>CM060841.1:28335000-28935000 GCA_030762175.1 Metallyticus violacea | reverse complement strand
CTAGATCTGAGCTGTAGGATGAATGGTTCAACAAGAGCTGCGTGCACAGGCGCGTTGTTGTGAAGAAGGAGCACACCACCACTCAGTTTTCCTCGCATTTTCTCTTTGATGGAAGCACGTAGTCTGTGTAGTAGGCCAGCATAGTACTCCCCATTTACTGTGCTGTTCCTCTCCTTGAAGTCAATGAAGAGTTTTTCTTCACAGTCTCAAAAGTTTGTGGCCATGAGCTTCTTGGTGGAATAAGTGACCTTGGCCATTAAAGGCACTGCTTCGCGGTTTACGACACTCCATTGATTCTCTTTTGGACAAGGAATCATAGTAGAGGACCATAGTTTCATCTCCTGTAACCATGGTTTGCAGAACTTCTTTCTCGTTGCCACGGCAGAGCTCCAAAATGACAGAGAACAGATGACTCGTTGCTGCTTTTGGACTGAGGAAAGAAGTCTAGGCACCCATCTTGCACTAACCTTACTCATGTTTAAATTTTCATGAATAATTCGAAGGACTGTTGTTTTAGAAAGGCTCAATCTTTCTGCTATTCTGTAACTTTGATCCGCCGGTCTTCCATAATTTCTCCTTCCTCAGAGCGATGTTTTCAAGAGTGAGCACCTCCAAGGGCTGATCTGGATGCTTTTCGTCTTCAATGCTTTCTCGATCCTTTCGAAAACGGCCCATTCTTTTACGGTAGAATATACACCGACCAATCGCTGTTCAGTTTCATTTGGAGTAAGTCCTCCGTTTGTAAAGAACTTAATAACAGCTCGAAACTCCATTTTGAACATGTCACAACGTTCTACACATAGGCTTCTTTATGCAACTGTATCTGAACTGAACACAGCGGAGCGGAAGTTACAGCTTCAATTATTTATTTAACATATAAAGTAAGACACCAGAAGGATTTGTGAAGGCGATAATAGTTATCGGCGAGGCCGGAAAATTATAAACCTACCCTCGTATGAAGACTAAGGAAAATCTAGAAAATAAACCATAGTCAGAAGACTGTCCTGGTGGGTAATGGAACTCCAGATCTCACGCTCACGAGCCCGTGTCTTGACAACTTCGGGCACCCATGGCGATTGCGAGGGGGGCACCCATTGCTTTCATTTATCAGAATTACGGAACGAGAGCCCAACGGTTTACACGGGGACTTTTCAAAAGTTGTTTGCAAATATTAACCCGTCACTGGGCCTCAGCTTAAGTAAATATGAATCTACACTTCGATTTTTATACATCGTGTCGAGTTGGTTCAACTTCATTTTCTATAGCTGAAGGTCGTACAGAGGCGGCTTTCTTCAAGACTAATATCTCTAATCATTGAATCACCAGAATCAGTTCGATGCTGTTCTCATACTAACAACTCCCTCACCTTCTAATTGCGTATTACCCTGCTGACTTAGCACTCAAACCTTTTCTTCAAGAAGAAAGGGAACTGCTATTTTGTTGTCGCACATTCTTGATTAGATTTGGAGAATGTATACTGAAAATAGAGTGTGAGCAGTTTAAAAGTCACGGAATATAGTTCAGCCGATTGGCGGTTATACCCCCCATTACCGCAGACATTTTCTTATATAGACTCGCGGTGCTCAGGCGCTTCACCCTTTTAAAACTTAGGTTAACATATTAAATATAATTTGGTGTTCACTCTAGTTTAAATAAGTGCTATAAATGTTCCATTTTCACTCACACACAATCCACATCTTCTTAAAAAATATCACTGGCATACATCAGTTCCCCACACCAAATGAACATAACGTTATTTAAATTCTTTCGGCAGGTGAGGAATAATTGAATATATGTTCACTATTTTTCAATATTTCCGAAATATAAGTCACAAGTGTAATATGAATATGGAATTGATTGATTGATTGATTTGGATTATTTATGGAGGTTCTTTAACATCTCCGGTCATCAGCGTCCCATTCAAATCGTGAAACAGCGGACAAATTTTGCTCAGAGGCCTCTTCTTTCAGGCTTGAGATTTTTTCGTGCCTTAAATGTACGACACGGGACCCACGGCTTTACTTCCCTTCCGAAGGAAGCCATACTTACGATTTTTACGCCCGAAAAAATCCATCGATCCTTGCCAGGTTTGAACCCGGGCTCTTGGGTTTAGTAGGCAAGTATGTTTACCACTAGACCATTAGAACCGACATGAATATGCTAATATACGGGATATGGTGAAAGAGGAGGCAGCGATGAATGTTTCATCATTGCAAACACTACTACACTTTTGAATGAAATCTCAATCTCGACTAAGGCTGAAGCCCTCCTTTCTTGGGGAAAAAAAAAAAAAAAAAAAAAAAAAACCTCTTATCCTAATTATAATTTCATCTTATGCATCATCAACATCTACAGCCTATGGTGTCTCAGTAGTAAATACTGCCAGGTTCTGTTGAAAAGCCTGTCGCAACTGAATGGAAAAGAGAATGGTGCAGCGCAAGTCGTGTGGGGAATCCCAGGGATTGGAGAGGAGGGTAGGATAAGTTCGCATGACGGCTGATCTAAGTTGCGGGACTTTTAAACTTCTCTTACTGTATAACATAATAAATATATTTAAACTGGTGTAAAAATAACACAGTAAACAAATTGTCCATTGCCTAGTAGCTTAGAGATAAATGAAGAAATCGTTTATAGGAAAAGCGTATGGGCCAACCTTGTATTGAGTGACCAATGTGAAGATAAGTTAAATAATTTAATATCAGCAGAAAGCTCAAATTCTTAGCTACCCAGTTGATAGCACTAATAATAATAATAATAATAATAATAATAAATATAACAAAAGTTCAATTTCTAATGGGAACAAAGGCGAAAACATTCTATCAAATGTGAAATCTGGAAATGTGACAAGCGTCAGATCTCTATATTTGTTTTGAAAACCCTCCAGGTTTCCAACTGGGTCAGCTAAAACTTAATAAACAAAGTTAAACGTATCTCCAGCGAGAGCAACAGGAATATCTGCAGGGTGCTGCTCTGTGGTGGTCGGATTCATATCCCGTTCCTTGTACAAGTAACACGGACTGATGCGGTCGAGGTCTATTGAAGCCAAAAGCGCAAAGAACCTCTGCACGGTAGCGATAACTTTGATGCGGTCACCACCAAACAACGCTGTGTACGCTCCACGAAGCACAGTAATTACAGCTCTTCTAACTGCCAGATTAGGGCGATTTCGTCTGCTTGAAACCCGGGTTGGGAAACCTCTATGCCGAGGGTTTCATTAATGGAAACGTTCGCCCCCCTGCCGCTAGCTTGGATACCGTTCTAAATGTTCACGCCGAATGGTAGCCCACATTACCGTTTTGTAGCCGTTCTGCTCGATGGATGTTGGGAAGTGGGAGGTTCTTCTAGCCTCCCACCATCACTGTATAATTTAATTTCATCTCCAAGCAGCTTCCAAAGTATCAGCTGCAGTGAGATAGCTGGAAGCTTTTGTGCTCCTAAAGCCCTAGCTGTAGCCTATAACTTCATTACAACACAAAAATTACATTTAAAATAGAATGAAATGCATTACTTACAGAGAAAGGCTTAACTTTGTCAGTTTTCGAGAGACAGGAAAGTAGACAGAAAGGCGCACATATAGTCGCAAAAATTCTTTAACCAAGTTCTTAAAATGATCCATTATTTATGTTGCACCATATGATTTATGAGCATGGGTGTGTTTCTGGGCGTAAGCGTAACATAATTCAGAGATATCCCAAATACAACGCTGAAATAAGCAATAGAGACACTTAAAAATACGTGAAAATACAATCACTATAATTTTACAATAACAGGATAAAAGAGAAATTAGCTACACTCAAAACGATCATGTATGCATGTATAAAAGATGAAAGTGGGCTGAATACTGTTTCACTAAATAAAACTAGGAACCATAAATAATGAAAAAGAAAAGATAATGGTCTTTGATACTAAACAATGATAAGCTTAATAGAGATGTAAAATATTATACATTTCAGTTTTAATTTTTGCATGCCTTTTCCATATGTTATACAACGCATTCAAATTAAAAAAATGCCAGTAATTGTGCACTAATATAATTAAGAGTAATACTAATAGTAGCAGAGTAAAAAAGAAACCGAACTTTAGCTGGCTTCGCCGGTTATATAGGCAACTTCTCTGCCACGCTCCCAGGCGTATAAGATTGACCGCAGCTGCGCAGGAGTAGTAGTTGATCAATTGTGACTAACGTAGCACGCAGCCAGTTAGTGCAGCTGACACACTGGCACAGATTCAAGAGTACGCGGTGAAAGTCCCTAAAAAGAAGCAAGTAAACATTACATTTTGTATTAAACTTGAGACTTTGTTACGCCAAACGCATGGAGAAGAAGCAACGTTACGGATCAAAGTGCATGAGTGACATAAGTGTTTCAAAGATGATCGTCTTTCAACGGAGGATTCTCCGCTTGCAAAAAGACCCAGATCAGCGAGGACTTAAGACTAGATTACCACAGCTGATTTTTCCATTACAATAGGACAAGACGCTGGTCACTCCAGGTGGCGAATTCCAAGCAAAGCATAGCATATCGGCCCTTTTTCATCTTCTGTATTCTTCACATCTTGCTCCAGATATTATTACCTGTTTCCAAAAGTAAAAAATAAAACTTGCTCAAGGGGGAGAGGCTTGCTTCGGCCGAAGATGCGCGCTCAGCGGGAAGTGATCAAAAGTAAACTGCAGCAGAGTTTCGAAAAGTAGAAAAGACGCAGGTAGATATTTTTACTTGCCCAAGTGCTTACTTTGAAGGTGGTATGAGTAAAAGGTTCCGTTTCCTCTGTAATAAAACTTTCTATACATTTTCGGTTAATTTTTTGTATTCTATTAGTATAACACCGATATTGGAAAACAGATTCAAGTAAATTTAACTATTTAGAGTTCTAAATGAAATGAACAAACGGCAAGAAAGATATCACTTCCCCATTACGCATCTCGTCATGTTCAGGCCTGTATTCCATCTTTTCAATGATCGACCTAAATCTCTCTTTGCCCCATTAGATTTATAACATTGTATTACAATGGATTTTTGTTGTGAAGGTTGTTTTTAAATGTTTGTATGATTTTAAATTCAAACTTGAAGTAAAATTGTAAGTGAATTTTAATATTAAAAAGAGGTATATTATTATTATTATTATTATTATTATTATTATTATTATTATTATTATACTAATAATTTCCCCTCAAATAGTATGTAAATATTGCTTAAATTATGTTGGTTATTCTGCTTTTATGTTACATATTTTGATATTTAAAAAAATATTAGAAAAAAATACTAGACGTGGGAATGGTCGGAGGTATTTTTAGTGCCCTGTGGTGGTAGTCGTAAAATGTGGGAGGTGCAGAAAGCTTTGGAGGATATAACGAAGGGGATGGGATGTGGTTTTCAGCGGAAAGAGGCGTGCTGAATGGTAAAGTGAAGAACACAGTCGAGAATTTAGTCTCCACCGTGAACTGTGTGATACATCAGGTACAGGAGCTGGATGTGGCCCGGATGCTAATGGACGACAATGTGGGAAGTCTAAAAGAGAGAGTAGAATACCTGGGAATCGGTCTAGGAGAAACAATTGTGCTGTATGACGTGGGGGAAGCGGAAATGGAAGAGTTGAGAGCTGACGGAAATAATGGTGACAAAATAGGAATTCAGTTGTGTGGGTATGGCATTGAAGGGACATGACATTGCAAATTGGCTCATATTAAACTATAGGAGAAAGTGCCCCAGCTGTGGTGTCGCTATCAGCGAAGATTTTAGTGAAACAATGCGACAGGAACAGAGTTTCCTGAAGAAACATCTTGTTGATGTCCGGAGGCAGCAGTTCGGGCATTCTTGCGCGTCGACACACTTGTCACTCTCGTCAAGGCAAGGCGGAGAGCTGGAGCAGTTTAATAGACTTGGAGAGGGCGCTCGCTACCTATTCGAATCCCGGCAGACGAGAGGAACCGGAAGCGGACAAGAGAAAGGGGCAGGACCGAACAAGAGCGGCAGGAGTGATGGCGGTGGCAACGGCCCAGCGGTAAGAAGCTCTGGTGGAGATAATAACACCCGAAACAAGAGAAGTGCAGCGATGGGGGCGCAGTGGGGATCGTGGCAGCAGCATTTACAACAACTAGGACCTTGCTCCCAAGGCTGTAACTGTAACAATAAAAAACAAGGGAAAGAGGCGATAGATTTGACCAGGAGGTCTCAAAGACTGGCCAAACATGGAGGCAAGGAAAGGAACTTAAACAACAAAGAAAGGCTTGGTTCCCCACTCCCTACTTCGAGTTTATATATAGAACATCGAGGGAATAAAGTTAATGTTCATTAACTTTAGTGTTTCTAGTAAAGTTTGCAAATAGTACCTACGTAATAACATACTGAATGTGTTATTGCTCATTGAGGCAACGTTGTTCGTTGCTTTCCAGTACTTTGTAGTTAAACCAGACAAATTGCGTTTAGAATTTTGCTTTTTTTCAGGTACATTAAATCGGAGAAACTTCTTCAAAGCTATTTTGCGACTTAGAGACAAAACTGGCGGCGTATATTAAAATTCTTCCGACAAGAGTACCTAGGACAAAAAATACTAATCTAGATGATTTTGAAAAAAGGAAAGCACGAAAGACTATTAGAAAACATTCGAAACTAACTGCAAAATTGAAAGAGCCGTTGACATCGGACATTCAAATTAAATATATTATAAAACTTATATTTTAGATACATTAAGGCAAATGACACACACACAGATTGGAGCAAAATTTTACAGTCTATTACTATAAACTTATAAGATGACGATGGTGTTAATGAAATAACTGACGAAAGCGCCAAGATATTGGCAGTGAAGATAAGCAGGCTATTCTCCTGGAGTAAACATTATATATATATAAATTTCTTAAAATTACATTAACATTTAGTGATATTAGTTGAATGTATTGTGTTCCTTGATGTTATTTCGTGACTTAATCATAGTATTAAATAACTTTATTTCAATTTTCAATATAACGTTAGCCATTACAAAGACAGTAAAAGAAGGCATTAGCGAATGAGGGCTCATTGTATTTTTGCCTTTAATTTCTGTTCATGTGTATAGGGCAGAAAATTAAAACATCAGACTTCACAATTTTGTTTTTAATATATTTTTAATCCTACCCATAACATAAAAAAGAATAGTGTCATTGTGAAATTTGACATGCTAGATCTAAGAGTTTTCATACAAAATTTGTTAAATTTACCGTATTTTACTAAAACTGCATAATTCGCTCTCTCGAACAGATTAAAATAGAAATCTGAACAGTTATTCATTTTAAAAATATAACATATGCATAGTCATTAATTTACATAAATAGAAGAAAATCTGCTTTATGCATATTTGAAAGATTTCTTTACAAAGGCAAGTAAAAATAAAAACAGGAATACTTTCTCTAATTATTAAGAGAAATAAATATCGTTCTCAGTAAAAAGTAATAGCTGTCCAGCTCACTTATACCTAACACTCCCCAGTTAAAGTAATACAGATAATTTCTCACTCACCCCCGCAAGTGACTGCAACTAACAAGACACGCATGTTCTAAACCAGAGCTAGATGGAACGTAAAAAAAATAGTATTTATACTTTTGCTGTCAGATAGAGAGGACAATCAGTCTATACTTTTCTTAATGCGGAAGTTAAGTCAAATATGAATTAACTGACTTATGTTCCTGTTGAATTTTTATATTAAATAGAATGTGTGTCGCCAGCTATAAAATAAACGTTTTAAATATCTAGATTAGTATTTTCTGATTTAGCTTTTTTGAAAATTTTTATTTTCATAAATGTGCCTTGCATTTATAGCATTAAAACAAGAAAAATAAAGAACTTAAACACAAACTTCACATAATCATAATACAGAATGGTTCCCATAAAATACAAGAAAAGAAATGGCTATAACTGAAATATATGTGTCAAAGAGAAATACATGTATCTAGGTTGGGTAGTGCAAATCTTGTAATCCGTGTAACAATGGTTATCGTGGATGATTGAGCAGAAAATCTCGTTTGTTCTTTGTTTAGCAGGAACAAAGTCTTCGAATTTCGTGAAGAATACCATCTTCAAAGATATGATCTCATTCGTTAATATAAGAAAATAATGGCCTGAAATATAAGTTTAAGCAAGAAAGGAAGCTTGTGCCTGAAAACTGGTAGGTCTTTTAAGAAAACATTTCCGAAGATAACATTGTACGTATTCGAACCTGCTCTACATGAAGTCTAATCCAAAAAGCTGGTTTGCAACTCCAGCACAAGGGAGATGTAGGGTTCACGTAATGCACAAGAGCCTCCGTCTACGAACATATATAATTCAAATGACACAGCGATCAAGCCTGTCTAAAAAGAAAATGCCGAGACAGTATTTATGAGCTGCCACCCCCATTTAATTAGAGTAATTAGAGCGAGTAATTATATGTAACTTCCTTATTATAGTCATGGGTGTAATGTCATTTTATTTTCTGTAAAAGTGTTGCATTATTATATGTAAAATGTTATTTTCTTACGAAAGCGCAAAAACCTACCCCAGCCATAAAATCTGACCTGGGAACTTCTGTTGCCTATTGTAACGGTATTTGTAAAGATGACCCAAACAAACCGACGTTTTCTGGAGAAATTTCTAAAGGAGAATCTTTGAGTAAGATGTTTATTTGTACTCTGTTGGAGAATTGTAAAGCAGGGTAAGTATAATAAAATATATGGTAAATATAGGGTTGAAAGGACAGGCCGATAACCTCTTCAAGTGAAGAAGCTAGCAGCTTGAGTTGATATTTACATGTAAAAAGTCACGTAGGCCAGGTTTATTTAGTCTTGTAATTTTGCGACCCGCAGTCAATTTCGCAAGAGTATTCAGCGGGGTATTATCAGTGAAGGGCTTTCTCAGTTCAGTTCAGTTCAGTTAGTGAAAAGCTGTAGCCAGTTTTGGAAGAGTATTCAGTGTGAGACATTATCAGTGGGGAAGATAGGCACGGTCAGTTCAGTTCCGTTAAGTAAAAGAGCTTTAGCAGTTGAGTTCAGTTGCGTCTCAGGATCACCTGATTTCAGGTTCAGTCCTTATCAAATTAAGAAACGTCGAGTGATCGTCATAGTTAGTGCGAATGGCACATATTCTCCAGAAAAGAACGGCAGTACATTTTATATGGAATAGACTCTGAACAATAAATCGTGTTTCATCCCCCATCATGAAGAATCATATCAATCTTCACATACTTCTCTCCCTATGGTCACAGGATCATAAAAATATCCAGCAACGGAGTCTCAAAGACGTAGTAAAACATAAATCAACGGAAACCAATCTTCGAAGAGGAAGAAATAACATTTACCCTGAGAATTCAAAACAATCAAATTCAAATCCTTTTTCCAAATCCCATCCATTACATATTGAATTATTTCCTTATCGTTTCGTTAATACCACTGCAATGCTGACTTATGCTGACAGTGTTCTGGGCAAAATTGAAGAGTATTTGCACTAGGTCATGCTGCTTCTCTGACGAGTCAACTTTCCATATATTAGGAAAATGCAACAGACACAAATCGGGGGAACTGATAATCCCGTGTTGTATTTGAACACAACTGATTCGCACAAAAATAATGTCTGGCGTGGCTTAAAGAAAGCTCTTGTGATAGGTGTCTTCTTTGTGCTGTTTGTTATGTCACAGTTTCCTGCTGAAACCATTTTCCAGCAAGATGGCGCTCCTTCTCCCTTCGCACTCCAAGTACGGAGTTTTTTTAATTACAGTTTTCCGAGACAATAGATAGGTACAGGATTCAAGACCATAGCTTGATCACCGATCTAAAATCTTTGAACTTTTCTTACGGAGATTCGCAAAGGGTCAACTGTATAGAATACCAGTGACTGAGATCGCGCAAAATCCGCCTTGCGGTTCATAATGTCTTTATTGATGTACTGAGAAATATTTGGAGAGAGGTTCACAACAACTTGACATCTACAGTTCTACAAATGATATCATGTTGAAATCTATTGAATATTTAAATTGAAACTCGTAATATGCTACAAATTATTAAATTTGAATTAAATGAGTTTTTAATTCAAAGGTTATAGTGATTTTTTGCTGTTTTGGACACTCTGTATATATTAAGCCGAGCTTAAATATTATACCTTCTTAATATTGTACTAGTTTGTAAACTTTCTTGATGCAGAGACCACGATTTAACTCCTGAGATTATTATATACCGAATACTGTCGAATGTTTATTTTAGATATTTGCAAATACTTAATAATATTCGTTTCTGTCATATTCTTTAAAATGTCAGTAACCTTCCTTACTTCAGAGTATTTCTTTAACTACAGCCTAGATCAGATGCCACCTTTGCGTTTTTATTGCTTGAGGCAGGGTAGACTGAAATATGTCTGTGTATTGTATATGCTTCTAACAATAGTTCCCTATTTTCATCCCGCATTCTTAAAGCATATTCTAATTTTAATGCAATGTAATGTTAACTATAGAATGGAACATTGTGTTTGCCAGATGGTTATTATTCCCGACGTATACACTCACATTTCCATACTACAAGTTTGAAGTTGGTTCTTGCCTCTGGAAAACGGCCGATAAAGGGTAATGGAGTTCCGTTTCAAGGATGTCATTAGCGCTGCAGATGACGTTCATCGGCGTGTTTCCTTGGATTTATGAACGTCTATAGAACATCGGTAGCTGAAATTACACATTTGCAATCCGGCAGTAGAACATGGCACGACGTACAGCGCTAGCCCCAGGTTATATTGGTGTTATCATTTCTGATATGTTATTATTTATGCATATAAATGTTGTGAGTACGGCGTCATTATTTGCAAAATGGATTGTTTAAAAATGAGGTGGATTTTGTAAGGCTCAAAATCAGCAATAAGGTGTCCCAAAATAATGTAAATGGTAAAATGTTAGATTGAAACGCGTATATATAACTATTTCGAAGGAAGCCGTAATTAATGACAACAGCAATACTTTTTAAGGCAAAGTATTTAAAACAATTTTATCATTTATCATTTCCAGAGGGTAAGAAACTGATACCTTATGATACACGGAGATCTAATTATATTCCCGCCGCGAAATAGTAGCTCTGCTCACTGCCAACAGTATTATATCGCCCGTGATCGAGAGGTTTCGATCCTTTCGATCTCGAAAGTTCCTGTAGTACTCTCTGTAAATAAAGAGGAAAAGAAAAACGGGGTCGTCTGGACAGGTTTGGCTACTTCACTCTCCGCGTGCATATAGAGAGAATCATATTCTTCCACGTCTCCTTTTCCTGATTGATTAAATCTTTTCGGTACATAGCTCCTATAGCTTGTCGAACAATAACAGCGGGAATCATACAAATAATAATAAAAAAGCATGTCAATAAAGTTATAACCTAGAAGAGCAAACTGAATTTTTCCCCCTAAGCAAGATCGATAAACAAGCGATACAGTAATCGGGTTATATGTGAACATGTTACGATACAGCAAACTTTAATGTTTAACCTGACATGTAACTTCCCATTGCTTCACGATAAAGTGTTACATGAAATCCGGATGCGTCAACGCTACCACGCATCGTACTTCATGTACTTGGGAAAAGAAAATTACCGGATATTCTTTAAATATATAAGAATAAATTATTATTTGAAACAAATTAGTTTATGAGTAGTCGGAAGTAGTCGATACTTGAACATATTAAACATGCTCAAACACACGCGAACCAATCAATTATCAGACAGGAGATGCCCCACCCACCGAGCACACACACTCTCCTCCAGCCGAGCCAATCCCTAAGAGCCGTCCGTGTATAAATGAAACAACTCCAGATACTGAAATTACTAAGTAAGTTCTACAATTGCATTTTTTAAAAATATGCAACAACTCAGCAGCAATATAGGCATGCTAAAAACCTGCACAAAGACTTTTAGAACATGTCTATATTAGCGAAAATCTCTGGACACTGGATCCCTCCTTTTGTTAGGAGAAGTGGTTACACTATCCCCAAACACCCAAATACCTCTACCCCACAAACAACCTACATCCCTCATCCAACCCTATGGTTAAGCCCACACGTGGGTAGGTACATAGAAACTGTACGCAGGCTGGGTACTAACCCAGCTTTCGGCTGCGTCTGCGTCTGCGATTCAGTCGTGCCTGAACCTTCACTAAGAAGATTTAGACCTCTTCACTGATGATGTCCTCCATAGGCGGGGACGAAACTTTTGAACATCAAATTTCCATCAGATCACGGCTTCTAAGCCCGGGTGACACTTTTAGTTACAAAACTAGCTTATATCGCAATAAGCGGTCCTGTGCCCTCCAGCAAATGGGGGAAGGCAAAGAGCAACCGTACTGTTAACATCCAGAGTAAGATAAAGAAAAGCATTTCAAGCAAGAAAGCAATCCTGGAACTGGTTTATTTACCCTTCAATCCTACCCCACAACCTGACATACAACGAGAATCATAGTCGCAAAACAAAAGAAACTTACATACAAAGGTAGATTTTGTTCCATTTCTAAATAAGTTCGTAAAACGCAGCTTTTCCACAATACCTATGAATAGACATAGCTCCGGTACAGTTGGTTACACTTGCAAAAGCGTAGGATGCAGTTTCGAGTCCTTAGGGCGTAAAATAATGACATAGTTATGCGGTGTTTTACTGTTCAGTACACATTACAATGACAGAACTTTTCTAGGATCCTATGCACGTTGTTTACCTTGCCTGATAATACTTGCAAAAACAGCATCTTTATAATGTTTTGATTCCGAATATGAGAAAATATAGCTGGAAGTTAGGGGCATATTCTGCAAGGTTGCGAGAGGACATCGACATGCAAACTCTTTCGATTCCCGGTAGTTACTTATATTTTTCGATCTGATTCATTCATTTTGTTCTTGTGTGGAAATAAATTTATTCAATTAATTAAGAGTAGCCTTTGAATCAAGGTTTAGTCTTTTCTCTCTGTTCCACCTTTATCCTAGCCTAAATACAAGCCTATAGTCAGAAAGTATGTTTAAAATGTTTAAATCTCATAATAATAGATATAACACAAACCACAGCTAAACTTTTTGAAGAACAGAAACATCTTAGATTAGATCTCTGATTTTCTATTATTTCTTATATGTTAAAAGCCTTTTTAAATGTTTTGCATGCTGGAGAAAACTAGCTTCATTCACAATGTACACAATTGTAACTGGGTAATACTACAGAGATGTCCTGAAACTAGTGCAAGGGCAAAACACATGCAAAAGGAGACGTTTCCGTGAAAAATCTGGATATTGGGTCATGATAATGCTCCGTCGCATATCGCAAATTTTGATGAATATCTCACAAAAATCAGTGTCACTTTCACTCTCCCTAAAGATCACATTTAACCCCGTATGATTTTCTTTCCTTTCCTCCAAATCGGAGGAACATCTTCGTGAGAATCAATATCCATTATGATAAACAGTGCTGAAGCCTAAGAAAGCGATTTGGAAGGACTGTCTTGTTTCCACCATGCATTTCAAAATTCCAAAAGGAACTACTTTGAGATATATTAAACAAAACTATTAGCATGAGTCAAAAAGTATCATTTTTATTGAACAGTCTTAGTAAAAAAGTTCAACTGTTATTTTACATTGATTACAACATACGAGGTCCATAAGTTTCCGGCCTCATTGATAATGATTAGCGCCTTCACAAAACCCTTATCTGGTGTCATTCCTTATCTGTTAAGTATATAATTGTAGCTGTAAATTCCACTACGCTGTATTCAGTTATTCAGATATAGTTGCATAAAGAAGGCTATGAGCAGAAGATTATGACATGTTCAAAATGCAGTTTCGAGCTGTTATTAAGTTCTTCACAAAAGAAGCACTTACCAAATGAAATTAAACAGCGTTTGGACGGTGTATATGAGGAAGCATCCCCCTCATACCATAAAAAAGAATGGGCCAAACTTTTTCAAATGGGTCGAGAAAGCATTGAAGACAAAGATCGTGCAGGTCGGCCCATGGAGGTGCTCACTCCTGTAAACATCGCTTTTATGGAAGGGGAAATTATGGAAGACCAGCAGTTCAAAGTTACAGAAATAGCAGCAAGGTTGGACCTTTCTAAAACAAATTTTTTCTAATTATTCATGAACATTTACATTTAAACATGAACATTTAAACAACAGTTAGCGCAAGATGGGTGCCTAGACTTCTTTCCCCAGTTCAAAAGCAGCAACGAGTCATTTGTTGTCAGGCATTTTTGGAGCTCTGCCGTGGCAACGAGAGAGAAGTTCTGCAAACCATTCATTGTTACAGGAGATGAAACTATGGTCATCTATTATGATCCCTTGTCCAAAAGAGAATCAATGGAGTGGCGCAAACCTGGGGAAGCACCGCCTCTAAAGGCCAAGGTCACTCAGACAACCAAGAAGATCATGACCACAATCTTTCGGGACTGTGAAGGAATACTCTTCATTAACTTCAAGGAGGAGAACACCACTGTAATGGGGAGTACTATGCTGGCTACTGCACAGACTACGTGCTTCCATCAAAGAGATGAGGCGAGGAAAGCTGAGTGGTGATGTGCGCCTTCTTCATGACAACGCGCCTGTGCATACAGTTCTTGTTGCAAAGCAAACTGTGAAGGAATCAAGGAGATGGACCATGCACCGTACAGCACCATGCACCGTACAGCCCAGATCTAGCTCCCAGTGACTATGTCCTCTCCTCAAAACTCAAGAAGCACCTTCGAAGAAGGAAATTAAAGTGTGGTGAAGAAGTGATGGATGTCGTTTATGCCCTAGTGCCTAGCGGTATATGGCATAATGCGCTTGCAGTTGGAAAGAAGATTTCAACCAATGAACGCGCATCTCCTAGTATGATTCCGTCTTATTACAGGCACTCCAATGTTTGGTATGAAAAAATTGGAAGTTTCTATTATTCCTATTAGATGGAATAGGAATGCGTGGTGCACAGAAATATATTAAATTAATTCTCGGGGATTTCCATCAAGAGAAAAGAAAATAGATTTGCGTGAATAGCAGCACTGAGTATATACAGGAATACCGAGTGAAGTGAAGCGGTACAGCTGTAAGCGTTTGCAATTCAGACTTTGTTGTAGCTTAACGACAAAGCGGCAGACAAAATTCATGTAAAGCTCGTTATCTGCACCATCTCTTTGCCTCAAGGTCGGTATCGAACCGTCGCGCTTTGAAGTTGCGTGACTTCAAGCTCGCTCTGTTGCCAGTTCTGCGTCCAGCTATACATCACTGTCCTCGGGCCACCGCTAAAGAAAACGGGGCTTTTCTACACATACAGGTCGCCCGCCAGTGGTGCGGAAACTGAATCGCTACTTTGTCAACAGCAGGATACGTTTGATTTGCGGTCAATGCCACTGTGTACCGCTGCGTGCTTCTTCTTTTTCTGCTTTTCTCGATAAACACTCTGATAGAACAATGTATCGAATCCGTTAGAGGCTGGTTGTGATGTCACCAGCTACGTGATTTTATACATTACCACTCTTCTATGGAACTGATTGAAATTGTAGCCCATCGGTGTGATTTAAATATCACGGGCTTTTCCGGTTTATGAATAAAGGGTTAGGTTAGGTTAGGTTAGGTTAGGTTAGGTTAGGTTAGGTTAGGTTGGGTTAGCCTTTGGGACCGAGTGAGAGCTAGTTTCAGATTTAGATATAGGAATTGACAAATGTGTAATACTCGCTTCTATATTTCCTCCACTGTGGTCACTTAGTGTTAGAGATGTTGCAAGCAGGTGGTGAGATGTCATCAATTTATAGTTTTTTTTTAGGTTAAGTCTCTTTGTTTCCTCATTGGCTTAGTTTATTATAGCCAGGAGATTTTTACAAAAGAATGACGTTTTGTGATGTGAGAAGCTGGGTTCTGAAAGACATGATATGCTTTTCAAATCCAATCGTTCTTTCTTTTCTCACCGCCACAGTGGTCGACTTGTTAAGACACGAGAGGCTTAAGGTTCGTTTTTTTTTTTTATAGGTTTTCCTCAGTCCTCATAAATGATAAATGCCGGGGAGACATCCTAAACTTAAGCCTGGAATGTATTTGTTGCTAATATTGAATTGTTGTTGATTTGGTTTATTTACGGACGCACTTTATCATCTTGGGTCCTTTGTGTCCCATTCTATAAACGACTGACAAATTTTGCTCCGAGACCTCTTCTTTCAGGATTGAGGTTCTTTATCGTGCCGTAAATGTACGACACGGGATCTATGGCTTTACTTCCATGGATCCTGGCCGAGTTTGAACCCACGATCTTGGGTTAAAAGGCAAGTATGGTTATCATGACACCACCAGGACCGACTAATATTGGGAACTGTATCCTTGCAACTCTGACATACTATGCACTGATGATTAGATGATTAGGTTAACCTAAGGAACGTTCCAATTATGCCAGGCATCTCCCATTACAATCATGGCGTCACAGAGAATGGTGAATTTTATCTCCCGTGGACGCATTATGAGAAAAGCAAGTCTTTACTGATATTTTTCAAGCATTTCATTTCTGAGTGGAAATTTCAAAAATGCTCATTAAAATTTTATTTTGTAAAGTCACCGTTAGTAGATTTTAAATGACGATATTTTATGAAACAATGGAAACACATAACCTCTCCTTTCTGATGTAATATTGTCTATTTTATTTGCTGTGAGTACTTTATTACAATATTCAATATTTACCATAGTTTCCTTAGTTCTATTGAAATTATTTCAAACATAGTAATAAATGTAATATAATTTTATGATTCAAATTTTTTCTTTAGAATGTGCAAATTACATATTTTCTATGAGTTTCTCCTGTTTTCAGTTTTCAGTTTGGATAAAACATAGAGGTGTTTTTCTCATGTCTGCACTCTTATATATACACGTACACACATATATTTCCCTCGACGGTATATATGGGAGATATTTCGGAAAGCTTGCGAGTCTATCCATTGTTATGGAAGAAATTGCCTGTGTAGCCTCATTTGTGTAGTTTACACCGGTTTCATTGTTGGATATAATAAGCTTTAGTATACCTTCCAAGTGGAAGCAGAAGTAGAACCAGTTATGCTCCGGTTCCTTAGCTTTGTCCGTAGAAAATCGATGATCTTGTAAAATATTTTTGGGCGGTCCAAAGAGATGATAATCGGAAGGAGTTTTGGGTTGTAGGCAGGTTGTGGTTAATGGTTTCAACGTCTGTCCGGCCATGTGTACCACCGCATCGTCATGCAACAACATTGTTCGACAAGTGGTCTGGACGTTTAGTGCGAAACTTGTTTTGAAATTGTTGGCCAGCAAATCACTGTATATTTCACCGTTGATCGTACACTCCTTTACCAAGTAGTTTTCGAAGAAAGAATCTTGGATTTCTTCATTCGTGATACCAGTGGTTTAAACTGGAAACCTGCGTCTGAATTGGGATTCCCAACAGTACCGCCCTTTTTAACTGAGGTTCTTTTGCAGGTTTTCCTCAGTCCTCATAAATGGCTAGCCCCTAGTAAGTGGTAATAAATGTAGGTTTGAAAGATTTCTTCCTAAAAAAAATCTTTCCCAGCTTTACTGAAATGGTAACATTTCATTTCAATTATCATTGTCCACTGGTTGTAATGCCACAATTGTAAAATGTCCGTCACACAGGAGTTGTGTAAACTAATAGAAGAACATAAAATCAAAATTTGGTCTTATTAATTAATAAAATAAATTAAGATTTCGAATTACATTGCTTTTTTAAAGTTTTTCATTAGTTTCAATAAAACAAAAACATGTTACTATTTAAAAAAGTTGCAATGTACTAAGCAAATATACACATTCAACAATAAATAATCCAAAGTTTCATCGATTTTCATTGACTTTGAAATTTATTTTCAATGTTACTGTAGAACCATGTACCACAAATGTTTTCTGATACAATTTTCATTTTAAGGAAATATTTTTTCTAATTCTATTTAAATGGTATATACAAAATTGTTGTAAAGAAGCAAATATTGGTACCGCTAGAGAGATTTTTAAATTTTTCCCTATTTTCCTGACTTTCAGTTGTCCTTATATTATTTAAATGGTATAAAAAATGGAATTTCGTTGCGAAAAATAAAATATTGGTCCTATATAGCAATTTTTAAATTTCGGGTGTTAGATAAAACCCCTCCTAATAATCCGATTTCATGATTTTCAGAAACTATTTTTCTTAAGTTATTTAAATGATTAATACAAAGTTTCGTTGCGAAAAAAGAAATATGAATGGCACTTGAATGATTTTTAAATTTCGGGTAAACCTCTCTCCTAATAGTCCGATTTCACCGATTTTCGGGAACTAGTGTTCTTATATTATTTGAATGGCATATACAGAGTTTCTTTAAAAAATTAAAATTGCGGTTGCTAGAGCGATTTTTAAATCTCTTACTCGTTTTTCAGGTAAACTCTCAATTATAATTATCCGATTTCGCTGAATTTCAGAAACAACTTTTTCTTATTTTGTTTAAATAGTACATATGGAGTTATGTTGCGAAAATACAAATATTAATGTCACTAGAACGATTTTTGATTTTTGAAATACGCCTTTCGTGTAATCCCTCCCTCCTAATATTTCGATTTCACTGAATTTCAGGAACTAATTTTATTTTATTTCAATTGTATACATAGTTTCCTTTTACCTCTTTAAAATTGCGGCCGCTAGAGGGATTTTTAAGTTTCGCTTTAATCCCCACTCCTAATGGCCCGATTGTCCTGATTTTCAGAAACTATTTTGATTAATTTATTGTAAAAATTACCGCTGCTAGAGTGATTTATATTTTTTTAAAAACAAAATCGCATCAACGGAGCAATAAATATCCCTGAACAGCCTTCTCGACGCTCGGATACAGTCGATACATAAGTACTTTTGACAAGTGACTATGACAAAATTTTTCGATTGGGAAATAAACGCTCGTAAAGCAGGTTTTATTAGAACTGATAGAATTACGGCTAGTAACTAGGGACTAGTAAATTAGTAGACCAGTTGTTTCGTGAAACAGGGCGCAATTGAGGGCCACTTTACCTGAAATGCCTCTCTGACGCTATATCTCGCACTACAGTTTCATTTCGCTAATCTTGTCCGTCTTACTTATAAAATAAGGCAATTTAGTTACATTGCTTTTCTGAGAATACTTCAGTCTTTGCTTTTTTCCCCTCTGCTGCTCTGGAATTTGCCCCGGTTTTATCTTATACTCTCCGGGAGTGTATATAACATACAAGGCACTTGGCAGTGGATATTAATATTCTAGTCGTTTCTTTGTTTACTTCGTCTAATTATTAATTTTCGAGCTCTTATGCACCTGTAGCTAGTATTATCGTATTATTCTTTACATATATCTAAATCAGACTTACCACCACGGGTGGCCGAGGTCGTTAAATCGCGGACTCGTGAGCGGGGGGTCTGAGGTTCGATTCCCGCCTGGACCGTCCTTCCTGAGATTTTTTCCGGGTTTTCCTCAGTCCTCATTAATAGCAAATGCCGGAGAGGTAACCTTAACTTAAGCTTGGAATGTTTCCTACCTTAAAAAAAATCCCAATATATCATTTCATCTCATGGAGATGTGTCATCAGTGTCCATCACCTGTGGTGTCTCAATAGTAAAAACGGGCGTTAAACACCAATAACAAATTAAACTTTATATACTGTCAAACACGATACTCCTATATATTTGTTATATTTCTTGAAACAGAGAAGCAGCGTTCAATACTGGTACAAACCTTTTATGGGGATGAAACATTTTTAATTACTATCCTATTAGTAAATGGAACAACATTAAGCACTTAAAGAACTGTGCATTATGTTTTGCATAATGACGTATACACTTCTTTGCACTCATCTATTTTATTCAAATGAGCTGTTCCCCTTTGATCAACCTGGTTACTGTCGTTCTGAAGAGTTTTTGTTGGTTTATAACTCAATCTCTGTCTGAGTTGAACATTTTTTGTTTCTACTTCTTTCTAGTAATTGAAGACTATAGAAACTGAAATGGGAATGTCTCTTTTTTGTCAAAATTTAGATAGTGTACAAATCGATGGTTTATTAGCAGATATATATTTGACATTAAAAATAGGGGAGGGGGGTTAATGGTCACCGGTGTATGGTAATTTGAAGTTTCACCGTACCGGAAGAAAAATAAGAATATAATGTGAGCCTATTTGAATTACAGACGGCCTGCGCGCGGTTACTATCTATTGATTACTGCTGCTGCAGAAATGAGAAAAAGGGGAGACGATAAGCTGCCGCGCATTCTATTAGTATTTTTATTTAAGTATAAAATAATACTGGATTTAAATCTGTTAATAGTTATCACTAACCTGTACTATGAGACAATGAAAATGATGCCCCTCAGTGGCAATACATTGTCAGCAACGATGTGGGAAATTCCTACATTTTATCGACATTTTCATGCGGTTCAGTAACACATTTCTTTTCATTGAGAGATTCTGTCTCTTATAAGTTTTTAACAAGCTGCAAACTAACTGGAAGGCAATTGCCAAGCGTTACCATTTCCCTTTAAGAATCCATTTTCACATATGTATCGTACATAAACCCGTTCTTCAAGCCTGTATGTTGTGTCATAAGTACAAAGTAATATCAGCACACTATTTACACACAAAAAGCACTACAAATGAATGCGTAACCACTCGCTGACAAAGCCACCCTCAAACTAACTATAAGTTGCTACCTGTACATGTATTATACCACTTATTCCTCCCTGATGTTTGGCTTCTACCAGTATTCAACGCATCTTCTGGCCCGTAACTCAATAATCTCACCGTACGTATTAAAAGGCATAAGATGAAGTAAAGTAGCTTAATGGCAACAATGTGTATAATTATTTTAAAACAATGAAATTGTATTGTTGTTGTGTGTTGCTATTGGTATCATTGTAGTATTACAATGTGTTAACGCAGCTATAAGGCTGAAGTTCTTGCCTTATTCGTAAACAGGAGGCCTGGCGTTAGAATTCTGCCATGACCATCCGTTTTTACTGACTTTTTTCCCCGTTTTTCTCAGTCCTCATTACTGCCAGATGCCGGAGAGGAACCCTAAGGCCTGAAACGCTTCCTTACCCGTAAAACATCCTCTCGCAATTTGTCATTTCATCTCATATATCATCAGTGTGCACCGCTTTTGACGCCTCAGTAGTAAAAAAAGAGCGTTAAACACTATAAAATGTATATTTAAACTTTCATGATGTAACATTATGCCTTAATTTTGCATTAATTAGTTATGTCTGAAGTTAATTTTTCTGCGCAGTCTAGCAAGAAAATAAGGAACACAAGGATAAAATAAAGCAACAACAGCGGTTTACAATAATGCATATTCATGCGAGGTAATGTTAGTAAGTACGCAAACAGATGCCTATACACTCAACCTTCTTCCTGGGTACTGAGTACGTACGCTTGCTTACTGCTGCCTGACGCAAGTGCCCTGCAAGCACTGCCAACAAGTGACATCATACAACTGGAGTGGGTGAACGCTGACATAATGGGATACGTCCTATACGAGTATTAAATAAATTCACTACTAGTTTAACACCTTTAAAACACAGGTTTAGGTTATTCAGTCATAAAGTTTTTATTAAATTAATTCTAATTTAAATTATCTGTCCAGAAAATTCAGTCATTCTTAACATTCCTTTTTCACCTCTTGCGATCTTCAATAATTGCTTATTGTATTTATAATATACACTTTGAGTTAGTGATTAAAATAAACTGTATGTTAACCAAACTAAAAGACTAACGGAAGTTTTGAAAATAAAAAAAATGCCATAGCAAAAGTTATTTATCTTGCTAACAAAGTGAGGAATTCTTGCCAGCATATTTCCTGCTGTAAAACAAGAAGAGAGATATTGTTGCAAGTGTTGTAATTTTTATAATTTGTATCGGATTTCCAGTCTATGTTATACAAAAGTTTTCGTATTTGGTTTAGTTATTGTTCAGTTCTTATCTTCATTTTTACGACTAAATTTTAAAGCCCTGGGAATGCCTTGGTAATAAAGCACTTGTCTTGTTTGAATTAATATTATTTTACCTCTTTTCGCAAGCTAAGATGTAACTTATTTCAGTTAATTTATTTTAATTTCGTTGTGACACAATATTTTGAAATGTGCTGTACATGAATAATAATAATAAACGGTCTTTCTTTTTTATTTTCTTTCTTTCTTCTTTTTATTTCTGACTAAAATAAATTTTCCATTTTCTTCGTCAGTTTCTTCTGAGGCACCCTAAAAATGAATGGACAAAAACACTTGCTCTACTGGCATACTACAGAACTGAATTTTCAGCATACTTGTCCTATTTATAGAGATTTTTTAATTTCAATTAAAGTTGAATTGGGATTTTTTGAAAAAAAAAACACCAGTACACTACCTGAAGGTAAATTTTTATGAAAATAAATAAATAATCGTAAACTTTTTATAGTTATGGCGTTCTAATTTTTTGGTTAGTAATCTAAAACAGATTAGTTCTTCAATTGAATTGTATTTCTGTAACTCTTTTAGGTTATGCATAAGTTACCATAGTAATGTACACTTCTGTAAAACTATATATATATATATATATATATATATATATATATTTAATGGCAATGCAATGCAGACACGAAAGACCATTTGGAAATGTAGTAAATGTAGCAATGTCGTTACAATTTGCACAAGGGTGATTATACAAAAACTTTATTTATGAAAAAACCTGTACTTTTTGTTTAAACATGGTTTGTAAATTTTTAGTAGCAATGGTATGCGTTTATCACCGCCTAAGCTTTGTACGTATATTTTTTCTCTACTTTTTCAAATTGTCCACATATAGCACTCATATGCATTCAATTTTCATTGACACTTTGCAACACTCTTCGACACAAAGAGCAGTTTGTTTGTAAAATTCTCAACAACTCGGTTTTACTTCTATTATTAAAACTTCAGAGAATGCTAAAGCAGCTTTGTTTACCCAAACACCATCTGACAGATCGGTCCGTTTTCCTCTGCTCTCCCCGGGAGGCAAGAAAGAGCTTAATGCATCTTGACTTGGCAGATTGGAGGGACGTGCAACACGCATTGAAATTTTAAGAGAGGCATGTCGTTATGTTGTCTGCGCTGGATGGGGTTAAGTCCTTTCAGCCCTCTTCCACTTGTCAGTCTGCCGTCCTGTCACATTTAGTGTTCGTGTAACCCCCCACATTTCCCTTTTTGCTCATACAGACGTTGTGATACTGCGCTGCTAGAGACATCTTGAAATTAGTTTATTATGACAGTTCATAGCACGAGGAATGCGCAATGCGGTTTTTCTTACACATATAAAACAGTTGAACTGCGCAGTTAACCATGTACTTCATGGGATTCAAACTTCGCAATGACAAATTTCAATGGTCAACTAGGTGTAAATAGAATTTTAAACATAATTTCTCTTTGATATCCTGTTTAGAAACTATTCAGTATAGATTAAAGACGTGTATTATTTTATTTTGTGGTGATTAGGCATAGCTCTAAGAAAAGAAATAAACTTTCTTTCTGATGTATTTAAATTGTTTCTCCCATGTTTTCTTCAGACATTACTGAGAAAGAACTTAAATGCATTAGTTTGAGAGGAAATAGAAGAGATATAAAATAAGTATGTTTAGACTTTTTAAAATATAATGATACACATTTTATTAGGGATATTGCAAAGAGCTTTAAGAACATTTTTAATGCCATCAACATTTTGTACTGGTTACTGGATCATCAGGACAAATAATGAGCAATTAATGGGGCTCAGAAAACCAAAATTCAGGCCAAACCTGCCCAGATTTTGCAACTCTACACCAGTTTCCACAATCCGATTCTCTGATCTAGCTGGCAAACAAGTTCATTTGACAACAACACTTCCTATGGTAGCAGTATTGCCTGATCATGGAAGGGATAAAGCAACAAATGGATATAAACAATTTAAATGAATGTAAAAAGGAACATAATGTTGTGAACATTAAAGTTGATAGTTATATCAAGAGAACATAAGTGAAACGGAGAAGAAGAAAATGCAAATGATTTGGCATTTCTTTTTATAGAGGATGAGCAAGAAGTGCGTCTTTTTTCTTATACATATAAAAAGTTGCACTGCGCAGTTACCATGTACTTCATGGGTTTGAAACATGAATATGTTTTATAACTTCCCCAATTCTTGCCAAATAATATACTCTCCTTTTAATGCTCTAAACAAGATAAGCCGATATCTCTCAGAGAACCCAAGTTCTTCGCATTTTTATTTATGGAAATCTAACTTTCTAGGATATATTAACAGAAACGCACCAAACGATCTTTTACATTTGTAGTTTGATACTATTAAACTGTGCTGACTAAATTCCATAATTCCATAATAAACTTATACCATCTGAAATTACAGGAAAACCCACCAGTTTACATTTCATGTTAAGCTAAAGACGACTGAATTATTTCAGAATAAAGTTGAGGAACTTTTGTAAAAGTTTTTAATACAAAAATAATTCCAACTGTAGCTGTAAATGAAGTAGTGACAACAATTTATGTAGGCAAGAATGTGCATGCTCATATCTGGATATTGGTATACGAAAAAGTACCGATGTGTGCAGTGCGGAAAGCAATCGGTAAAGTTATGGTACTGTATGTGGTTGATTTAGCTATCTATTAAAAAGTTACGACAGATATTCACTCAATGTTCAAAAACTGTGTTCTTATGAAAGAAGAGTAAGATGAAACACAGGAGTTTCCTATACGGACAATGTATTGGCGCTGAGAAATATAATTTATAATACAAGTTAGTGATTATTATTATCATCAGTTTTAAATCGTCATGTGTAACATCATGTTACACTTTCAGTAAAACTGTAAATATTAAAATAAAATTTCTAAATTCGCGCGCGGCAATATTAAGTCCATTTTTTCCGATTTGCAGCAACAGCATTTTTCAGTAAGCAGCCGCGCTAAGAGGGTCCATTACTCAAATAACCTCACTATATGCTTCATTTTAGTTAACCGCCATGGGTGGCCGAAGTCGTTAAGGCGTGGACTCGTGAGTGGTAGGTCTGGGGTTTGAATGCCACCAGGACCGTCCTCCTTGACTGAGGTTTTTTCCAGGTTGTCCTCAGTCCTCATAAATGGCAAATGTCGGGGAGGTATCCTAGAATTAGGCCTGGAACGTTTCCTTCCTTAAAAAAATAGTTTCCCAATATATTATTTCATCTCATGTATCGTCAGTGTTCACCGTTTGTGGTGCGTCAGTAGTAAAAACGGGCGTTAGACACTATTAAAAAAAACATTTTTGTATACGTTGAAATACTTTAAATCTTGGGATTACTAGAATGTATTCCTATACTATTTAGTGCAGAAAACCTGCGCTATAGCAGCATTTACCAATCAGGGATTAGTTTGTGGGAAGTAGCATTACTCCGAGAGCTAATGCTGGTTTAGTAGATAGATCCAATGCAATAATGACGCAGTCTTATGGGTTTTTAAGTCAACATCAACATCCGGCTAGCACGCTTCCGTTTGCAGATTTCCCCGGGGGCAGGATATGCCATCAACCTAATAAAACTATGATTTGTTCCCACTTGTATTCCTTTCGGTACCTAGTACTTTATGAAAAACTGATATTCCCTCGTTTTATCTGCGTACACATTTTAAAACACATTATTTATTAAAGCCGTAACCACATTCTATTAGTAAAGTGCGGATTGCATTTAATAAATAAGTTGTAATCTTAGTAAAGTCAGAATTAAACAAATATTCACAATATTAATTCTTTTTAAGGGTCCCACATATGAAAAAGGTCATTTTAACCGCCTTTATTTACAACTATAACAGTTGTAAATTCTGTTACAACCAATATGTAGAAATTAAACAAATACAAACCAGTAGCCCTTGGAAGCCTTTCAGCGTTCAGTGGCAACTGTTATACTTTTCCAGCATGAAGAATGTAGTGTGTAACTGCAGGCACAGAAAGGTTAATTGGTCTTGGTGGTCTAGTGTTAACCATATGTACCTCGTACACTCAAGATCGCCAGTTCAGTCCCGGCCAGGATCGATGCATATTTTTCGAGCGTAAAAACTGAAAACATGGGCTTCTTTCAGAGGAAAAGTAATCCCTTTTCGTAGCTTTACATATATAGGAAGATCTGGAGTACATCGGCGTTTGATTTTACCTGAGATTTGCTTTTTAGGATGAGGCAAAATTATCTATCTAGAAAAACCAAATCCAACCCATCAATAATAATCAGGCCGTGATTACAAACTCTAAGAAGTTTTGAAAATAGATATTACCTTTATATTCACACAATGTACAATAATTTTATTTTAACTATATGGTAAAATAGAAAATAAAATATCATTACCTTAAATCTTCATATTACACGAATCCAAAGAGTTCCTCCAACCGCCAAGGGATTTAATGAATGGGCACAGAATAAGTAAAATGATCTGTAACATAAGAAAACAGAGTGAAATTTAAAAATGTGCCCGTTTTGCATAATTCAATGAACTTAAATCAAAACTTTCACATCCATCCTTTCTTACTTCTAGAATCCTCTCAAATGATTTAGGAAAAGTCCCATGGCAGAAGCATTTCTTTGGCTAAGAGGTTTCTTTGTAAACGAATGTTAAAGGAAGCGGGAACCTTATTTTAAAGAGAGAGAGAGAGAGGGAGACAGGGAGAGAGGGAGAAAAGCTTTATACTTCTTCCTAAATAGATATACTCAAGGCATTCCGGGGTTGGGGCTAGTCTTTCAATCTAATGACCAGAAATTACAAGCAGCCACATAGGATAGTGACCCAGGTATTTATTTTGTAAAAGAAGTATATTTATTATGTTTTTAGTCTTTAGTAGTTTGTAAAGTAAGGATTTTCCCTTAGATAATTTTACTAGTGTTTACTTAGCTAATTTATAGAGTTTTCCAGTCTTTGCAATTTATTATACACCCATACTGCATTACATTTCTTGGTTAGTGCAGCTCAGTTAAGGCTTTTTGTTGATCATGAAATTTAATACCAACTGGTGGTGAAATGGTTTACAATTTGCATCATAATATGTCATGGTACAAATTGTTAGTAAATGAACAACAAGGATTTTAATATGATAAAGACTTGTCTTAATGAAGTTATTAATAAATGCTTACGTCTGGATGGAAATGAAGCCAAAAATATTAGCATAAATTCAAACAGTTTGAAATAAAAAAATGACCACATAAAGTGGAATAAAGATTTTCTTAAGACTCAAAGAAAAAAACAAAACTTTCTTTATTTTCCAGAACAAACTCTTACTCAAACTACCATTTGATATTATGTATTCTATTATTCTTAAAATGAAGATTGATATTAAGAAATTGATTCCTTTTTATCAATCATCCCCTCACTGTCCAGCTGCAAAAGAACTCTATTTTGATAAACTAATGCTGGTAATTTCTGTCCCAAAACCTAATGAACTCGTTACAGTTGAGAATAACGATTACCATCGGCTGCACGTCCAGTTGGATCATACCTCCAGTGAATCACAATTACAAAAATCTATCAGACACATTATCTTACTTTGGGGCTGAACCAATTTTGGTTATCGATGACTTTGGCACACGACGAGGATCCAGCCTACGTTTGGAGGTGTCAGGATTGCCGTAATATACGAGGGTAAATCCATAAGTTTCCAGCCTTCACAAAAGCTTTATCTGTTAGTAAATATTTGCAACTGTAACTTCATCTCCGTTGTGTTCAGTTGTTCACATACAGTTGCACAAAGAAGGCTATGTGTAGAAGATTGTGACATGTTGAACATGGAGTTTCAAGCATTTATTAAGTTCTTCACAAAAGAAGGAATTACTCCAAATGAAATTAAACAGCGATTGGACGGTGTATATGGGGAAACGACCCCCTCGAATTCTACCGTAAATGAAAGGGCCAAACTTTTGGAATGGGTCCAGGAAGCATTGAAGACGAAGAGCATGCAGGTCGGTCCTTGAAGGTGCTCACTTCTTAAAACATCGCTCTTGTGGAAGGATAAATTATGGAAGACCGACGGCTCAAAGTTGCAGAAATATCAGCAAGGTTGAGCGTTTCAAAAACAACAGTTCTTCGAATTATTCATGAACATTTAAACATGAATAAGGTTAGTGCAAAATGGATGTCTAGACTTCTTTCAGCAACGAGTCATCTTTTGTCAGGCATTTTTGGAGCTCTGCCGTAGCAACGAGAGAGAAGTTTTGCAAACCATTGTTACAGGAGATGAAGTTATGGTTCTCTACAATGATCCCTTGTCCGAAAGAGAATCAATGGAGAGAATGGCGTAAACATGGCGGAGCACTGCCTCTAAAGGCAAAGGTCACTCAGTTAACCAAAAAGACGATGGCCAAAATATTTTGGGACTGTGAAGGAATACTCTTCATCAACTTCAAGAAGAGGATCTCTATAGTAAATGGGGAGTACTATGCTGACTTACTGCACAGACTACGAGCTTGCATCAAAGAGAAAAGGGGAGGAAATCTAGTGTGCGCCTTCTTCACGACAACGAGCCTGAGCACACAGCTCTTATTGCAAAGGAAGCTGTGAAGAAATGTGGCTTCCAGGAGATCCATCATTCACCCTAAAGCCCATATCTAGCTCCCAGTGACTATTTCCTCTTCTCAAAATTCAAGAAGACCTTCGAGGAAGGAAATTTAAGTGTCACGAAGAAGTGACGGATGCTGTTTATGCCCATTTTGCAGACAAGACTTCTTACTATTTTTTTTTTGGGGGGGGGGAGATTGAAATGTCAATTAAAGACGTGAGAAGTATATTGTAATAAAAGTAACTATACTGAAAAGTGAAATATACTTTTTGTCTTTATCATAACTGTAAAATGATTGGGCCGGAAACTTATGGAGCTACCCTTTCACCTATTTTTCATAACAAGTGGCAATTCTTCTGATATATCTTTAACCCATGAGATATGCAATAAGTTGACTACAGATATCCACTCTGCTTTGGGTCAGTTCATGAGGTACAGATCAACAACTTTTATATTATTTTCAAAGTCTTAATGCGGCGGTGAATATTTTAATGCATCAAGTTGTAATAGCCTACGGGAATTTTTTTGCCGATTTTTCGCAAAACTTTATTCTCAATGTTTCATACATTAGGTCTTTTAGAACGTGGTAAATATTTAGTGTTTTCTGCATTATTGTAACACCGGAATCTTCGTTGTGCAGCGCGCTCACTAATGACACCACCTCCAGACACTTCACATATTCTTCGAACCGGGCTAGCAGCATTATAATCTGTTTCCAATTGTGCTTTAGAAGAACTATAATCCCAAACTTTGCTACCTCTATTTTATAGTTGTATATAAATAATTGACAGCTGTTCCCTATATACACAATAATAACCATAACACCCTGTATAAAACGTTATCAAATTAAATAAAACTATCAACTTTTAGAAAATACCAAACTTTAATTTCAAAATATTTCATGAGACAATTTAATATATTCCTAGGACATATTTGGAATCATCCTCACCATTATTTTCATCTTATGCGGCCTTTTTTTTCCTGAGTTATTTAATTACCATCTCAGCTTGCAGATCTGCTTTCAAAGCATTTTAATGTCAGGATTAATATCTAAGTTTTCTAGCACCTTTACTCATTTTTAATGCTTATACAGATTCAACACTCCATTTATATCCATTTAAAGTGCTATTAGTGTCACAGTTTATACATTTTAGTATTAACTCAGCAGATAAACATTTCGTTTGCTTATAGTCTTTGTACATCTACATGGCATATCCTAAACTGAAGTTTTTACACTTAACAAAATTATTCATAGCAATAGAAAGTAATTAAACTTTAAATATATTTAGCATGGAATGTTCTTTCTTTCTCACATTTAGTGTTTACAGCGGCTGCTTTATTTGTGAGGTTTTTTTTGAGAAACTATTATCGTGTTTAGTATTCCACCGCAAGAATTTCCAAGTAAACATATGTAACCTTAAACTTAACTAATACTCCTTAAAATAGAATCACTAAATTTATAATTAATTTACATATTGTTGCTAAACCTCATGAAGCTTTCTTATACAATAATAAAGCTTTAAACAAAGCATGTATTAACAAGTGCAAAAAAGCTCAAAAAATCAAAAAATCCTAAAGACAAAATTCCTTTCTGACATGGGAAACCTCAATAAAACTGCTTTTCACTCAAACACAGATTGGCCTCATAGCGCAGTGGCTCACACACACTGCCTAGGGTCACGAGTTCAATTCTCTCGGAGTCTGAGATGTGGGTTTTTGTGCATAGGTCACTGTTTTTAAGTCATATATGAAAAGTACCCCAGTGTTAACTTTAAAAATTCAAACAGAACACTTGCACTTTCTTCAAAGTGTAGTTTGTTGTTAACAGTTGGTAGCTAAGCGCAGAATTTTCCTAGGAACATGAATGCTGCAATAACTTTCAATTTTGTAATCAAAATGTTGGAGTGATACTAAATGGGGTACATGGCTCTAATTGAAAAAATATTAGCCAACTTTTAGGAATAATTTAATCAAATTTATAAGTAGTACATTATAAATAAGGCTATTAAGCATCTAATATATAAAAACAAACGATGAAATGAACCCTCAATTGTGTATTATCATGTTAAATATCACTATCAATGCTTAAACTTCTTCTAATGATTTTAACGAATAGTATCCAGCATTAAGAATGACAATAAATAATCAATTTCCTCATTAATACTTCATTCCAATTTTTACCAATGGGATTGTTTAAATTGTGATCAGTAAATAACATTCCAGTGTTAGACTTATTGCCAATAGATCTAATATCCCCTCACCCACTATCACAATGTACATGCATATCAGTTTTAAATTAGCCTTGTATTCCTGAAGTTGTAATTCATCTATATTGATTTTATGCGCTGAATTTTTTTTTTTTTTTACTTTAGTTCAATTAAATTAATTTTAAATTACTTTTATACAAGTGTAACGACGAGTTCATTAACAGTGCAGTTTTCATCAACGTTATTTTCAATTATCACTGTGGTATGTAAACAGTTTTATCCCCAGCTTTCCACGCTATATAAAAGTACTATATCACCGTGAAGTTTGTAAGTATTACCAGATAGGAGTTTTTTTCCCCTTCTCACTTTTCACAGAGGATCAAATATTTTTAACGCTTGTTAATGTAAACAAGGGATTTTAATCACCACTGCTATGATCTGTGTTTTATTAGCAGTGTTTTACTTTTTGTAATTACATAATAAAAACAAACAAACATTACATTGCAATTTGCTGTTAATTATATAGGAAATTATATATGCAAGATTAACTAACTCAGCAACACTCATATGTTTTATTCCTGCTACTTACTGGGCTCCTATTTTATTTCTGAATTAATAAACTAGTGTTAGCAGAAATTGATATTGTCTTCAAAGAGGTCGTTTCATCTTCTTTAAGGCATGTAGGTCTTTTTCCAAATCTAAGAACGTAACCCATTTATCTTTTCTGTTCTTGAAAATAATTTTTGCAGGTTTTGCATATATGAGAGATCCAGGCATTATAAATACACAGAGTATACACATTTCAAGCAAAGAAAAAACTGTGTTAATATAAAAAAATTGAATTCACACAAACAGAAAATAATGAGCACTAATCATCTTAGACTTTTACAGTTACAACAGTTACTCAAAATGCCCCCCATCGGCGTCGATACACTTCTGAGTACGTTGAACTACTGATTGAGTGACGTTTGCGAAAGTGTCCTCAGTGATTGCAACACATGCCGTTTCAATTTCGTTCCCGAAGTGCTGTCAGTGTAGCCGGTTTTCTACGGTATGCAACATCCTTAAGAGTTCCCCATAGTTAGAAATCCAACGGAGTTAGATCCGGAGAACGGGTAGAAACTCAATCGGACCCCTCCGTCATATCCAGTGCCTTGGATCCAAAGCACGGGGCTTGTTGCTGTGCGAGATCTGCCCTTGTTAACATCGTACACGGTACCACGAGTCTCAAATTTGTCTCGAACGTGTGCAATTGTTACTTCCGTTGGCGGTTCTGTTCTGTACACACGTCTCCATTGCCTTTGAACTTCAACAACATTCTCGGTTTTCCAATACCACTACAAAATTGCTTTCCACTGTTCAAACGATAATCTTAGTTCCATTTTGTTGTGGCAACGTATCATAATTTATGTGAGTCACATCTGTTTACGGAACATCATACGACACATTATTGTTGTACATGGAATATATTGGTCCAACTTTGGAATATATTAAATAGAAATCCACTGTGAAAATGTGTATACATTTTTGGCACTCTTGGCATATTTATACGTTATTAAGTGACAAATAAATTCATTTAGAGAATAATAAAATTTTTGCACTTGCTAGATTTACATTACGCTATATTACATAATTTTTCAAAATGTTTATATTTGCAAGTTCCTATAGTCAATCGCAAGCTTTCTTCTTAAACAACCGAACTGAATAAGATACATAAAACAAAACAGAATACGCACTAGGGATTATTATTATTATTATTATTATTATTATTATTATTATTATTATTATTATTATTAATTTATTTTGTTTGCTTTTTAATATTAACCGCATTGAATCTTATCGACATCAGTAGATTTTAAATTACTGTAGGTGTAGTCTAGGCAGCTTAACCTGCCCGGGAATCATGGATCTCTGGATTAATAGTTGCAAACAGTACCACTTGACCACGGAGGAGGTATTATTATTATTATTATTATTATTATTATTATTATTTTATTTTTATTATTGTTGTTGTTTATTGATATGAAATGAGGTTAGCAATTAAATGGAATATATATGATGAAGAGAATTTAATAAAATGTGCAATTGTTAAATATAGACAATATTTTTACATTATTTTCTATGTTATGTATGTATGCATAATAGGCACTATATCTTCATTATTTTTGCACTGGAAATAGCCTAAAGACACCAACACCGATGGTAAACACTAAAGACAGATTTAAGCAAATGCATTCTTTACCAGCAGAATATGTGAATAGCTGAAGTTAAAAAAAAAAAAAAAAAAAAAAAAAAAAAAAAAAAAAAAAAACTTTCCTACATTTTAACAGTCAAAATGCCACCAGATGGGGAAGATATATAAACACATTTCTTTTTCCTCGGGTTAATTTTTCTGCGACTATTTCGCCCATGTGATGTCATCTTAAAATCGACTAATAAAACGAAACATAATTTTGAATTTTGAATAATCACAATCGGATTCCGGAGTGAAATTATTGAAAAAGAATGATCAAATCCGTTCTATTACGCGACGTGCATTTGTCTTGTGGTAAGTGTAGCCAACACTATGCCTATACTATACAATTCCTGAACATACATCACTGACCACTTTTACTAGAGGCAGTGGGGAGCTATTGATAACAATCAATAAATCAATCAATCAATCAATCGACAATCATAAAACAAAATGGAGGGTTTTTCAAAGCGGTTTGGTGTTGCGTCAAATGTGCAAATATCATTTCATTAGTAATTCCAAACCACAGAATAAATAGATAGACTGTATGTTATCTTTTTTTTTCCTCAGTTGTATTAGATTTAACAAGTAGTATGCTTCGATTCACACAACTGGTAACAGTATATTATTATGTAGTTTATGAATAAACATACCTAATAGACTCTAACTATGCAATCAGAGAAATAATATTAACATTATTTATATGTCTGATGATGTCCAACGCTGAATATTAAAACAGGATATTAGGAGTAACAATAAGCACAAAATTTCCAACGGACCCCAAATAACATCAACAATAGATATCGCAGAAAGAGCAGTCAAACTGAAGTGGAAATGGGTAAAGTACATAACGAGGCATGCAGGACGACAGATGGACGCTTAAGACCACCATGTGGGACACGAGCTTAGGCAAACGACACAGAGATAGACTAAGACAGAGATGGGAAGACTTCTATACGGCACAGGCAGGTCGACAAGGGTCCAGAATGGCTAGAAGCAGGAATACTGGAAAACCACCGAACTTCAACTTCGAAAGGAGCGAAATCTGGTGAACAAAAGTGTAACAACGTGTAGCATACAGGATAATATACTGTACATAACCCTAATGTGAATTAGCTCATAAGAGCTACCCTCTTGTAGGATCTTTTGCCCTTCTTAGGGACATTCATACATTATTATTACTGATTAAAATACATTTTCTCTAGTACATAACATACTGTTAGTTAATATCCCTCGTTTTAATTTGGGACTTGGGTGTCTACCTGGAAGGAGGCTTCGATTACTACGAGAAATTAGTTTCGCTTATTTCCCTACAAAGGGCAGAAGGACAGGTAGAAGCTCATATTTTCAAATACCATCTGAAAGGTAACTAAGGTATTACTTGAACTTAAACCAATGAATATTTTTTTCCAGTGATGACTTTTTTCAGATACAGAGTTCTTTAATGTTTATGCATTATGTGATTTATAATATTTTGAATGTTTCCAAAAAGTTTTAATTGTATACATATACAATTATATGTATAATTTTATCCAAGATAGTTTATATTAAATACAAAGTCTTGCACAATGGCCTAGGTATGTTTGTCTAAAGTTGGTATTTAGTTAGAAAATATTTACATGCTTGTTTATTTTAAAAGTTTTTCTATATTTACTTAGTAGAACACATAGTTTTAAATTTATAAATAATGCAGATTTAAAAAAATCGAAAATAAAATACAGAATGTTTTACATTAAATCTATATGGTGACTATACTTGTTTTGTATTTATATCTGATACGTTGCAGATGGTCTTGGTTGAGGGGAAGCAGAATTTGAAATATATTAGTTCAATTTATAATTCATTTATAAATACTTAAAACTGTCTGAAAACTATACATAATGTACATATTAAAAGTGATAATGTCCTGCTCTCCAAATAAAATGCTACCATTGATAACTAATAATTTATTGTAAATAGCTATTAAGCATGCCTTTTATTATTAGTTGTATTATTTACTACATGTAGCATTACTAAACTATTTGGTTTTAAAAGGATGATTAAAACACTCTGATTGCGCAAACAATTTTTGAACATAGCAATATTAACATAAACTTCTTCCTTATAGTTTAAAAAATATGTAAAACTTATCTGATTGCAGAAGGTCAATCATTGCAATTTCTGAACCAGTCGAATGTTTTATTTGTTTTAGTTTCGAGGATTATTTCTCTTTTTAAACTCGAAGTAATGTATGTTAGAAGATATGTTCAGATTTGTTCTGCCATGCTGGGTGCATATGTTCCTAATTTATACCAACACAATTTGGCATCTATTTCAGTACCTTTTTCTTTCTAACGAGGATAACAAAATGCACTTTGCGGAGCTCTCTTTCATCTTTTACTTTTTGCAGCGAGATAAAGAGCACGAAATGCAGAAAGAAGTAAAAAGACGTCACCGAATATAATGTAATCAGCTCACCGCCGCCTCTGGAAGGAAGTCGTAAAAACTTATCAGAGACCGCGTTATTATTTCTTATTACATTTTCCTAATTTATTTAAATCTCCTCTCATCTTTTATTTTTTCTTTCTCTTCATCTTTGTAGCGGCGCGTTAAATCCCTGCCCTATTTAATTATACCTCCATAGTTCACCCAGTGGCAGTAACATCAGAAAATTAAGAAAACTCGTATTTAAATAATTTAACAGTTTGATTCTCTCGCTAGAGGTCGTAAATTTTTATCTATAACCTTTTATATTGTTAATTAATATAAAATTAATTGAAAATGTATATACTTCATCTGTGAGGCGGGGCATTAAATCCCAGCCCTTTCTAATTATACCTCCATAGCTCACACAGTGGCAATAACACCATAAAATACAATAAAAAACAATTTTTAAATCATTTTACAGCATGATTCTCTCGCTAGAGACCCTAAATTATCTATAAAATTTATATTGCTACTTAATATAAATTTAATTGAAAATTTATATATATATATATATATAAATACCTTCAATTATGTAAAACAGGACTTACTCATAATATAAGCCGAAAAGATCTCCTGTGTTTTTCCTTAAATACAATGACACGTCATGCATAGTATGAGGCTATTTTGATGCACGCGTGTTTTGAGAGTTTATGTAATCTCTCAGATGAAACCAGCATATTCACCTATAAACCAAGTATGTATAAAATTCCAGTATTCTGAGTGAGAAATCTCTAAACCATACACAAAAACCGAACGCACTTTTCGTGATCCGCCACATTCAATTCTGGAACTCATTAAACCCATAGATTTTCTTTCTTTTTTTCTACTCTTTAACACGTGAAATATGGTGCGAAAGTCTTCATAATATTTTTATGGTAACGCCAGTAATCGTTCCTTTACACTGTCGTTGTTTCTTCAAGCAATTTGAGAATTTCTGATGTTGATTTAGAATATTTTCTGTTTTCTCTAACTTTTGAACTAATTTCTGGGTGCAACATTTTGCTAGTACATGTCTTTCAACAAATTCAGTTCCAAATGCCTTCTACACGTTTAAATAAATATATTTGTAAGTATTTAAAACGAGGAAGTTTCACTGTGCGATTATGTAAATTGTTATTAGCGAGCCAGTTGCGCAACACAGACAAATGAAGGACACTGAACGGGCCCATGAATTTCTCATGTTGCTTTGTGCGTATAAAAATGATATGATGAACATAACATACATTTTACATATAATAGAAAATCTTCCTGTATTATTGAAGTTTATTAATCTAACAACTTTGTAAAGCACTGCCCTATTCGGTGTTAACTTAAATATTTCTCAGTTCGAAATTAATGGTTTTAAATCTCGAATAGTCATTCATATTCCTTATATATTAGAAGATTTAATAAATAATACCGATCAAATATACCTTAGTAACTAATTATATGTCCATTTCTGGAATGGGTTTTTCCGATTTATTTTATCATTTAACGCTCCGTATGAACTAATCTGCGACTTTTTACAATTAAGGCTATGGTGTTAGGCCCCTAAAGAGAGGTTACTATCGTGTAAGCCTCAATGTTAATTAGGAATCCTACAATGTCATGCTATTCTGACAGTTACCCGCAGACCACCCTTCGCTCCACTCCCCGCTGCGTAACATCCAAGCGCCAACGGAAAACGCCGGTCCAGGGAAATATTTTCTCATCCTCCCCATGCTTGGCAAGCTTTTACCTATGAAATAAAAAAGGAATGTTTTACGACATAATACTTAGGAAATAGTCTTTGGGATCATTTCGTTGAGTAGAATTGAGTCTGGGATCAGATACAAGAGCAGTAATTTGTGAATCGTTGGTTATTTGGAAGAAATGTTCTGTTATCACTATTACTCCTTTAAGAAGCAAAATCTCTTCAACAAATATCTGCAGGTAGTAAAAGTACTTTAAAGTAACTAACGTAACTAAAGCGCTCAATATGCACACCTGGGCTTAGAGGGGACATTACTATTAATAATAAAAAGGCTTTTATATATGTATGGGTTAACGCTTATCATAAAAATAATATAAATAACTATTTGATTTAATGTGACTGACATCAATATTTTTTCCAGGTTTAGTAAACAAGAAATTGTTAATATAAGAACCACTACAGTGTTTCTAATTTTCGTGCACTTTTTCTTTATCTTATTCACTAAATGAAATAATAATTAAAATATTTTAGGATTTACAAATTCGTAATGTTACTGTAATAAACTAACATTCGAGTTAATAGACTGCTGTGTGTTCCATGTATACGGTTGCTTTGGGACAAAGTGCAACATCAGTCTGAGAAAGCAGAAAAGTCTGAAAATCTAAAGGAGAAAATTCACTTTCCCATATGAAGATGGTATGGCAAGACTTCATATGCGTCCACGATGTCAAACACGGCAAGCAGAAGAAAGAAAGGGATATATGTCAATGGTCAGGCGTTTTCAAGAGCACCCAGTATCAAGAAATGGGGCCGCGTGGAGAGAGCAGCAGAAGGACTTAAAAATACTTAAAAGTGTATGTAGCAAAGCGTGTTATTAATTAGGGTAGAGTAGAGCTGACTCACTACTTAGATCCGGTAAAACTAGAGCTGTGCCTACCTCGGTAGAAGGCCTTTGTCTTTAACGGGGTTTATTAGACTTTCATTCATTCTCTGTAATTAATCAATTAAAACAAACTTTGTGACTACGAAAAACAACAGCTAAGCAAACTAACGAGATATAAGTTTCAAGTTTTTATATTATGTTTGTAAATTATAAAAATATATGAGTTACATTGCAAATCACTTATTTAGATGACTTCGTCATATATAAAATAACTTCTATTGTTAACAATAACAAAAATGCTATTATTCACATTACTATCCCCCCTTGTCAGTTAAAATATTAGCCATTTATTCTCATAGCATTACACATTTTTTGACGTAAATACATCTGTACTCTATCAATACTAGAGTCGACCGACACATTTGCAGGTCAGTTTAGAGGCAACTATAACTTCTAAACTACATTCATCTAGCAATACGCGGAAGCAGGAAGTTAGGACGCGAATTGGCGCGTCGCGCTGCAGCCGAGATTATGTAATTCGAGATTACGAAGTAAAGGAACGTTCGCAATAGTGTAAATTTGTTACAAACCATGCTACGATCTCAAATGAGCAATCAACAAGTTAAGCTGGAACATTTGAGAGTGAATTTGAGTGAAGATAAAAAATTCAACGCCAAGGCTTCTGCAGCGTAAACAGAAGCGGTCATATAAACTACGGATTGAACACAAAGGTACTATAGAAATCGAAATGTTTTCTCTCATTGCATATAAGGCACTACTTCCAAGTGTCCCAAAACAGCGAAGATATAATTAAAGGATCACGTCTTTCCGTATTCGGAGAGTGCTAAGAGGGCTGTGAAGTAATTCGCATTGATGATTTCAACATTGACACTACACGGTAAGTTGGGAAAAAATGAAGAAGTTTTTTGATTAATTATGACTGATGAGCTGTAGTAATTATAGTAAAATGTTGCCTTATCTTCTTCTTCCACAAACGATTCTAGTAGTCTTGTTGCCTAGGCTAAGTTTTGTAATGTGCTGGAGTTTTGTGGTCTTTGACCAGGAGAAAAGGAATCAAAAAGCTTGCTAAACATTGACAAGATTTTACTGAGACACATGAGTGTATTTTTCACATTTATTTCTTCAGAATATCTTGTTGCTATTACGTCACTATCGCGCGGTCTAATCAAATTATTCACAATCAGCTTTTATACCATACGCTCTGGATTCAGTTATGATACTATTAACTTCTCCGAATTAATATCGAGTATTGTTCCACTTCTTATATTATTAATAAGAAAACCTAAACAGCTGAATTTCACTATATCAAAAATGTCAATGAATTACTGCTTCGCCGAACTATAAAATATCACTAGATCAAATGAGATGACGATAGGAACTAAACTTTGATATCTGAATACCAAACCAAGTAAGCATCTAAGAATCTTACAATGTATCCTCTCTAACTAGTCTAAATAACACATATTTTGTATATTTCCTATCATTCTTATATTTTCACTATATCTTCCACAACACGTAATCTTTTAACTTTATATTAAGTGCATTATCCTGTTCTGTATTAAGTTTACTATCTTTTCGGGGCCTTGAAATCCTATCTTATATAACCATCCTGGTTGGTCAGTCCGGACACTACGTTCGATCTTTCAAAATATGACTTTAGAATAATCTAGAACCAATTCTGCGATTTATGTCTTTCTATTATTGCGACTACATTTCTGGTTTTTCTGAATGGACATCACATTGCACATCTGTTTGCTGGAATTTATATGGTATACATTTACGTTGTACATTTTAAAGGTTATTTATCCATCTCCTATTCCTTGTACAACAAAGTTTTATGACTCTTACCCTTAGCTAACAGAACGATGCTAAACTTCCTGATGGCTTATAAAAGAAAACCTTCGACTTGGACTGGTCTTAAAACTTCTGAAAACATAACAGAATATGATCCATTTTTCTCAAGGTTCACTATACAAATATGATTCACAAAGGAATGCTGGTTTTAATGTCCCTTTTGTTCAGTCAAGCACAACAATTATCATCAAGCATCATTACAGAAAGTTTTCAAATGCATAAGAAATAAGTAACTTAAGGTAAACATGATTACACACACAATATACTCGTACATAATTGATTATTACCACACTTATATTATTGCGGGGTTGAAGCTAATAAATGTTGCTTCAAGATCTCTGGTTGGGTATATGCAACAGGAATTCATCCCATACTATCGACTTCTATACATAAAATTACACTTGACTACTAATCGCGAGTGTAGTTCATTCTTATAGTTCATATTTAACATGTCATCTCATCAATTCCATCAAGAGAGGAATTCACGCACAAAACTTGCGAATATCTCCTACACAGTCTTTTTAACCTTTATTGTGAACCATGTCTATGGACACAACACACAAATTTCCAAGGAATTGTGTGCATGAGAGTCATAGTACAATAACCCTTACTACTCAGAGATTCCTTTTTGATTGCTTTTTGGCGAGGTGATAAATGTTTGGTTCCTTTCTGTTTTGATACCACGAAGTCTTTATGTGACCCACTACCGATACATCGCGAGATTGTTGAATAGTATAAACAGTTAACCTATCTTGACATTAGTCTTCATATGTGCTAAATTTGATAGCAGCACCTAAAGATATGGCTTCTGATCACCAGTAAGTTATGTTAAAGTTCCAACTTTTCAGCATAAATTGTGCTGATTCCTTCTTCAAATCATTTCAAAAATTAAACAGGCATGTTTATTTCCTGACGAAAGTAAGATTAGTAGGCACAAATTCGTAGTTGTTAATTCATTGCTAAAATACAGACATCTTGCATATGGGCATTTAATATTTATATTTGCCCAAGAGTGCAATGCAATTTTTTTCTACTAGCCTTATTATTCCAAACACAGTAAAACGAAATTAGCATCTCCTTTGATAGCGTAAGGTACGATTCACCATTATCATATTTTAACTTTACAACTATATATAACATGTTTGAGTTTATTAATTATGAGAAAATATCGTAAAATTATACTGAATAAATCTTTATGTATTAAGAAGCAGCCAAAAACTCATTTAAAGTCTTAAATAAATTAAACGAATATTATTTCAATTGTTACATTTTCCCCCAGTGATGTTTTATTTTTAATAGTATTAAAATATCTGTTTTTAAACTTACACAAGTTTAAATAAATATACCGCAACGAAAACTCGCTTTTTCCTTTCATCAAGTAATTCTTATTTTCTTATTTCATCTGTGTAATTATAAAAACTCAAAGCCATTAATGAAAGCAAAAATCAGAAAAGAGACATAAACGTCCATTTTTAAATCTCTTTGTAACTGACCTCATTAGCTGTTTCTGAATATCAAAGTTTATTACTCGGTAAAAGTCTAAAACGGAAGTTGCGCGGGAAGTAATCGCATTAAAGCAGAGTGGGACAAGCGGCCCTCTTAAAGGGAAAAAACCAACGAATAAACTGCCATAAATGAAGGTTTAGGTTTATTCTGTCTATCTTCAAGACATGTATTTTCTTAATGAAAGAAAGAAATAAATAATTTAATTCCTTTGTCGCTATAATACATAGACTCATTCAAAAATCACGTTAAAGGTCATAGAAACATAAAAATTGTAATATTGAAGTTAAGACAAGAAAAACAAATATGAATAATGTTAGGAAGTTTGTTTTCAAACAAAATAAGACGATTGGTATTCAGTACACGATGCAATACTTTTTTTCCTTCGTTAAGTTTAGCTCAGAAATCTCGAGAGACTGCAATGCAATTTAAAGAAAGAAAATTTTAAATTTATGACAACGTTTACTTTGAGAATCAGCTACCACAATTATTCTCTTTTATGAAAATTGTAACTATTATATTTACCTAAAATATTACATTCACGGGTTAAGCCTCCAAGGCCTGTTTCGGTCTCGTAAATTTTCAGTCACAAAATTGAATCCATAGTTTTTTTTTGTCTACCCATATTTCTTTTCCTTTTCGGGTAATAATTCACCATAATCTTTGGAATGCGATCTTCTTTCATTCTTTCAATATGTTATTTCTAAAGTGTCGTAATTTTGTCATTAATTTAAAAATATCTAACTCATTTCAAATATCTTCATTTTTCCTTTTGTCTAAGAGAACACACCTAACTACACTTCTCAAAAATCTCATTTCAGCCGATTCGATTGTCTTCTCTTCTTTTGGTTAAAAACCAAAAACTCACAACCATACAACAACATGGGGATGGCCATAACTTTATAAAACTTGCTCTTCTCGTGTTTTTTAATATTTTTGATTGCGTAGCGTATGGAGTAAAATTTCTAAGTTTATTATGAATTTTTTTTGTATAAAGAGATAAAGCATTGCAGATAATTAAAATTATTCCTTCCTTCAATGGGTTATTCCATCTAAAGCTGTTTTAGCTCTTACGTATCTGTTCTTCTAAATTCTAAGACCTTGGTTTTTATAGATATATTAAAATTATAATTTTTATAATAATATTATTGAACTAGATATAAGTGGTGATCTGCAAAAAACTAATATGTCTTAAGTGTGATTCTTCATTTCAAAATGTGAGCCTAGAATTATCTGCCAATTATAAATGCCATCGTCAATATATACATTAAAAAGAGCAGGGGAAAGCGTACATTCGTGTATTACATCTCTATTTATAGTTGCCCATATATCCTTCCTATTTTCCATTTTTTTTTTGAATGATTTATTTATTGATGCTCTTTAACAGCTCAGGTCATCAGCGCCCCATTCAACTCAGGGCGTGAAACGGCCGACAAATTTTGTTCAGAGGCCTCTCTTTCAGGCTTGAGGTTCTTCTTCGTGCCGTAAATGTACGACACGGGACCCACGGCTTTACTTCCCTTCCGAAGGAAGCCATACTTAGGAATTTTCCATTTCAGTGCCTATTATCATCTTGGTCTCTCTCTCTCTCTCTCTCTCTCTCTCTCTCTCTATATATATATATATATATATATTAACAGTAATAATAAAAGTAGATAAGGATAAAACACTGAGAAAAAGTCACACTTGAAATTGCTATATTTCGAACTACTGCGAGATCTTCTATGGCAAGAAGACAAATCATACTGTCTTCTTTCCACACTAATTACTCTTAATATATATATATATATAAATTAACAGTAATAATAAAAGTAGATAAGGATAAAACACTGAGAAAAAGTCACACTTGAAATTGCTATATTTCGAACTACTGCGAGTTCTTCTGTGGCAAGGAGCTAGACAACTGAAGGTATATATATTAGAGTAATTAGTGTGGAAAGAAGAGAGTATGATTTGTCTTCTTGCCATAGAAGAAGAGAAGTAGTTCGAAATATAGCAATTTCAAGTGTGACTTTTTTTCAGTGTTTTATCCTTATCTACTTTTATTATTACTGTTAATTTATATATATATATATATATGTATATATATTAAGAGTAATTAGTGTGGAAAGAAGAGAGTATGATTTGTCTTCTTGCCATAGAAGAAGAGAAGTAGTTCGAAATATAGCAATTTCAAGTGTGACTTTTTCTCAGTGTTTTATCTTTATCTACTTTTATTATTACTGTTAATTTATATATATATATATATATATTAAGAGTAATTAGTGTGGAAAGAAGACAGTATGATTTTTCTTCTTGCCATAGAAGAAGAGAAGTAGTTCGAAATATAGCGATTTCAAGTGTGACGTTCTGTTAGTGTTTTATCCTTTTCTGCTTTTATAATTGCTGTTAATTTGTTACATTGTTAATCGTGTTACTTCATTTTTATTTTTATTATATATGAGACGTTTTTAATACAGGGGTATAAATTTTATAGAAGGTACCAAGTCCACTTATGCCTCTATAATTTCCATAGTTTTGACTATCTCTCCTTTTTTATAAATTGGATATGTTTTTGCCATTTTAGATTTATCAGGGATATGTCCAGTGGTCCAGCACATTTTCAATAGATCTAATAGACATTGCTTTATTGAATATCCACATTTTATTAATTCATACTAATATAACAGTTAAAGGAGTTTTGCTTTAATGTTTGATGATATTTATTAATTCCTCATAAGAAATTGAATCTAATGTTAATCGATTAATGCCACAACAGTTTCTAGCTCATTTGTTTGTTTTGTCCAGACTTTTTAAAATAAGATCTTATTTTTGTTTTTTTTATTTTAATATTTGGAATTTTCAGTTTATTTTGATATGCTTTCATTTTATATTCCTTGGTTATAAGTATTTTAATACTTCTATCTATGTCACCGTTGCTCTAGAAGGCTGTGGTTTCTCTTGAATGAAAGAAAAGGTTGTATTTCATAAATTGAAGGCATTTATTCCTAATTTTAAAATGTTGCGGGTTTTTAGCCGGTGTTTCCTTCAAAAAGTTGGTTTTTCCGTAAAACACTTGTTGAAAAACTACATTGTTTTGCGTAAGTTTCCCATTTTTTAAGAATTTCCATAAGTTATCACTTTGAAACTTTTACCACTTACTCATGATATTATTGTAATTATGCATATCTAATATGGTAGAGCTAGGACAAAATGTGACAGAGTAAAAAAATAAAATGTGGGGGAAAATATAGAAAAAATAATTTAAAATGCTTTAACATTACAAGGACAGACTTTTCATGCTCCCAGTCAAGGGCTTATCAATGTAGACCATAAAAAGATTCCTACAATTATTAGAATTGTGTATTTCAAAGCTATTTTTTTTCAAACGAAACAACACCTATTCGTTTCCAGAAACTAAAGCTAGATGATATTAGAATGTCATTCTTGCTTATAAGAAACCTTCATATGTAGAGCTTGGAATTTCGGATCATTTTAGAGACTTTCCATGATCATTAGGCAAAAAGAAACACATTCTCCCTGCTTGTTAGGCAAAAGAAATTCATCATTAGGAAAATTATCAACTATATTTCATGTAAAACACTATCCATAGCCATCTGAACATTTTAAAGATATTTTTGTCTCATTTAACTGGTTAGGAATTAGACTGAAAATGTACCGCAGATAAACTCAGTGAATTCTAAAGACGAAGAAAAAGAAGACCTGATGGTAGTGGTTGGCATGAATATGGAAAAAAAAACATTGTTAATGTAATCTCATCTTGTTTTATTTTCTTGAAATAGATAGGCATTGTTCCAACCGTTTGAAATAAAAAATAATTTACTGCTAGAAATACATTTTTAACAATGCTGAAATGGCTACATGTCTAGCCCTCGTCTTTAATTAGATAAAAATAGTGTATTAATAGCATCTTCGTTTCAGTAGCATCCGTGTTGATTAATTTACAGGTTGTATAGAGTTAAGAGTCGTTCGATTATGTGAAGATTGTTTTTCTTGATTTTTTTGTTTTAACGCGGTGAATTCCAAGAAATTCGAAGGACAATATCCTGAAAGTTATTTAAAAGCACACATTTATAATAAAACTGATTGATACACGTTCTATAAACGTATCCTGTTAATATCAATTTTCAACAAGGAAATAAGTCAATTCATGCATGTATGATTATTATTCTCAAAGTAAATAATAAAAACTAAAATGGCATCTAATTACTCACTCCCATCTCTCTCTCTCTCTCTTTCGCTCTGATAAAATATATGTAAATATTATTAAGAAATTACATAAAATTTCGTTAAATTATGTTTGGAACACACCAATCTGGCTAGTTCTCTCCATTTATGGTTGTGTGGGATAGAGCGAGAAGTCATCAGTGCTACTTGGACTTGTGAATTATGACTGTGTGATAGCTCCGCCACATGCAAGACAGATATAACACACTTTTCTAGGAAGGAAATTATTTTTATTTTTACTCGTTTATCTTGGAACACAAATCAGAGAACAAATCTTCATGGTAAAGTTGTTCAAATGTGCTTAAAACAGATTTTCTTTTAATCTAGTAAATTAATGTTTTACAAAGTATCAGATCTGGAACTTTAAAATCGTTGATCTTCATATTTCTATATTAAGAGAATTGGGAGTCATGTCTCCCGAAAAAAAAGGGAAATATTGATAAATTAAGTTAACTTTAGCGCATTTTTGCATGAAGACTGTTAGGCCAAGGGATATTATTTTATAATTACCATTCCATTTCAATTAGAATTTCATATACCTAAAGCCTTCAAAAGAGGGAGAAATGTTGGCTTATAGTACTTTATACTGAAATAATAAAAATGTTCTGTTCCTTCATCGAGCTCATGAATTACACATAACATTTGTTTATATATCAAGAGATCAAGCCTTTCTATCTTATTACAGAGCGGCCAAAATTTATTTTTCTCTTTCATTCATAACAAAATAATTTACAAACATATTTATTAGTGACGGCATGATTAAAACTAAAGCAGTTAAAGGAATATTTGAGAAAAAGCTCAGACAAATAAAAGTCTACTATTTGAAAGAATGTTTGAATGAAAATAAAAGAAGTAACAACACAAATGGCTACAACAAAATGGAGCCAAGATTATCGTTTGAATAGCGGAAAGGAATTTTGAAATGGTACTGGAAAACCGAGAATGTTGTTGAAGTTCTAAGGTAATGGAGACGTATGTACAGAACAGAACCGCCGTTGCACTTCTACCTATGGCGAACTCTTAAGGATGTTGTATACCGTAAAAAATCAGCTACACTGACAGCACTTCGGGAAGAAATTGAAACGGCAAGTGCTGCAATCGCTGAGGACACGTTGCCTAGTCAGTAGTTCTACATACTCAGAAGTGTATGGACGCTGATGGTGGGCATTTTGAGCAACTGTTGTAGCTGTAAAAGTCTAAGGTGAGTAATGCTCATCATTTTCTTTGCTTGAAGTGTGTATACATTTTTGGCATCTCTATACAGATATGTATTAAAATATTTTAAATATTACTTTTATTTTTCTCATCATCCCTCATAACTTTCTCTCAATTAGTGAAGAACCTTCCTGCGTCCCTGCTTATTGTGTGTTTCACACTTAAGGCATTTTTGGAATGATGCGGGAGTTCACAAATTAAAGTCACTATCACAAAAATAATCTTCATCAAAAGCTACATTGTTTATAAACACGTAATATATCGAAGCATGAAATTAATTTTAAATTATCTTACGGGAAGTAATGAATCTTTTTCAAAAAAAATACATGTGAATCTGTTGCTCTTCGCCTAAGAAATACCGCCAAGGGTGGCCGAGGTCGCTAAGACACGGGCTCTTGAGCGGTAGGTCTGGGGTTTGAATCCCGACAGGACCGTTCTGTCTGACTGAGGTTTTTCCAGGTTTTCCTCAGTCCTCATAAATGGCAAATGCCGAAGAGGTGCCCGAAACTTAGGCCTGGAATGTTTCCTAACTTAAAAATAAATCCTTTCCCAATATATCGTTTCATCTCATGTATCATCAGTGTCCATCGCCTGTGGTGCCTCAGTAGTAAAAACGGGCGTTAAAGATTATTTATACATTCCTAAGGAATGGGTCGGTGCTTCATATGCCCCTTATGGGCGCTTAGCATATTTAAAGATCTAAGATTCAAAAGATGCTGTAAAAGGAATAATTAAGAAACATATAACAAAACGGAAACTCCTGCCGTTCGTCTTAATCCCACGCCTTCTTGCTATCTCCATTAAGTGACAAGTCTACTGGGAAATTGGAGAACAACTTAAGTCAAAAATAAATCAAGAATGCGCTCGCTTTCCAAGAGCTACTTTCCAAGTCAGTAAATCGCTGCCGCAGTCACACCACTGGATCGGCGTGCATGGAGCCAAGGGTACCTTTTAATGGCGTTACCGACGGGAAGGAGAGAACTAAGCGATAACTTAGTTCCAGCCTTCTGTGCTGGAAGGTACGGAATTAGGACACATCTGGAATCGAATTACGTAAGAAATGGAAAGCAATACTGCTTAGCATAGTCCTAACCTCTGTCATTAAATATGGCAACATTGTTAACTTGACAGTAATACCACATGATTTTTTTATAAAAATAATTTAGAAATATCAGAAAGAATGAAAAGAAAAAATACTTTGAAAAGGCCCATCCAAAAGAGAAACTACAAAAACATACATGAACTCATCGAGGAAAGGGACATTGGACAACCTTCCAATTCTATTTTCAGGAAAGTCTTTCAATCTTATTTTTGGGTTGCATTTTTTTTTGTGAAATCCAAGATATGTTTTAGTGTGCCTAATTTTAGAAATATTGTACATGTAAAAAAAAACTTTTCAGGCCTTAAATAAGTCGCTGTTGATTACAAAGCAACTACATTTCTATTCATTAATGTTATTAATTAATAAATAACAGATTTATTATTAGATATTGGAATCAAACAAGTATTAACCATAGCCGTGGCCTTTGGCCAACGCCACCTCACTGTCAGTTTTAGGCTACAAGAATTATTCGATAATACAAATGAAATTTACCCATTTCTTTAAAAATTTATGAGCTATGAGACTGTTCGATGGGTGGCCCCAATTTTGGCCACCAATTTTGTAGTAGTGTGGTAAATTGATGCATGATCGAAACGGTGTTGTTACCTACGCTTCAATGAAAACAACTTCTGACGATGAATTGTGCTATTATGTTCTCAACAGAGGAGTTCAATAGTAGAAATAAGTACGCGATATCATGTGACACACACACACACACACACATACACACATATACATATATATAGGTACTTTAAAATGTTCTATATATTTCGCGTCCTCTGGTGTTTTGTATACGATAGACTTAGCTAGGTGAAATACAAAGTGTGTGAAGCTGACAGATGAGTGTTGGTGTGTGAAACTTAAAACTGCTTAAACAATGTATTGGAACTGCGTAATTGATTCTCAGCTGAGTATCAACTTAAAAACTGCCTAACTGATGTATCGGAACTGCGTGCCTGCTTCCCAAGTAGAACTTATCTGCGTCTGAAATGATTCTGTGAACTGCGTGCCTCAGCAACGTCGAACTTATAATGGAGTGCTAATGAGTAACTGCGAACTGCTTGCTCCGTAGAGCAACCTCTTCCTTATATATTAAATTTAAATCGAGTAACCGTTGACTTAATGACGCCAAAGGGAGTCACATGTGTATGCGAAGATTCACGCCTATCTTTAAACATTCAAACATACTTTTTCCATTGACTGGTTTAAGTTCACCTGCCACACGAGCCATTCGCTGTTTTTTAAAACAGTTTCTTGGCATTGACTAGTTTAAAGGCTAACAGCACAATGGTCTGTCGGGTTCAGAGCTCTAACAGATTTAGTATCCCTTCTGTTTATTAACCCTGCAGCGGAATTTCTCTTAAAAATGGCGTCACATCCAACCCTCGGGTTTCCTCTCCCTATGAATGGAGTTTGATGGTTCTCTTGACCTTCCAAACTACCGTAATAGAAAACACCAGAGACTTTCCCTTTTGTCCAGGTACAATTCACATGCTAGCATTATGCCATATTTTACATATATGGTTACTTATTACAATACATGAAATATTATGAAAATTAGGTTTGAAACATAATATTATATTTATATTTCAGATGGATTGGGCCGTAATAACTGTCTCAGCTATAATAAATTCAATTTATAATTACTTTCCCGATATGAGGAGTCATTGGACTATATAACCGATATCAATTCTACAGCATTCAAAATGAACAGTTTGTAAATTCACATTAACTTGGAAGTGTAACTAAGCTTTGTCCGGGAACTTTTTTATGCATGTCTATTTCTGCATTATATGCTTTATTCAGAATGCTTTCGCCAAATCTGGATCTGCATAAAGAGCCATGTTTTTACAAGAAATGTCGTTTTGGAGAAAAAGTGTCGAACAAATGTTGTAGCGGAATATTTCAAACATTCAAGGTTTTCCGGTGTAAACGTTTGGTTTTTTTTTCGGATTTTACTTGCTAGATTATGGTTCACAGAAGTCGGTCCTGGTGGTTAGTGGTAACCCATACTTACCTCCTAAATCCAAGATCGCGGATTCAAACCCGGCCATGATGGATGACTTTTTTCGGGCGTAAAAATCCTAAGTATGCCTTCCTGCGGAAGGGAAGTAAAGCCGTGGATCCCGTGTCGTACATTTACGGCACGAAAAAGAACCTCAAGCCTGAAAGAAGAGGCCTCTGAGCAAAATTTGTCGGCCGTTTCACGCCCTGAATTCATAGGGACGCTGATAACCTGAGATGTTAAAGAGCGTCCATAAATAAACCAAATCAACAACAGGCTCACAGAATGATAAGCATTTGTCAATCATGCACTTGGCGAGCCACTTCTGTCAACATGCATGGTCTCGGGGAAATACTCGTGATACAGAAAACAGACTCTGAACCATTAACACATTTGCCTTTTAATGAAACTTCTCGCACAACGGTTGCCTATTGATTCGCAACTTACGTGATCTTGCTTGCTAAATATTCGGTTAGAATTCCTGTCAACAGAGCGGGCAAATACTGCGCAAGAGGTAAATGTTTGAGCAGTATTTGCTCGAAGGTACAGGTCACCTTGCATGAATTTAAATTATCTTCTAGACCTGTCGACGCTGAGATGTTACGATGGTTCATATTGCTAAAGCAAGTAGATAATTTAAGCCAAGAAATTTATTATTTGTGAATACCAATCCTACTTTCACCCCGAAACTGACTTTTTTTTTCCTTCTATAGTTAAAGTGAAGAGAAATGGATTTGATGGCTGTAAGCATTCTTAAAGTATTAAAAGTGCTCCTGACAGTGTATTCAACAAGTGACAGAACTTTAACAGAATGTATTTATTTCAGCAATGCTGGACAGAAACAGCGAAACGCAACGAATATATTGCTTTTGAATTGCGCCGTGGCACAATTAAATTACAAGAATAACACTTCAGAAAAATAACCTGCATCTCAGCCGAGAGAGTATCTATTGACGATTAAACGAAACCCTTAGCATTTGAGGTCAGGTATCATAAAAATCTTCCTCGCGTCTCATTAAATCCGAGGCATGCAGAATGCGAACGCCAATGGAAGAATTTAATTAAATTCCTTTCTTTGCACCGCAGAAACAAGCGATCTCCATCCTTTCATTTGCATTTAATCACCGTGTGGTATGGTTATTGCGCATGTACCAACAGCTACATGTTACACCTACATAATCCATTACCCACAGAATGACCTTGAAATGTATTTACCCGCAGTCTCTGTGGAATTAAGCTACAAGGTAGGTTCCATCACATTTATTAAAGCCACGAGGCTCATCGATATAGGAGAGTCGGTTAAAAAGTACACATTAACTCAATTTGGCACGTGGTAGGTTGATGGACAGGTATTAAGCTCTATATCCCTACCAATAATCGATAATGACGTCATTACGACGCTACCTTTAAATAAAGGAGGGCATATCCAAACACTGTCCACTTCCTCGCCAGCACATGTTTCATCATTGACGAACCATAACAACAGTTTTCCTATATATATATTTCACACATCTTATTATGAATATCCAATGTAATATCTTGTGTTAAAATACCATTATAAGAGCATATTTGATGTTTTGTATTAGAAGATAATGCCAAGAAAGTATGCCTTTATGTGAATTTTGTCTGTTCATTTTATATTATCCGTAATATTCTTTGAATATTTTTCACATTTGCAGGAATGAAATTAGAAAAGAGCTTACGATGTAACGAAGGGAGGAAATTAATTTTTTATTTTAGCAAATAAATTAAGCTGAATAATGGGTATTTTGAAACTTTTCTTTTTTAAAAAAATTGCTTGATTGAAACGACAGGCTCAGAACCTACTGAGCACCTTGGCAAGGAAGTACAAATCCGGAGAAAACCAGAAATGAAACGGTACGGCAAAATCCGAACATAAAGAAGTCAACAATAGATTACATAGACGTGAATGGTGTGCAGCAATAAATATAATGGAAAGAGAAAGGTTCAAAGATAGATGTAGGAGTGGTTTCAACCATAAAAAGTATAAAGTAACTCAGGAAGACAGCAAACTGAAAGAGGAAGCTAGTGTACGGAGTTAAAAATACATTTCTTTGGGGTTGGGAACATGCAGCATTCGCTATAAATCAGTAATTTCAAATTGTTCGAGAAATGCAGAATATCATACAAAATCAACATTTAGCCAATTTATAAGTGTTGAGAAAAATATATTTTTGAAACAATAGAAATGGATTGTTGTTGTTGATAATACGAACCAGTCTATAGTCTATATAGAGCAATTGAAGCCAAACCAACATGATATACGTTATAAGCCATGTAGACACGAAAGTGTTAAAATCAGGATATTCACTGTTGACAGACCATAAAGAGCACAGTCAGAATGACTCTTCAAGGTCCACTATTGAAATTTATTATAATTAGCAGCTTTTAACACACTATAATTCAGTCAAACATAAATAATATAATAAAAATACTAACTTTGCGCTCGGAGATTTCAACTCTCTTTTATCGGCTGCAGGGTCTGCATTTCCCCACTAAGCAACTGCGCTCAGTCGGCCCGCAATTCAAATAATCTTATAGTAATAATGAGTTAACATATTACAGAAGTTCTATTATTATATCAGACTGATCACGGTTTCTAATATTTCCTCTTTAAAACTCAAAATGAACCGAGTAGGCTTCACAGATTATGAGAAAACATTTGACTGAAAGAGTCGTCACATAATGCGATACCTATTGCATAAAAATATTCTCAGATCGTTGAAATAAAATAATTCAGAATATTTGCACGTTTTTAATTAAAGAATATGTTTTAGTAAAATACAACTTCATGCTAATGCTCGCTTTGGTCTACCAGGCAGTCCATTTCTTGCCTATAAGCAACATGTCCTATACCCTAAGAACCATATTACTATCTTAGGGCTACAGATATGAACAGGAGATACCATCTTTCATGAGCATTCATCAATGTTCAATTGTTTCCAGTTTCTTCACTAGGTGCTAACAGGAATATTCCCGGTGCCCAATCTGCAGGTCTTCCTCTGTTATACAAGTTCGCAATTGTTCAAAACTTCCAGGCATTTATTATTTTCGTCTTTGAAAATAAATGAGCATCTAGTGAAAAATACTTTCAATGGGACTGCAAACGAGTAGCAGTAGATACTTTTTTTGAAAATACAGTTAACTAAGTTAGTTTGGTAAAACAGTTTAACTTAATTTACTTGAAATGTTACATAAAATGAAAACACTAAAAACCAAGGTCTATATATACTTTGAGTAGTAAGACGCTTAAATTTCATTGGAAATATACGATCCAAAAACGTCTCCCCTTTGGTCAGTAGTTCAAAGTTACTCCTGTAACAAAAGTTCGTGATCTGGTAAAACTAGTCTCCATTCTAGTATCACTTGTTTATTTTACAAGTGTTTGTTTCTAGAATTTATGAGCATAAACTACTAGTTGCTACTGAGGCAGATATTATCAGCGTGCGATTTTGTTTGATCAGTGTTTTGTTTCACCAAACATTTGGTGTTGTAATATTGCGTATTGTTAGCTAGTGGAGTTCTACCCTTGAATCTCGAATGTTGAATTTATATAATTGTATGCATATTTTAGCTTAGTTGTTGATTAAGCTCAATACGAATTAACTATAAAGGTCATTAATGGTTGTTTATCCAATATGTGGTCTCAAATCCGTCAACCATTCCTGTAGTTCTTGAATTATCTATTTTCACCTGAAAAATACCATAGAAGCTGAGCTACTTACAATATTAACCATTATTTGTAGCTTCCTTGATGTTTGGCCAAATTGTGTCCCTCATATATGCGCAATTTTTCTCCGATGTAATTAACCCCAATACTTTCATATTTTTTTGTTATTATATTTCACATTTTGTCGGAGAATTGCCCAAATAATACTTCATTATGCCAATTAATTAAATATAGCACTGTTTTGAATACTAGAGATTCTTTTCGATATGGTAAACATAATGCTATATCTTGGCTTGAATATACGATTTAAAATCAATACATCGCATCAACAAACAGTCGACGGAGTAATAAATATTCCCGAAACAGCCTTCTCATTGACGCTCGGATAGAATTGCTACACTAGTAATTTTGACAAGTGACTAATGACAAAAGTTTACAATTCTACTATTGTGGAATAAATGTTCGCGAAACAGGTTTTATTAGAACTAGTGGAATTATGACTAGTAACTAGTAAACTAAACTAATAGAATAGTTTGTTTCGTGAAACAGGGTTCTGGTCATATGGAGTAGACAGACAGATGAAAGGTAATGTTTTTAAATAGTAATAATTATAGTAAAAACATCGAAAGAATGGAGGGAATTTATCTTGATATCAAATTATAAAACGTCCTACACTTTGAGTTCCTTTAGGTTTAATGCAAACGGGGTTAAAATCTGGATAAGGATGTACACCAGAACAGGGGCCAGATTCATTAAACGGGACTCGCATGGTTTAGGCTTGGAACATGGTGGCATATCAGAATCTCAGGTGAAAATGGACTAAAAGTTTGCCCTTTGTGATCGCACATCCTTGCGAAATGTAGCAGCACTGAGGTGTTGAGAAAAAAGTTTCTGCCGCCTTCCTTTACTGACTCTGTCAGAGGACAAGGATTAGCAAAGATGAACAGCAGGTAAGCAAATTCATGTCGAAGGTGGAACAACTTAGGCCTGAAAAAGTTGAAAACCGGGGGGGAACTAAACAGACTTTTAAAAAAAATGTATGCATTGTGTTTATTTATGCCACTGACAAGGGGGTATGGGCTTTATATGATATATGAAGCTAATATTGAGATTATTGTTATTATTATTAAGGTTATTACTATTATTAATATTTTCTTGCTAAGCAATGGAGGTATGACGTATTTATTTATTTAAATAATGTACTTTTTGCGTATATGAAAAGCACTTACGATCTGGTGGACCCTTGCGAAGATTGTAAAATTATTAGTAGGTATGTTAATTTGAATAAATACATTCATTCATTTTCATTGATTTAAGTTTAATATTAAATAAAATGGATTGGATACTGTTGAAACACCAACTTGGGGTGTGTTCATACCAAATATTTTGTTTTTGCGATGAGGTTAAAATATTTCCCTTAATTTCATTTATTTATTTCAAAAAGTCACTCTTATTACTAGAACTAGTAACTTTTGTCCCTATTGTGTGACGCTTTTTGTTTGAGTGTAAGTTATGAGTTATTTACTATTGCTGCTAACATCATTAAGTCTTTATTTTTTTTTACTCATTATTGATATCCATTGCCATTGTGGATGTCTTTGTAGTGATTGTAAAGAATGAATAATTATCGATACAAAATCATGGACAGGAATATTTTCACAATTTAGTGAAAAAAAGATTTCGCCCATTCATCTTAACACAACTTTATCCAAACACACGTTCATTTGATAAACATGGCTCGCTCTCAGCGGCTCCATTGCCGCAGGATATACCGTTCGCCTGTCTATAGACCATCTCCGTGCGAATGGAGGATTCGACGCTCAGATATTCTTAGCAGAGTTTTGTCCAGCAGCATTTATTTTGCACATTAATTTGTCCATGTACATGAAACCACGCCTCGTCAATAAATAAAACTAACCGTGGGTTTAACCTCATGTATGGACACGAGAAACCAAGTGCAAAAATGTATTTTCTTCTGCGAATCTCTGTCCTTCAAGGCCTACAGTTTATTGTTTTACATGACCAAAATTTCAATAATTTTGTCATTTTGTATGCTGACCCATGACTCACTTCTGCTTTCTGTGCTAACTTAAAGAGATTTTGGTGCCAAAAGTTGAGTACCGACACCACCTGGTGACGTCTTCGATTTTTTTTCCGGCCTAATGCCGATATTGCTGTTTTGACTTTTTTGATTATTTTAAGAACTGTACGTGTTATGTAGATCAATTTCAAAGCTAAAATCTCTATGACTTCATGGATACTTTTTGCTCTGTAGTATATTGCACTATGACTCGCGTATTCACAACTGAACAGCACCACAGACGCTTCTCCACTGCCTTGAACTCTATGACAGCACTTATCGCTCAGGTTAATGTGTGACTAAGCCTGTGAGGCTCGCCCACATACGATGACACCGCATAAGCTATCAATTTTCACATCAGCATCTCTAGTATGTTATTACACTCAAAATGGATGCGTGTTAATTAAGCTGGGTGAATATTACTGTAAATTAATATTATAGCAAAGTTGATCTGGGTTGTACGACAGAGTTCAATCGCACGAATAAAAGTTTGTATTATACAAACATAACACACGTGATTAAATGACGAAAAGACTTAGTTAAAAAACTGTAATATGTTGAATTTTGAACACTATAATGAACATATAAAAAGATTTTGCAAATCAAGAAAACTCAGTGAGTCAAAATCAAGAAACACACAAAATGAGGGTTACAAAATAATTGTCATTACTCGAGATTAAATGTAAACAATTAAATAAAGAAAATACATATGTGATAATTAAAATATTTCCCTCATTCAATATGCAGAAAAATTTCATTCCCCTAATCTCTTCATGGATGCATTGTAATTTACTCGAAGATATTCTTAAAGCTCTGGTGAAAGAAATAGCAAGCTCCATACTTGTACTGTATGGTGGATGCCGTGATGTAAAATACAACATGTCACTTGCCACGGTGTTGGCACATGAAGTGTCTGACTTAATATTGTTGTTGAAGGAAAATATTCTCCCCTCTCCTCCATTCCTCCCTAATCGCCACTTTTAAAGTTCGTAGCGTGAAAATGTTAGCATTCTGAATGGAATGTCTCCCATGCTATAGGAACGTGGGTAACAACATGCGCATCTTCCCTCTCCTTCCCCTCTCTATCTTTAAAAAAAATTGTTGCAGTGAATCTTCCAGGTGAAATCAGTGATTTGAATTTCCTTTCCTGGGACGAATCTTTGTGTGCTTACATTTCGCCTGCTGTCGCAAAGTGATGAAGAAAAATTTCACGTTCTTTCCCCTTAACTCCTTGCTTCGAAATCTCACTTTTTCATTGCAGCAGAAGTATGTTCAGTTATGGATACGGGTTATTAAAGGACGCATTAAGGACTATTATGTGTTTTGCTTTTTAAACTATTTCTGCCCAATTGTAAATTACAATAATAATTACAATTTTTCACTTACAACTAGAATTAAATCTCACACACGTGGTGAACATACACAATAGAAATAGAGCAAGAGTCCATTTAAGCACAGATATTCTGGTTTTCATGGGCAGCTGGCTTATCGGCCACACGCTGCAATCTGCAGGACGAATGCTTTCTCTGCAGAATGCATCGTAAACTTCCTAAGTTTTGAAATCACAGTTTGAACCAAATAATATTAGGTTGTCTCATAAGAAATATCGGTTTTTAAGTTTGGTGTTTTATAAAAGATTTTAATGGTTTGACTTTATTTGAAAATGACATTTAAAGGATGTCATGGTCATTATTGTGTATATCGTGAGCCTCTGTCAATCGTCGGTTGTTAATACAAAATCATAAAACCAAAATCTGATATTAGAGTCCTTCTAAAGAAGTAAAGCAGAGAAAGGTGTCGCTAATGAGCCTGTAGTAAAATGACAATTTCTATAATAGAGAAGAAAAATGTAAAGATTTGCCATGTCCTGGAAGACCTAAGCTTTTGGAAAAAAAGCTCTAAAAAGAAAAACCCGTAAGCTGTTAGAAGCAGTTGACACATTCCCACACTATAACCTTGCCTAACCTAGCCTAACCTAACCTAACCTAACCTAACCTCACCTCATACATCAACAGAAGCCATACTTATGAATTGACACCTGACAAATACAAAATGAGTGGATATGACTTAAGCTTATCGCGAATCTCATGAATGCCAGATTTATCAGAAAAATACATGTGATGAAAACGGGTATATTACCGCTGCAATGATTCATTCGGAGTTTATGTAGTCGTTGCTAAGCTTTATTCTTACCAACTAGAAAAGGTTCGTGAAGTTCTGAGATAGAAATACGCAGCGTTAGTTAATTATGTTTTGGAAACTTTCTTCAAGTTAACATCTTTATTTCCAACGTAATATTGTTTGGTATTGATGAAATAATTTCAAATTGTTCCATATTTAATACAGATCTATGGCCCTATTGCTATTTATATTGCTTCAAATGTTTTAATATTTTTTTAAAAATATTTTATTTCAACTTCGTAACGCAATAACAATCAGTCTATTTTAAAATGGAAGAATATTCCAAGGAAAGTATGAGACAAAAGTGAAAGTGGTGCATGCACATAATGACTTATGAGCATAAGGCTTCCCCTGCCACTTTCTCTCATCTCCCAAGATCAACATATTTCTCATCTGTTTTACCGAGACTACAAACCCAATTCCCTGCAAATATAAATATCAGGCTCAAGAGAGAAGAGCCCTAGAAATATTGTTTTCTTTTAATAAAACGCATTAAGCAATAGTTGTGGAAAGTAAACGTTGAGGTTTTGAGAGTAGCTCAAACCAGCATTTCCTGCACGTATTCTTTCATAAGATTTTCTTCCTGAAAACTGTAATTTTTTGTGGAAATAAAAGCTGGTTATAAAAACTTTGTACAGGTAGCACAATAAAATTGTACAATCACTGTCTACAGAAAGAGGTTAATTATAAATGCCACCATGAGTGGCCGAGGTAGTGAAGGAGTGGACTTGTTATTGGGAAGTTGGTTTTGATTCCAGCCAGGATCGTTCTCCCTGAGTGAGGTTTTTTCCAGGTTTTCCTCGGTCCTCATAAATGCCAAATGCCTGTGAGGTACCCTAAAATTAGGTCTGAAACACTTCCTTCCTTAAAAAATCTTTTCCCGGTTTATCATTTTATTTCATAATTCACAGTGTCCAGCACATGTGATGTCGTAGCAAAAAAAAAAGTGTTAAACATTGTTATAAAAACTAGTATAAATATACTATAAACACCACAACAGTAGTATATTTCAAAAGTTATTTTTTTCCTTGTATTCATAAGCATATTACACACATTACAACATATAACTCAATTGCAGTTAGTGATATTACATGTAACACATACTGCAGAATACTTGATTTTCTTCGTTAGGAATTATTTTGAGCATTTCACTCATGTGACGTCATCTTCAAATCGACGAATGAAACGAAACAAAATTTTGAACAAATGTAGCCAATGTAGCCGACACTGTAATTCCACTATGTAATTCCTGAACATGCATCACTGACCACTTTTGCTAGAGGCGTTGGGGAGCTATTGATAGCAACAAAAGCATGGACAATCGACAATCATAACGCAAAATGGAGGGTTCTTCAAAGGGTTTTGGTGATGCGTCAAATGTGCAATTTGATTGTATCATTAGGTATTCCAAACCACAGAATACGAAGAAAAAAAGAGACATTGTGTTATATTTTTTTGTTTTGTTTTTCTCAGTTGGTATTAGAAAATCGAACGGTATCGATTCCAATAATCGACTTTTGTCCATTGAATTCTCACGGTTTCTGAATACAATAGCTATTCATACGTATAACATTTTATGCAAGTGTTAATAATCTGTGCGCGAATTTCAAATATATACACATATTTATCTATTCGTGAAATAGTCCTTTACCAGTATTTTGCTCTTCTCTATTGGCATTACCCATTACTGGCAATCGGCATTCTTCTGTCGCAAGATTGCTTGAAAAGATAAAGTTCAAACAAACAACTATTACAATTTTGTAAGCTAAGTTTAGAGGAATTATATTTAAATTCTTATTTTATTAGTGAAATTGTCTTAGTAAATATCACTCGAGCGTCTGAGCATATTCACTCACTACGTTCTGAATTTATCGGTATACTCAAACCCTATCGTGATATTACTTGTGATAATTCCCCCCCCCCATATACTTCTTTATTCCACGGATACAGTTGATATAGATATCATTGTTCTGTGCGAATTTTGCAGTGCTAGTCATAAGGCACTGGATCATACTAGAAAATTATGGAAAATAAATATTTATAAAGAATAACTTTCAACAGCTTTAGTCGTTTGTGACTGTTTCTCACACCCATGCATGCCCAAGAGTAAATGCCTTAGATAATATAAATAGTAATAATTATTAAATAAATAACTTGTAGTAACAAACAGGGACATTTCTTATATTTCGAAAGTGTATTCATGGCTACCTGGACGTATGACTATGACAATAGGGAAAGGTTGCCTTTGTCATCTTTTGTGCTTCTTCTGCTGGTAATGGCTAGAGCGATGGGTATCTCTACTGTAACAAAGCAAGCGAATGCAGGTGGCCGAACAATAGATCCTTTTGTATCTTAGTTGCTGAAGATGCTTCAAAATTCGTTAAAGGCACAAGGGGAACAGGTGTAGGCAAGGAGGTCGTTACATCGTATGATCGGGAGCTCTCCAATAAGGTACCAAAGATGATATGCCTTTAAAGTGAGCGCGTATGGCAGTTCAAGAGCTAACTAATAGTATTTCAATATTTCAATATTTCCTTTGTAAGTGCGTGGCGATGTTTTGGATTTCATATATAAGGAGAAACAACCTAGAAAAAGCCCGTTTTTCATTCGTACATTCGTTCATATGTTTCGTTCGTTCGTTCTCTGATGATCAACATCGCTTTACCAGGGGTAGTAGACGAGAGGCACACAGATGCAGCATTTGTGGTACGCGTCATCAAAGTCAGAGAAAACGAACCAGGAGGCCGATAGCTAGTGTAGTGCGATTAAATATTTAAATGCATTCAATGAATCAAGGTTGTGTGATTTAACCACCTCCTTCCATCTCCCTGCTCCCGTGATCAACAAAACATGAAAGGTGACTTCGGGCCCCTGAACGACCCGGGGTATGAAGTGAGACCCTCGGTCCAACAACAACATGTACACCAGTATATAAAAACCGCTTAAAATTATAAATGCAAAGAATAATCTCGTTATCCCTTACAACAATTTGATTTGAATCGTCTAATTGCATAATATCCATGCACAGTGCGCCATGGGTAATGTCGGAGTGATAAGGATCCAACCCTAGAGAGTCTTTCGCGGCCAGTTTGGAATGTTGCTGTTTCCGCATTTTTCATTTAATTCTTTATGATATTTATGTTTATATAGTAGTTGCTTTACGACCACTTTTATATTATAGTATTTTTTTAATCAATTTGATTTTGATGTCCTTTATGCCAGTTCAACGAACATTTACTTCTTTGAATTTTTTCTAGAACTTTATTTTTGATTTTAAGTGTTGTATTGGAATCTAGTAATCATTGGCATCTTTTGAAAATCTACATCTTGTATTGCAGCTTTTGAGTCGTAGAAAATGTGTTTGTAAAGCGAAATATTGTGTAGAAAATGAGATGTATTCCATTTTACTTTAATATGGTTTCAATAAATTACACTATATTTGATTCAACCTGTACATTAAATGAATCTTCGCCTTTTTATTCCAAAAGTCGATGCGCCAATTGCTTCAAATTTTCACATTTGATCAGCTTCTCTTGTGAATCTGGGTGATATAATTTATCATTTCTCTTTGCACCGCTCTATCAATAATATTGACAAAACTTTAATTTGCATCCCAGTTGCGTCTGCTACAACACTTCGACACCGCATTTTAATTTAGCAGAAGGAAAAATGACATATTTGGGAATTTGTTGTTATGTCGCATAAGAGATGACAAAGTATTACTATTTTAAATACAGAAATAGTTCTTTCACACTAGCTATGTGCCGGATATAAGTTGGAAAGGAAGTAACAGACTAAAACCTCCTTGTCTTCCTCCAAGTATGGGATATATAGAATTTAATTTCACTCTCCTAAGATATCCTTAAGAGGCGACTTTTAATTACTTTGAAAAGGTAGAATCATAATTGAAAAAATTCTCATCACGTTTAGGATTCGAACTACGGATCATAGGCCTACCATGCCGAGGCTCTGACTAATTGAGTTACTGTGTCCTGCTCCAAATATGAAACTATGAACCTATTTAATCTTATTTTCAAGTGTGATTCTTTCTTTCCAAATAATTTCGTACAAACTGCTAGTGTGAAAGAATTTCCATATATAAATTAACCCTTAGATCTCCCATAGTGAGAACACCTTAAAAATAAATCCGAGAATAATATAATCAAATCCTTTGGGAGAGATTCGTCCTTCCATGTTTGTAAAGGACTCGGTATCTCATTTAGTTAGAGCATCGGCACTGAAAGCCGAAGATCCATGTTTCGAATTCCATCGTAAACCGAATTTTTGAAATGTGATTTTTCGTTCCTAAATTGCAACCAATTGTGCAATTAAGTCACTAGTTAATAAGAAGCTTTCCTTCTTTGATAATTTCAAATCTATGACTGTATCCCTCAGAGATAATAATAATAACTTTATCTTCAATTTGTAAACAATAGGTACACGGGTAGGCCTATAAGTTTCCGGCCTAACTATTTTCGAGGTACGATAAAGACAAAAATTATATTTCACTTTCAGTATAGTTACCCTTTATTGCTATACACTCATCACATCTTTGAATTAACATTTCAATCCTCCCACCAAAAAATAGTCAGAAGTCTTGTGTGCAAAATGGGCGTAAACAGCATTTATTACTTCTTCATCACACTTAAATTTCCTTCCTCGAAAGTCCTTCTTGGGTTTTGAGAAGAGGAAATAGTCACTGGAAGCTAGATCTAGGCTATAGAGGAGATGGTCGATCTCCTTGAAGCCACATTTCTTCACAGCTTCCTTTGCAACAAGAGCGGTGTGTATAGGCACGTTATGTGAAGGCCGCGAGTACCATCACCACTTAGCTTTACTCGCCTTTCTCCTTGATGGAAGAACGTAGTCTGTGCAGTAGGCCAGCATAGTACTCCCCATTTACTGAGGTGTTCCTCTGCTTGAAGTCAATGAAGAGTATTCCTTCACAGTCCCAAAAGATTGTGGCCATGCTCTTCTTGGTTACTGAGTGACCTTGGCATTTAGAGGTGGTGCTTCGCCAGGTTTACGGACACTCCGTTAATTATCATTTGGACAAGGAATGATAGTAGAGGACCATAGTTTCATCTCCTGTAACAATGGTTTGCTGAACTTCTCTCTCGTTGCCCCAGCACAGCTCCAAAGATGTCTGACAACAGTTGACTCATTGCTGCTTTTGGACTGAGGAAAGAAGTCTAGGCACCCATCTAATCATTTTTAAAGGTTCATGAATAAACCGAAGGACTGTTGTTTTAGAAAGGTCAAGTCTTGTTGCTATTTCTGTAACTTTGAGCCGCCGGTCTTCCATAATTTCTCCTTCCACAAGAGCGATGTTTTCAGGGGTGAGCACCTCCAAGGACCCACCTGCACGTTCTTTGTCTTCAATGCTTTCTCGACCCATTCAAAAACGTTTGGCCCATTCTTTTACGGTAGAATATGAGGGGGATGCTTCCCCATATACACCGTCAACAATACTCCATTTTGATCATGTTACAATCTTCTACACATAGTCTTCTTTATGCAGCTATATCTGAACACTGAACGCAGCGGAGCAACATCTGCAATTATTTACGGAACAGATAAGGTATGACACCTGATAAGGATTTTGTGAAGGCGATAATTCTTATCGGCGAGGCCGGAAACTTATGAACCTACCCTCGTATAGGCTGCTGTTATTGCGCAGTAGGAATTGGATATCCAGAATCAAGGACAGCTTTGATTGTTTTATTCAGTCAGTCAATACACGAAAACAAGCACTGCTGCAGCCCAACTGGGAACTGTTCAAGGAGGGAGACTTTTTAGCCTCCCAATCCCCCGAATTTACTCTCTGATTTTATTTCTGAGGTAAGTTAAAAGAGGGGTCGTATGAACACTCTGGAAAAACAGAAACTTAACTATATAGACATATGTAACTAAAGCAGACAGTTATCCTATCCCATAGGCCTGTATCTTACGCATTTACATTTAATAAATAGTGATGTTCAATACAACCATAATCCGCAATGTTAGTATTCATTACGCGTTCAACGTTAAGCTATTAATTTAGTTATACGTAGGGAAACTCTATACTCATTCCACTTGTTAATTTGATTCTGTTTAAATTTATTGCTATTCTTAGCAAATAAACAACAGCTGCCCGCATTTTGCAGTAGACCTCCAGGAATGTTCTTATAAAAATCATGTCGATACTTAACGATATGATAACTGTTCTACACATTCTTGAATTAGTGTGCTAAAGAAGTTAGTACGCAATGCCTTTCAAGTTTACGAATAATATCAGCCCATGCAACTCATCGAGAACAAAGATGGATGAGCGATTCTATGAATATGCGTTTTGATTTAAGCCTGCTGGTGCAAACACCAGCTTGGAGAATCCAACTTAAAACAACAAGAGCGCTTAGAGCCTGGTACAATGAACAGGACGATGAGTCATTAAACTCCATCTTGTGGGCTTTGAACAAACGATCCATTGAATCGCGAGTCATTACGGTGATCACATTTGCAATACAATGGCGTGAGTGAAGTTCGGGTGACAATGGAGGCAAAGACGAGGTAAGGGAACCAGCAGGAGACATCGTAGTAGTGGCTATTATGCTATTCTGTAATAGGTCTTTGATTTAATGTACAAATTTAGTTCATTTCATTAACTGAATAGTGCACCAGACCAAAGAGAATCCCTCAAGAACGGGTAAAAGTCAATAATGAATACTTTATCGTCTGCTATCGGGTATTCCAATAATTAAAATACATCAAGTTACAAAAAATATGCAGAGTATATGATACTTAGCGATTCTACTACCAATTGGCGCGAAACTGTTGAGAAGCCATGTTTTATTGCTTTTGTTGTGTGTTTTTGATCGAATGTGTACTGATGGATTGATAATCCAAAACGTTATTGTCAATTCAACTGGGACTTAAACCTAAGTTATAACGACCCAGGTTAAGTAAGGTGATAATGTCCAAATATAGCCGACATATGAGAGATATTTAAAATAAAACAGTAACATTGACAGTGTCTGTTAACTAAGCGTGGAACAAAAAGCAAACTGTAATGTGAAGTAGTAGTAATGGGCGTTTTATTGTTCCATTTTTAGAATAAATTCAAATAAATACATCTATCGCCGTACATGCTAATGTCGTCTTTATAACAATCAAAATATTCACACACATACATACAAATCAACTGCATTCATACAAATACTTTGACATATTTATGTAATTTTATATAGAAATATATAAACATGAATGGAATCCTTACTCCTGAGCCCCCCTCTCATATTCACACCACCCTCCAACTCCCCCCTCTTCATTATAGCCATTAACCTTCTTTGTCGGGTCTTCTCTAGAAATATTCCCAAATTGTGTATCTCGCATGCACCAATACTTCCCGGCAAATGTTCAAACTTCTATTGGCATTCAAAAATTGCGGTGATAAATGCTCATTTCTTAACATCTCCGATTCCTTGCATTCTGCCAAAATATGCCTCCAGGTATCGCTATCTCCGCACACTGGGCATATTCTTTCCCCGAGAAAATTAACTGATTTGTTTCCTTTTCACGCCCCTAATCTGAACCATGCGAGACCACTTCTTTCTTCTCTGCTACAGATATCTAAATAATGTCCCCTCCCCCATGCCAGATGTATTTGATCCTGCAGGTTAAGCGATACTTTTTCTGCGCATTGGGACAAAATATTTTGTCTATGTATATCTTGCAGACATCTGTTAACTATTTTACATCGATTTCGTGTAATGTCCTCTCCCCTTAACCGAATGTACCCCAATCCAATTTTGTCTAAGCCTTTCCTTATTTTTGAAGCCCATCCCTTATTCCACACTTCCCTTATTTGCTCCCTTAGACAGATTTCTCGAAGAATACAGGTTAACTCAAAGAGCCAGTCCTAGGTAACTGAACAAATCATGCATTGGCAAAGCACACCAGCGATGGTGAAAATGTAATATGTAAGTATAGAAGTTGCAAAGAGATGGAATGGAGGGGGAGAAAGACCGCTCGCGTTTATGTGCCGGTGAGCTAAGAGACAAGAAACAGCTCTTTTATATTTCTTTTACTTTTGACTGAATTTTGGAAACATTCGATCTTGACGCACCCTTTCGCCATTTGGAGGTTTTGGGATTATTTTGATACTCCTTTGGGCTCGGTATAGCCCCCTGGTCCCCTTAATCTAAATTTCTTTTGCCAGCTATTATTTAGGAATGGTTAGATAATTTTAGAAATAAATTTCATTCAGATTTTATTGTTAAGTTTCGGATTACGGCAATGGTATTTTCAAAAGGGGACGCCACATTTATAAACATGAAGTCAGTAATTTAAATTAATAATCAACAACACAATTTTGCAGAATGCATAGCTATATCTCATCATCATTTTACATTATTAGATATTTTAGTCTGTAACATTTATATTTGATTAGTCTATATTTAGAAGGTATTTTCATATCTCCTGCCCTTGGATAATATTCCCAAAGTCTGTATGGAAGTCATTTATTCCCAAATGTACGTATAATCATTTGTTTAGTTACAATTTTTTAACTCATAGAGGATGCCTTTATTTCTTTTGTTGTGTACTTTTGCATAATCTATAAAATACCTGAGAAATTATATTTCCTTTTCTTATAATTCTTAAATTGTATGTCTCATAAACCATATTGCAGTTCCTTACCAAAAATAGCAGGCAGTTTAAGAAAGATTGGCGTTGTCACTTTTTAACTTTTATTACAAAGGGTTCTTCTAATTTTACCATTCACACAATTTAATTTTTCTAATTTTGCTCTCTGTTAAATATTTCCTGTCATTGTTTTATCGGGAAATTTGAATTTAAATTTATTAATATGTTCAATAGTTATATCTCATATTTAGCTTGAAAAACCATCGCTCTATTTTATATATTGTTATTGAATCATCTGCAATGACTATTATCACTATTATCATTAAGCTTCCGTGCCGACATTCTAATCAACTGCACGAAACCATGAACCTCTCTCACCTGATTCTACATATTCTGGAGACCTCCTTAAGGATTTCTGAACAATGAGCTTTTTTAAAGTCTGATTTAAGCCTGATTTTCCTTTCCAAATTATGTAAGTTGTTAATCCATCATCTAATGATTTTAGCAATTATCATATTATTTTAAATGTTACTAGTGCTGCAATCTTGACAGACACCAATATTTTGCTATGAGTGCCGGAGATGTAGATATATGAATTTTTGTATATACTTTTTAATTATTTCAATAAAGTGGATTAAAATATGTGTCTTATTGAAAATATTTTATATGTATTTAATGTAAATTATCAAATGCAATTATTCAATCCATAAGTGAACCATTTGTTTCTTTGTTGTATTCTTTACGTTTTTTGCAATAATTATGTATTGTCAGATTAATTTCCTATTCTGAAACCTATTAGTTCTTTCAGTAATATATTTTCCATTGCTGGTTTCAGTCGATCGTTACCAATAACAAATATTTGCATAGCGCCTTACTTGTAGAGTGTACACAATTTATCACAATGGTGAGTATAGATTATCTGTTGAGATTACCAGCATATACTGCGCAAAAAAAAAAAAAAATAGAGGAACCCATGTTTAAATCAAAGCCCCTAAAATAAATGTTGATACAATTTAATTTTTGTCAGTCTATAATTATAGATTGAAGAATTGTATAAAATTAGAATGGGCATTCTAACAGACTTTTGATTGATACAGAAGACAAAGTGGAAATACAAAATTACATTGTTTAATAATCAATATTTTCAGGGCTATTTCAACATTCAGTACCTAGTGTATCCTCCCTGAGCTGTAATGGCTTCATAATACCCATGTGGCATGTTTCGCACCAGCCTCTTAATAAAGATTTGTGGGATTCTCTGCTATTCTTCAGTGAGTGCATTTGCGAGTTCTCCCAGGTTCTGTGTCATAGCAGGACGCTTGCGAACAAGTTTTACCAGCTTATCCCATAGATGCTCAAAAGGATTGAGGTCAGGACTGCATACAGGCTTGAATTTGGCGTTCTTGCATGACATCTTTGGTATTTTGTGTTGTATGAGATTTAGCATTATCATGCATTAGAAGAAAATTAGGGTACGAAGCAAAGGAAACGACATATTGAAGGATAATGTCAAAAAGGTAACATCAGCTGTGGAACAACAACAAGCTCTGTCCGAGACTCAATAGTAATGCCAGCCCAAACCATAACAAAACCGCCTCCAAATCTGTCATATCAATACTGGTGGTTAGAGCAATACGTTCACCAGGACGTCTCCATGCACGTGTATTTTTTAATGGTGTTTAACGCCCGTTTTTACTACTAAGGCACCACAGGCGCTAACACTGATGATACATGAAATGAAATGATATATTGGGGAAGGATTTTTTAAGGAAGGAAACATTCCAGGCCTAAGTTTAGAGTACCTCCCCGGCATTTGCCAGTTATGAGAACTGAGGAAAACCTGGAAAAAAACCTCAAGTCAGGGAGGACGGTCCTATTGGGATTCGAGCCCCAGACCTTCCGCTCACGAGCACGCGCCTTAATGACCTCGGCCACACGTGTATGACCATTACAACGAAATCTTGACTCGCCTATGAAGAGATCAGCCTTCCATTGACGGAGCTGCCAGTTGAGATGATTCTGAGCAAATCTCAGCCGGGCTTCCTTGTGCTGACGTGTCAAACGAGGGGCTTGAAAAGGAATGCTAAACCCTGCATTTTGCAGTCTGTTTCTTATAGTCTGATCAGAAAGCATCCTCCAGTTGTTGTTCGTACGTGGTTTTGTAGATCTCTGGATGTAGATTTGCCTCTGCGCAAAGCTAATAGGACAAGATATCCGTCCTCGTCTTCTTACGCCCTTGTCCGGGCTTCCTCTTGTATCCACCTGTTTCTATAGATCGCCTCCAATCCCTCTGGATGACAGAGAGGCTGACAGAATCCTGAAGACAAAGTGAATGGAATACCCATCTTCAATCCACGAAATTGCTCTTGAGACTGATGTTTCATTGCTCTGTATTAGCCCTAGAGAACACAAAATAAACATTGTACCACAAATTGCTGTTAAAACCGGTTTCAAAAAATAAGCGAGCGACACTCACTTTGGTTTCAACCCTTCTTGAAACTTCACAAATTAATTCGGAGAAAAAGTAACAAATCCTAGAAGATTTTTATTCTAGTTATAAATATACTTAAAAACATAATATCTGACTGTTAAAATTTTCATTATAACAATATTTATTTTCATATTAAAAATGTGTTCCTCTAATTTTTTTGAGCAGTGTATGTGCTTCTTGTTTCCGCATTAGAAATAATAAATATTGCAGATTGTTATTACATGCATTTAATAAAGTTCATGTAATAAGATGCTATTTCAGAATAACAGATACAGTTCTAAGTTTTTAAGGCTTTACAACACTTTGCTCCTATTTGAAAATGATCATAAACATTACGCCATTTTACTCCCATTTTTAACGCGGCAGCCAATATACTTGCATTTGTATGCTGTTAATCAACAGTAACAGTAGCAGCAGCAGTAGTAGTAGTATTAGTATTAGTAGTAGTAGTAGTAGTAGTAGTAGTAGTAGTAGTAGTAGTAGTAGTAATGTATTTATTGACAAAATATGTGTGTTATAAATTTAGGTCATCCATGTCGCATGAGTTCTGGAGCCGTAAGTGCTCTTAAAAATATATAAAATTACTCAATCCGATATTTTACTATTAATGGACAAACAATATATGTACTAAAAGTAATAAGTAAATAAATGAAAAATAGAAAAACATTTTAAAACGTATAAATAAAATGAACAGAAAGGAAAACAGTACAAAAATATATAAATTACACTTACACACACACCTATATATATCCCAAATAGTTACTCTATCCCTCTTTACCTTGTTGTTTACCTTCACTGACCACTTTATTAAAAAATTTACCTACTCCCTCCTCTTCCTTCCATTCTGCCAACAAAGTCTAGCACTGCCATTCCCCTCTCTCTCCATTAACAAACGGGCCCGGAATATAATAATTTCTCCATTTTTCCGTCCCCTAGCAGTTCGCCAGAATATGTTCCTAAGATTCTTTTTCCGCACATATAGGACAGGTTCTCGTACCTTCTCTATCACTTTGATTATCCACCACGCACCTAATCTAAACCAAACGAGTCCTTGATTGCTGTGCTTGGCCCCTGTTTGTATATAATTCCATCCATTCACCCGATTTTCAGCTCCAATTGTATCTCCAGCGAAACTTTTTCTACGTACATGAAAAGGATTAGCTGCCTAATAATGTCATTCAGACATATTTCCCTCCCTGCTCTGTGACACAAAAATTGCTCATTTCTATATTTTCCAGGCCCGCTTAACTAATTGGCATTCAGCTCAGAAGTATGAAAAAAGGTTTAGAACACACTAAAAGGTTTTTATTCTTTTCATGTTTAGGAATAATGCTAATAAGCTACTTTGCCTTGTACAACAGATAAACTTTTTTCTACAGTGTTAAGATAAAATAGTATTTACATATTGCATAATACAAATTTAACATGTAAAGAAAAAAAGATTGAAAGAAAGAATGAAAGAAAGAAAGAAAGAAAGAAGAGGTATCATATCAATAGCCTTGGGCACACAAGTTCATATTTAATAATGCTCAAATATCATGTAATTAATTTGTTTAGGTTCCGCTTTCAAATTCTGGATGTTGTCGGCATTTGACAGTTGAGCACGCGCCATGCCAGCTCGCTCACGGCTAATAGTTACAATACCATTAGCGACCTTTAAATCAATCATAGCACTAATGGTGTGAATCACCAAGGTTAAATTATAATCTTTTTTGCAATTAAACTTAGGTATGGACGTGCCCAAAAAGGTTTACCTTTTCAAAGATGTTGTTTAAAAGTGTCCATTGTTTGCTGTGACACTCTTCTTTGAAAGTATTGGCTTATTTTCGTATGCTGTTTGTTTAATGTTTGCGGAATTGAACAGAGTTACAATGTACAAATCAAAATTTGTTTATCAAACATTGGACCTTTTTAAAAAACAGTGAGCATTTTAAAGAAGTACAGAATTCTAAGAAGGTTAAAAAAAATATATAATTTAGTTCTGTGAGTATATCTATTTATATTGTATTGCTCATAGCTGATAGTAACGGACCGGTGTGGTGCGCGCTCTGTTGCCGACTGCAGCGTAAAACTGGACACTAAAACTGGATTTGGTTGATTGGTTTATTTATTTATGGACGCTCTTTAACATCTCAGATTATCAGCGTCCCATTCAACTCAGGGCGTGAAACGGCCGACAAATTTGCTCAGAGGCCTCTCTTTCAGGCTTGAGGTTCTTTTTCGTGGCGTAAATGTACGACACGGGACCCACGGCTTTACTTCCCTTCCGAAGGAAACCATACCTAGGATTTTTACGCCCGAAAAAATCCATCGGTCCTGGCCGGGTTAGAACCCGCGATCTTGCGCTAAAACTGGATGGCACAATAGGCCACTCTTACGTAAAAATAGATAATTTCTAAATAGAAAACATTTGTCAACATTTTTTCGCAACATATGCTGAATGCATAGCTTGTACGTCAATTCCCTGGATATTTCAAATGCAAAGTCATCCTTATGCTTCTGCTTTAAACCTAAAGATAAACTAGAGACCTAAAAGCTCTGAATATCCATATTAGCTAATGATATCTTCATAAATCTTTACACTACCTTGAAGATTAGATAAGTAGTTAGTACTTACTAAAATCAAAGCATACGTAAGCCTCTTTCTTTTTATACATTCTCGAGGGAATAATTTATTTCTCCTCTTGCAATATTGTAGAGTTTCTGAATACAACTCACACACCTAGACATTGAGGTGCAGTTGATGATGCGGTGTGTTTCATTATATCTCCATTACGCGAGCAACTGCTACTGCGGGTGCGCTGTTTCTTTGAACTAAGCGGGGCGCTGTATTGAGACAGCAAACGACAAGAAAATGGATGACGACATTATGTTCGCCGCCTTCAGATTGCGGGCAAACAAAGGGAAAGAAAAACTTATTTCGGTTATCTGGCGAAGCAGTGAGGCCATACTTCTCTGTTTTTGTGTCTCCACTCCTTTTAAAGTTTACTGGCACACAGCTCAGTCCACAAGCTGCAACAAAGTTGCGGCTTTCATTTGCAGAATGCCAATCGATTTCGTAATCGATTTTGAATATATATGCCTAAGCATATATATTCAAAGCAAGTATATGATAATTTTCCAAGTTTTTGGGGGGGAAATTTTCGGAAAAAAATGCTACATTTCCCTCAGAGGAATAGATAACCCTCTCCTGATGTAATTACCAGATCACATAGAATGTAAAGAATCTTGCGACGCTGCAAATTTAAGTTTTTACGAGCAATTGGTTATTCCTTAGAGACTTATGAGTTATTATGTTTACTACATGAGTGGGTAACTAATTCATTGGATATTAGAAACAAAAGTTTTCCTAAACACTTTATTAGTGCCATTAAGAGTTTTTATGTAAATAACAAAATAATTATTAGTTTAGGATTTAAAATGTCAAATGAAATCTTAACAATTCAAGGTGTTCGACAAGGGTTTAGTTTATTATCCACTTTATTTAATACAAATTGATGTCCTAGTTATGAGATGGGAAGATAAAATTCAGTATGGGAATAAAATAAAAACACATTTTTAAAGACTACTATATACTGATGATCAAAAGTTTTGAAGGTTAATAGTAAAACAATGACGGTGAAATACTTGGCTTAGACTAATGCAGGGAGACCGGTCAACACTTCGCACTAAATGGTATAGACACCAGATGCAAATATATATATAACCAAGTCTTGCGCTGCAGAGATGGAAAGAGGACTCAGAGGAGTTGGGTTCAATAAGGCAACAAAGCGATACAAATAATAAAAACATATAGAAGAAGGTTAGAATAAGGCTAGAGGATATCAGCGGGCAGGAAATAGAGGCAGAATACGGAAGTCACCTTGAGCCTATCGAAAGAAATTAAACTAACTTGGGATAAAGAGATATATGTTCGTTCTAGGGAGAAAGACGAGATCAGAAATAGCCTGGTTTGGACTGGGAAGTTGGAAGGCCCAAAAAAGTAACGGGTAGTTCTGGAGGAGAATCTGCTCATTTTGTGAAGAGGATAAAGAATGGGTACATATTCTAGCTGAATGTACTCGCTGGGAACACCTAGAAAAACGCTGTTTCCTGAAAACTTTTCTAAGGCAATTAGAGGACGATTGACATGAGCTGGGACCTGTTTGCGAACCACACTAATTGGCTGAATATGGACATTTTCTTAGCCAAATTGCGCGAAGCTAGAAGCAATTTATTTTATGGTTAGAATGCAATGACTAATGTAATTATAAATAATGTAATATGTTTCTATTCATAATTCTGTAAATATCGTTCTTCCTATTTTAAGGTTTATTTATTTATTATGAATATGGTAATATTAATATTATTATTTGTTCCTCTTTCCAATTAGTATAATATTTAAGCATATACGGCTTACGACCCATACATAAAATATTTGTAATATATATAGAAGTTTATTATTATAATAATAATAATACACCTACTACTACTAGTTATCCAAAAACAGAAGATAATTCACAAAGAGCAGTGTATAGATTAGGACAAAATATAAAGTAACACAAATTATTTATATCTACAAACAAAATAAAGATAATGCCTTTTAAAGGGCAGAGTCCCATTAGATCGAATATATTAATAAATGAATAAATATCAGAACATGTATCTCACTTCAGTTACTTAGTATGTGATATTAGTTATAAATTTGACAAAGACATTGATATGAAAGTTAACACATTTCGAACCATTTATGAAAATTAGAATAACTACAAGAGAAACACAAATGAACTTTTGTAAGATTATGGCTTACATATGGTTCCGAATCGTGGACAGTGACAAAAAGAGAGAGATCACGTATACAGTCTGCGGCGATGACATTTATGAGATATGTAAAAGGATGTACTGCAGCTGATAAAAAAGAAATGAAATAATATCAGAACATTTTTTTTTTCAATTAACGATAGGATAGATGAAAATTAAATGAAATGGAACCGCCATATTGATAAGATGACAGAGAATAGAGTGCCAAAGAAGACGATGAATTATCAACAATTGGGAGGAGAGATTTAAATGACGATACAGGCTGGAACAGTTGAAATCACCTAATCTCTGAAAAGAGGAGGAGGAGGAAATCAACAACAGCTTTATATGCGTCATTTCAAAAGTTGAGCGGTTTATGATCGGCGGTCACTACACAAGATCCGAATTTCATTGGACAGAAAAAGCTTTGCCTCTGGATTTTATTCGCAGCATTCTCACTTGTCCACCAGCAGGATTATATCTACCTAGTGGCCGTGCATGTGCGATGAACATTCTTTTGAAATCATTTCGTATTTGAATCTCACTGGAGTGTACCAAGAAATACAGAGGAATAATTAGAAGAATATTACAATGAAAAACAGTCACTTAGTGAGCCCTTACTGAGTACATTTGTTTTATTTAATTAGACGTTATATTGTTAATATTTCTTTTCCCCTGAAATTATGTCATAAAACTAGCATGACAGAATGATGGGATATCTTACAGTAGGGATGTCAACTTTAAATTATGTCTGAACTTCACTTGCATATTACTCTAACATATCGTTTGTGGATGGGGAATTTAAATTTTGTCGTTTTATTTATTCACTAGCAATTAATAAAGCTAGAACAGTCGCATTCACATTTAGCGTGTTGCAGAATAAAAATTATAGGTACTTAAATTAAAAACTAATGACCCATAAATCAGCGAAAAACAGCAGAGAAAAAACTTCAGTATAGATTATAAGTACAAATTTAATTCATTAATAATATTAGCATTTTCACAGGGTTTTTATATTCCCATTTTATAGTTTCGATAATTCATTCATTTTAGAAAACATGGATAATGAAGGCGCAAAAGATAAAAGAAAAAATGGATATTGCTTAAATTTCCTTAGCAGACACCAAAAACTCTTGGAAAACGATATCATACATTTAGTTTGGAGAAAATAGTGACGATATATTCAAGAACTTAGTAAGGGAACTTATCTGGAAAGTTCAGACCCTCTAGTGTATTTATTAGGACTATTTCACGAATAAAATAAGAATTGAAATATAATTCCCGTAAACGTAGTTTACTAAAGTGTAAAAATTGTATATTTGTACTTTCCTTTTCAAGCAAACTTGCGAGAGAAGAATGCCGATTGTCAGTAATGCCAATACAGATGAGCAAAATGCGGGTTTAGGACTATTTCATGAATAGAGTAAGAATAAATGTGATATACATGAAATTCGCGCCCAGAAAAGTAACACTTGTTATACTTATGAACATCTATTCAATTCAGAAACCGCGAGACTGAAATGGACAAAAGTCGACCATTACAATCGCTACCGTTCGATTTTCTAATACTAAGTGAGAGAACGAGAAGAAAAAATTAAAACAGGACATACAGTGTCTCTCTCCTAATCTCTCTTTTTGGGTGGTTTGGAATTCCAATGTTAAGATCAATTTGCACATTTGCACACTTCGAAGAATCCTCCATTTTTCGTTATGATTGTCGATTGTCCATGCTTTTGTTGCTATCAACAGCTCCCCACAGCCTCTAGCAAAAGTGGTCAGTGATGCGTGTTCAGGTATTATATAGTGGAGGTATAGAGTTGACTGCACTGAGCACAGGACAAGTGCACGTCGCGATATAAAATGGATTTGATACTTTTTTCGATAATTTCACTGTGATTGGTCAAAATTCAAGGTTTTATTTCGTTTTATTGGTCGATTTTAAGATGACGTAGCACGAGTTAAATAGTCATTAAAATTAATAAGTTTCTACCAAATTATTAACATTTCGCGAATGCTAGGTTCGTCTTTACCGGCAACGGTTGGGAGCCCCCCGAGAGTTCATGTTATGTCCTATATTGGATATGCCATGAAAAATATGAGATTGCCTTTAGCGAGATTCGACTTATTTCCTATAGGGCTTTAGTTCCTATAATAACAAATATTTTCCAGCATTAACGTATATGCAATTGACACTATATCTGAATATTAGCAAATATTATTACTACAAACTGAATAATTCCCTCGTTAACAACATATCAGCAAGTTAAGATATGTGACGTCAGAGGGAGTGGGTTAGATTTGTGATTGCAATGCAGAAACCAACTGCTAAACAAAGACAGAACGCTAGGCAGAGTTCAGTGTTAGTTACACTATATGGTTGCTGTTAGGTAACCTTCATGTCCATGGTATCAATGGTTCCATCGCTAATTATTAGCGAAGTGCTTTTAGATAAAAAAAATCAATCATTTTAGCTGTAGAAAAAGTAATAAATTATATTTTGAGTACTTTTGAGGGAATAAAAGTAAGTATCTCTCATTCTCTGTGACCTTACCGACATTTTCTATTGTATAATATCTGAACTGAGACATCATTACTTGAGTAAAACAGACATTGATATTTAACAAAAAGAAAACAATGCATATCTTTAAATAACAACACGGATCTTATTCACGTTGCTCATGGAATATCACAAGATTCAATACTGGTCTCTCTTTTTATTGTAATAATTAATGACCTATTATATAATATACTAGATATAGCTGCTGTTTACAATACTGCTACTACTTTAAGAGTCAGGATAAAAATCTGGGTGGTAAGAATAATTCAATGACTGAACAATTTAATTTGACTAAACAATGGATGATTATGAATTGACTTTTTTGAGCCAAGATAAACTCAGTTTATGTATTTTAGATTGAACATTGTAGTGAATGAAATGTATCTGTAAATTTGTTAAATTTTAAGTTTTTCATTCAACTTTTTCACGGTTTCAGCATATTCAAATATTAAACAATAAGCTATCTCAGGATACTTTCCTCTTCATAAAAATGAAATCGTACATTACACTGAGAGATCTGTTAAATATATATTATACATTATTTCAGATTCATATAGTGTAGGGTAGTATCCTCACATTTCTGCTGCGTCAGAAAATATGTTAAGGAAAGGACAGATGAATATTGTCCATCATTGTTTATACTACTAAATCTCTTTATTCTTTTTATACCGATTTATGCACATACTCACTTGCAGTAATATGATTTAAGGTCTTGTAAAATGAACACTAGAATCAATTATAAATATTAGACAGATGGTACTCCTATCTTAGCAATGTTAATTTTGTCATATTTAGGTGCATATTGCAAAAGAAACATTTGTGAAATTTTGAAATGAAGAAAACCACATAATACTGTCATTAGAATCACAGGAGTTGCATTAAACAAATTAGTTCAAAGCACTTAACAGCAAATTCAAATTTATTGTACGGTTACCACTTGTTTTTCTACCATTTGGATCAGTTTATTTTCAAACTATCATTATACACACTAGAACTAGAAAACAATTTTCTTGTAGAGGTGATTTCATCAATTGACTCACACCTAACCTAAACCTATACCTGTTTTGAATGTTTACATTTTTTACACTAATACTATCATTAATATTACTTATAGGCATGTGTAACTATTTACAGAATTTGTTTTACCTTTTCCAGGACCTCCTTCAGCTTTTTGAATAAAGTTTTATCTCTTGGCATTTTGTAAGCTTTTCCAGTTGGTTTCAAAACAAAACTAACAGGAAACTAACAGAAAGTTGGAAACAGTTGACAATCTGTGAGCGTTCCATCAGTGTGGGCAATGCATAAATATGCCTACCAGAGGAAGAACATTACCTAGGACTGGGAATTTCAAAATACAACTGAAACACTTTGAAGTAAGGAACTTACAGTACAAAAGGGGAGTGTCACCATTTGACACTTGATTTTAAATGACATTTAAATATTATTTATGAAGTTTTGAGAGAGGTACTATATGATACATTATAGAGTAAATTATTAAACATGTAAATATGCAAAAATTTTCATATTTTGACCATATTCACTATACCACCTGCCCTTAAATCTTCCTAAATATCGACTTATCTGTGCCAAGAGTTCTATAATAAATTGACCATCAATGGTAGGATGTTTGAACACTGGTAATTTTAAAAGAAAACTATTAAATGTTTAATTAATTTTATGTCATATTATAATTAATATCAATTTATTATACTGTTGTTGACGATGCCCTTTGCATATCTTTATCTTATGGATAAATAAAATGGATTGATTACAAACTTTACAGGAACAAAAGTGCCTATATAATAAAATTAATGCTTTTAGATATTTATATATAAAGTTTATAGGAGTAGTGCTGGAGACCTCGATAAAATTTTACTCCAGGCTTTCTCCAAGGTTAAGCTCAGCTGCCAAATTATCAGGAGATCTATTGTGCTCGAGTGCTCTCCTGTGTTTTGCTTTCTTCTGTAGACAAGAAGAAATTAAGCATCCTCTCCAGAGCCTTTCTCTAGCACGCCATAAGTACAAAGTGCTCTGCTAGGTTTTCCATTAGCAAACCGTATTTCGTCAGACAGACCTTCAATTCCAGACTAACAAACATCTACCACAACTTCACTCTCACTTGAACAGCATGAATTATTAAACGGCAAACCTCTCATGAACACAGGGCCTGCCGCCACGTTATACTTTCGGATCATTTATCACGTTTCCTACGCCACTACAGAGATATTTTTTTACATTTTCTTGTCTGAAAAACTCGGCTATGGTGTGCACAACGATTAACAAGCTCAGCTTACAAGATTTTTTGTTTTATAAGCAAGTTTGTTATTGATGATCGATTGATTGATTGATTGCAAATTAAAAAGATTTGTAAAAATGTTCTTTATGCTCTTTTCATAAAGTGTTTGTTTATAAAGTTCTACTGGACAAAACAGAATTTGTAAGAAAATAAAGACAGTCACTTTGTTCAACTTGGTATTTGGTCTAAATGGTAACTATACTTGCCTCGTAAATCCAAGCTCGCGGGTTAATCCCGGCCAGGGCTAATGTCTTTTTTCGGGTGTAAAAATCGGGTGTAAAAGTATGACTTCCTTCAAAAGAGAAGTAAAGTCGTGGGTTTCGTGTCGTACATTTACAGCACGATAAAGAACTTCCAGCCTGAAAGAAGAGGCATCTGAACAAAATTTACCGGCCGTTCACGCCCTGAATTGAATGGGATACTGATGACCTGTGAGTTGAAGAGCGTCCGTAAATAAAACAAAACAACTAATAGCTTGGTATTGATCAGTTCTTATCCACTCATTTAAATTACCACATACAAAGTTATCATTTTAGAAAAATAAAAATTGCAGGTTTTAACTTATAGCTTCTAGATTTAAAAGTTTAACGATTTTACGCGAAGACTCCACTTAAAAACATAGAAGTGCAACAATAAACATGATCGTATATTCGTACTAACAATGTGTCGGTAATTTAATTTTTTAAAAATATACCCTGAAAGCATATACCATTTCCAACTTAAACTATGTGAATAGTTTAGTATTACACTAAGAATAAAAAGAGAAAGATTTAGCAAAGTAGACATTTGCTTTAGCTAATCCCAAGCCACGTGTTATTATTGAAAGTTATAGTGCGTGTTCCATTGTGTTATTTTTGTATATGACAGTGCGACTTTTATGAGTCACGCGCATTATAATGATAGCCTCTCCCGGTCTATTACGTGCTTGTCCACCAAGTGTGCGGTTAAAATAATCAGCAACTCACTTGTAGTTGCCCGGTCTCTCGCGTAACTATGTGTGATATAGCATACTATGTATTTGCAATGCTGGTAGGGAATTATAGCGTACAGAAACAAATTCCTTAATACTATACTATGCATACATACGAGGTTGGTCCATAAGTTTCCGGCGTAATCATTTTCTAGGTATGATAAAATTAAAAACTATATTTCATTTTTCAATATAGCTACACCTTTATTGCCATACACTTCTCACATCTTTGAATTAACACTTCAACCCTCCCCTCCCAAAATAGTCAGAAGTCTTGTCTGCAAAATTGACATAAACAGTATGCATTATCACTTCTTCGTCAAACTTAAATTTCCTTTCTCGAAGGTTCTTCTTGAGTTTTCAGAAGAGGAAATAGTCACTGGGAGCTAGTTCTGGGATGTAGGGGTGGATGGCCGATCTCTTTAAAGCCACATTTCTTCAGAGTTTCCTTTGCAACAAGAGCTGTATGCACAGGCGCGTTGTCGTGAAGAAGGCGCACACCACCACTCAGTTTTTCTCGCTGTTTCTCTTTGCTGGAAGCACGTAGTCTGTGCAGTAAGTCAGCATAGTACTCCCCATTTACTGTGGTGTTCCTCTCCTTGAAGTCAATGAAGAATATTCAATTCCTTCACAGACCCAAAAGATTGTGGCCATAATTTTCTTAGTTGACTGAGTGACCTTGGTCTTTAGAGGCGGTGCTTGGCCAAGTTTACGCCTCTCAATTGATTCTATTTTGGACAAGCGATCATAGTAGAGGACTATAGTTTCATCTCCTGTAACAACGGTTTGCAGAACTTCTCTCTCGTTGTCAGGGCAGAGCTCCAAAAATGCCCAACATCAGATGACTCGTTACTGCTTTTGAATTGAGGAAAGAAGTCTAGGCACCCATCTTGCAGTAACGTAATTCAAGTTTAAATGTTCACGAATAATTCGAAGGGCTATTGTTTTAGAAAGACCTTCCTGCTATTTCTGTAACTTTGAGCCGCCGATCTTCCATAATTTATCCTTCCACAAGGGCGATGTCTTCAGGAGTGAGCCCTCCAAGGGCGGACCTGCACGCTCTTTGTCTTCAATGCTTTCTCGACCCATTCGAAAAAGTTTGGTCCTTTCTTTTACGGTGCAATATGAGGGGAATGCTTCTCCATATACACCGTCCAATCGCTGTTTAATTTCATTTGGACTAAGTCCTTGTTTTATGAAGAACTTAATAGTAGATCGATACTGTATTTTGAACATTTTACAATCTTTTAGACATAGCCTTCTTTACGCCACTATATCTGAACAACTGAACACAGCGGAGCAGAAGTTACAGCTGCAATTGTTTACTTAACATATAAGGTATGACAGTAGATAAGGGTGTTGTGAAGACGACAATCCTTATTGGCGAGGCCGGAAACTTATGGACCTACCCTCGTACTTTAAAAGTATTGTAGATGAACAAAATGAAATTTTCCACAAAAATTACGTGATATACCGGTAATAACAAAACCTGATTACCTGATATACCGGTAATAAACTAACAGCATCTAAAATATTAGAAGAAAAAAACATACCACAGGTTAAAAGACGGGCGCTGGTGACAAGAGATAGGTATAACAAAGAGCTCAGCGAGAAGAACCATAAAAAAAAAAAAAAAAAACCCGTCATCACACCAGCAAAATTAATTGCAATTTCAACAGCACTAGTAAGTGAAATTTCTCTAATTTTTTTTCCTGTGTCTTTCTCCTCATGTGCAAATAACATCATAAAACAAAATACTACGCGCAAACAAGGCCGAGCTTGTTAATAATCAGCACATGCATGCAAGAAGCTGCTATATGTTCAGTGTAAAGCACAAAAAACTCCCTGTATAGTCACCAGTACATTGTTATTTTATTACATAGGTTTAAACGGTGAATATATTCTTTTTGTTTCATATATTTTAATTGTTCAGTGCGTTTTTATGCATAAATATTTAAGCTAAACAGAAGATAAAAAAACAACAAGACTACTGGACTTGGATTGAAGACTATATGAAACTTAATAAAATGTCTGGAAGGAATATCATTTATCATTTTACTATAATTTGCTAATAACCCTACTATATATAAGTTAAATAAACAAATGCATTAAAAGGTGACGTAAGACATGAAAGGCAACTGTGAATTGATTACCCTGCTTTTGTTGTTTTATTTAAATGTCCTTGCCCTTTTCTGGCACCAACTGTATTAATGGATTGATGTACGCCTCCTGCTTTTATTTTATTTTAACTGACGACAAATATTTATAAATGTTGACCTGAAGTAAAATTTTTGAAGGATTTTAGGTGAAAAATTTTCGCTGTTCCCAAGTTATAACTAAAATCGTTACGCAGTCTTATGCACCCAAAATTGGATATGGTGATGTTGCTACTCTACATGTATTTTATTCTGAAACTTTGGCACTCTCTAGGCAGATTTTAAGGAATAGTTTATAATGAATACGTTTGAAGTGTATAGAATCATTCCCCATACTTTAGTTCTATAATTTGAATTTTTAGGAAAATTGATATTTCTACCAATAAATACTACATAGCATTTTCTGAAAATGTAATAAATTGACTGTAGCATCTAGTTCATGGTTAATCTGTTGAAGCAGCAAACAACTATATTAGAAGCTAAACACATTTTTTGTAAAATTTTACATTTGGAATTTTGTAATATATTTAGCAGTGTTAAGGAAGAATTTATAAAGCAGTTCAGGCAGAAAAATCTCGTATCGATACCTGAGATCCCTATTTTGTTTTTATTGAAATTCTTGAAATACTAGCGTTTTACTTTCTCTTGAAATCTCTTACTTAGTATCTGAGTGTGTCAAACTTATTTTGGAAGAACAAAAGAGTAATTATGCCTATACGTTTAAGACCCAAAACATTTAGTGGCATTTATACATTTAATGTTAAACTTATGTCGTCCAAAATTGCTCAAATACGTTCCAAAATTTAAAAACGCAAGAATAATTATCTAGTGTTTTTCTCCAGCTCTTGAAAATTATTTATAAGGAGCATTTTACTCAATAAGAGCAAGAAAGTCCCTTTTTGTACTTTTAATGGTGTCCATTAGATTGTCACTAACACTTGATCAGTCCAGTCAGTTGAATTAACAATCCACGTGTATTGCATTAATAGAAGAATCAAATCATGGAGTTTCTATGAAATTTTTCATGTTCTCCAGGAATGTTTACCTCAGTGGTAAAAATGGCGTTAAACACCATTCGGAGGGGGGGAACTTAGCTCAAAGGTCAAGGTGAATAAAAATTATAGACAGAATTTCATTACGAGAAGCTAATATTTTCATAAACGAATATCAGTTCGCGATAATGCTCCTTAGATATATGCCATTTCACCCAATTATTGAGAGAAAGAGACCGCTCCCAAATAAGATACAAAATATAACAAAAGGTAAATAATTTTAAGCACCATAAATATAATGAGATAAAGATATTCGTTAAAAATGAGAAAGTAAGAGATTTAAAGTAAATAAAATGAACGCTAGGGTTAAAAATGAAGACCTTTCGAAACTACTTTTATTATAAAACTTTTAATCTTGCAATAAAAGCGATAAAATGGTACTAATATTCTATTTACTTTGGCTGGATACTAATGCACAAAAATTAAATGGGTATAACATAAAGTAGGATGTAGTTTTATATAAATCAACATTTTAAACATATCACGTTATAAGATACGTGCTTATTTTCAACATAATTGTACTTATTAATGAGAGAACTTGAATCAGTTGCGAGCATATTACATCCGCTTCAACGCAAATTACCGCTCTGACTGCCAGTTACCTTAAAACGGACGAAAAAACCGTGAAAAATCCAATAGAATCTAAAAATACCAACGCAAACAGAATTAAAAATATAGAAAACGTAATTTTCTACACTTTCTCAAATTGAACTGGTTTGTAAAATCCTAAAGTGGGTTGAATACCAGAAAAACGCGGTTAGAGTATTTTATTTTTACTTAGTATAAAAGATTAATTGTTTGTTTTGCATTGAAGCCGTACGCCCTGGCTCAAGTTAATTACTGTGTAGCCGGTTTTAATCAAAATATTAATTAAAACACAAGTTTTAGTCATATAACCTCACCGATGACAGAAGTGTAAATACTGAATCTAAATGTATACATATTTTCATTAATATCAAAGAGAAACGTAAATTAGAAACGCTGCTCTGGGATTTCTATTTGTTTTAAAGATATACCAGTTGGTACATAATTACGAATTTTTAATATCTTTATAATCCTGCCCCGGATCGGCAGCTAATCAAAACACGCAAATAAAAACGTGCGGTGTACATTGGCATAATTAGCTTCATAATAAATTCTCCAGTTTCTTTTATGTTGATGCTTTCATGCTACACAGTAACACGAGAATTAATTTTTCTCCACCTCCGTTTATGCTTTTCTGGCATGCTAGGGTTAAAGAATTTAATTTTGAGATAATTCAATCTTGAATATCAAATGTCCATGCAGTAAATTGGTAATTCTTACATAGATTTTCTTTTTATTTTGTTTTCACACACGATATAAGCTGGCCAGTTGTTTTCTATAACGCTTATGAAACGTATATAAAATTACTGCAGCTAAGAGTTTATTAATAATTTATTTGGTTTATTTACGGACATTTTAACATACTAGGCCATCGGCGTCCCATTCAATTCAGGGAATAAAACGACCGATAAATTTTGCTCAGGTCGTTTCTTTCAGGCTTGAGGTTCTGTCATCTCTGTAAATCTATGACACAGAACTCAAGGCTATACTTCCAAAGAAATCTATACTTAAACTGTTACCCCCGAAAAAATACATCGACCCTGGCCGGGATTGAACCTGCGATCCTAGGTCTACGAGACAAATTAGCTAACAGTGTTTGCTTGAAACTTTGTGAATCTTGTAAAAAAATATGCCTGCTTTAGGTAATAAACAACATGAAAATATACATTAAAGCACATCTTAAGATTTTGCGTTGGACTGTATTTCAGTAATCTGTCCGCAATTTGTTCCATAGGCTGAGAAAAAACCGCAGCTGAAAACCCCAATCAGCAATCTTTACCCAAGTAAATTCGAATTTGCACTTTTAGTTTGCTCCGAAACGTCTTAAACTAAATTAACCGATAACATCTTATATACAAAACCTAAATTTGTTGCATTAAGCGCTGTTAAATAGTTAAAATATTCAACAACTTCTAAAATTATTTTAGAGGTTACTAGCTTAGCTACAAACAAATGAAATTACATCTTAACAGAGCTACTAAAAATATCACAAAAAGCTACCGTATTTATCTCATTTTCAGTTGAAATGCTTTACCCTAGGACCATTTTTATGCAATGCTTTCATTTCAAAATTTGCTAGTATAAGTAGCTATCGATTTAAAATAAAATTTAATCAATTTATATATTAATGGAGAAGTTTATAATCAATGTTAATTACATTTTAGAATATGTTGCTGATTTTATTTATTTACGGACGCTCTTTAACAGCTCAGATCATCAGCGTCCCGTTCTATTCAGGGCGTGAAACGGCCGACAAATTTTGCTCAGAGGCCTCTCTTTCAGGCTTGGGGTTCTTTTGCGTGCCGATTAAATTTTAGGATTCTCCTCTTCACCCAAGACAGCCTGTCGGTCCTGATGGTGTAGTGGTAACCATATTGCCTTCTAAATCCAAGATCGCGGGTTCAAACCCGGCCAGGACCGATGGATTTTTTCGGGTGTAAAAATCCTAAGTATGGCTTCCTTCGGAAGGGAAGTAAAGCCTTGGTCCTGTGTCCTACATTTACGGCAAGATTAAGAATCTCAAGCCTGAAAGAAGAGGCCTCTGAGCAAAGTTTGTCGGCCATTTCACGCCCTGGTTTGAATGGGACGCTGATGAACTGAGATGTTAAAGAGCGTCCGAAGATAAATAAATAAATACAAAAACTAGGACACCCCAAATTCAAACTGAACCCCAACCTTATGATGTCTAAATTTGAAGGATTCAACTGTTATGACATCTATTGTTTTTTATCATTGATTGGCAACCCCGGATTGTTTGAATATAGACAGCATGAAAAAGAAGACAGATACAATTCTCCTCAATTCTATCTTTATTGTAGGTACATAGAGATTTGAAACAATTTATGACAAAAACTCAACTATTGAATTAAAATTTCAAGCTCGGAATTTAAGCAGTTTTATTCTGTTCCAAATTCAATAAAAATATCAGAAAATAAGGGACCATAAAAATTAAGAAATTTAATAACAATAGCGTCATCTTTAAAATTGATATGTCATAAGATAAGAGAGCCATTTGACATTTTAAAATGGGGGTTACAGATCGAGAAGGTGAAACCTAATATGTATTGAACAGGGGTTTTAATAATTTTTTTTTTAATGGGAAGGTATTTGCACCGGAATTTTTTTTAAAAATACAAGCCCTGCATAATCCCTTTTTATTTTGTATGTTTTATTTACATGAATTAACTTTTTTTTGTTTCTTTACTAATATTCATAGTTTCTCAAAGGTTTTTAGCGACTTTTAAATTATTTCTCATTATTTCTCTGTCAAAGTCGTGACTTATGTTTTGTTCTTAGTCTTACTTTAGCACATGGAGAAACTCATGAAAGCTGACAATGTTGGAGCGATTTTATGAGTTGACTGTGGTTCTAAATATGCTTTAACATGTTTCCTACTGCGAGGCGTAGCATCCATTGTTCTATTCTTTAGTATATTCAGAAACTTATTATTTTTGTGTAGAATACTTGTGCACAAATGTTTATTTTTTGGTCTTATATCCAATTTTATTAAACAAATGTACTATTTATGACATAGATAATGAAAAACAAAATATTCAAAATATTTGCAATATTCCCTACCGGCACCTTGTTCCCTATACCTGTAAGTATATTTCCAAATTTTATAATTTATTCTTCAATTAATTTCCACTGTACATAATAATTCTGCAGGTCAGAAACTATAAAAATAAAATTACATAAAAGGAATAAAAAGAATTATTGTAATTAAAAAACTATAAAAGAAAATGTTTATATTTTAAACTAAATTATTTGAATAATTCATTAATAAATTAGAAAATACTGGAAAGCGGTAAAGTTACCATTAGCTGGTAACTATTTAAACTAAGTTTAACCCCCAGGAACTGAACGGTCAGGGTGCAGGTAACGAACATCTTTCTCTCTCTCTAGCTATAACAATATAATATGACTCATCTTGATTCACTTAATACGTTAAACTATCACTTTACGTATATATATTATATTCCTATTCAATCACTGCATTATAATCATTCATTCATAATTGATACTATTTATATGTACAAATAACCCTTGTTCACTACATCCTATACTCACTTTCTAATTGTTTAATGCTTTCGTTTTTTATATATCTTATCTGATATTTCAAATACAATTATCACTCTACTTAGGCACTCACTAATCACTTATACTTACACCTTCAGCTTTTATTAACCACAGTTACCTTCTCCTCGAACCGCTATGTGCCTTAGCTCCTCCTTTCCTCCCCTTCAGTTTTCTTTCTTCTGCCCCTTCTGCAGTGTGTTGTTTATTATAGTGGCCATCACATCTTCTCCCTGTTTTCTTCCTTTTCAGTATTTGAATTGTTTGAGTAGTAGTTGGTGTTATGTTAATGATATATCTGACCTTTTATCACTTCCCTCTTCTACCTTCACACTTCTCTCGATCTTCTTTCCCTTTCACCTTCCCTCACTCTTCTTTCTTCGTCTCTGGTCATTATACTATTAGTTGTTTTTACAGTCATTGTTATAATTATCTCCAGCTCCTACTTAACTCCTTTCTCCTCTGCTGTTTTCCCTCCCTCCTTTTCATTCATTCTCTTCTTTCTCATAGCTTGTGATCTTCTAATTCCGTCCTTAGCTTGTACTGTGGCTGTTGGTATCTTCTCCTGTTCTAACTTTTCCTCCCATGCAATTCTATTACTTTTTGGGCCAGTTTCTTCAAATGCTTATATAAATGTTTGTCTCTTATAATAGATATTTGTAATCCACCTAAAATTTTCCTTTCATCCTTGGCCTTTTGAAAATAATTGCACACTCAAAAAAGACATGTATAACTTTTATAATAAAGAATACTTTAGGTAAAGACAAAGGCAGTGCCGTTATTTGAAAGCATCACAGACTGAAAACAAAATTGACCAGGGAATTAACTGCCAACTTAAAATGTCTTTTGTCGGTCTTGGTCATCGATGGATTTTTTCGGTCGTAGAAATCCTAAACATGGCTTCCTGCGGAAGGAAAGTAAAGCAGTGAGTACTGTATCGTACATTTACGGCACGTAACGTAGGCTTGAAAGAAGAGGCCTCTGAGAAAAATATATCGGCCGTTTGACGCCCTGAATCGATGGGACGGTGATGAACTGAGATGTTAAAGAGTGTTCTTAAATAAATCAAATCAACAACGACTAAAGTGACTTTAAATCATCGTCCGTAAATGACGTCATTTTTCTGTTCTTACTGGTGAGAAGAAAATATACCCTTGGGCTCTTATTTTATCATATTATTCTTCTACGATATCACCATGTGGCAACTTTTAATTCACTTCCAATCACTAAGTCTGTTAAACGTAACAGATTCCATTTATAGGCTAAAATTAATTTGTTCTTTTTAGGCGATTAACGTTCCATGTTGACTGGGTATTTAAAATGATGAATGGAAATGATAACGCAGGTAAGTCTGGCCTAAGTACTTGGCATTATTAGCAGAAACAAAAATTCAGGAAAAAAATTACTCTTCCTTCAGGCAATTTGTTCCTATTGGTTCCGGGACAGCCAGTTAACAAGCACTTAGAGTGTAGTGAATAATAAAGATTCACCCCGCAGCCCTACTCTTACCAATGTCGATATTTATATTCCTCTTTGTACAATGCGGGAGTTTACATTGGAAATAGAATTCCTGCAGTAACAGTGCGGGTGGTGTAGCGGTAACCACCTCTTGTCTCGTAGACTCAAGACCGCGAGTTCAAAGTGCAGTCAGTTTCGATGCATCTTTTAGAGAGTAAAACGTTTATGTACGGCTTGTTCCATGTCGTAAATTTAAGGCACGTAAAAGAACCTCGAATCTGAAAGATGAGACCATTTAACGTAATGGGGCGCTAATATTCAAAGATATTAAAGAGCGTCCATAAATAAACTAAAAGGACTCATTGGCAATCGCAACACCCATGTTCCAGAAGAAAGACGTTTAGCAAATCAGTCAAGTCTTATTGCAATGCAGTTAACAGATATGATGTTTGGGCGAGGTCAAAGCTGAATACACCATTTTTATTTCTGATTTCAAAAGTATTTGCCATCTACTCAAAACTTTCAACAGCTGATGGCGGCAACCCATTTCGCGATATTATTACACACCATCTGTTATTATCCGGAAACCTTTAGGTTGAGAGTGTTTTACAGTTCTCTGTACACGAAGATTTTTTACACCAGGGATTCTCTCAACTTTAGGTTACTGAAAAAGGCTTTAAGGCATAGTGATATTCCATCTCTCCAACGTTAAAATACCACTTATAAATTACAAGTTTTCTCAGAATCTACAAGTTGGAAGCTGAAATATTTACAGGCTATTTATGAAAGTCTTGTCTGTAATTTAACACAAGAAATTTCTTATCTATGCTTTTATTAGAGAAATACGAGGGTGCCCATAAGTTTCCAGCCTAATCATTTTCTAGGTCGATAAAGACAAAAACTATATTTCACTTTTCAATATAATTACCCTCTATTGGCAATACACTTCTCACATCTTTGAATTAATATTTCAATCCCCCCCCCCCAGCAAATAGTCACAAATCTTGTCTCCAAAATGAGCATAAACAACATCCATTTCTTATTCGGCATACTTAAATTTCCTTTTAAGTTTTGAGAAGAGAAAATAGTCGATGGGAGTTAAACCTGGGCTATAGGGTGGATGGTCGATGTCCTTCAAGTCACATTTCTTCACAGTTTCTTTGCAACAAGAGCTGTGTGCACAGGCGCGTTGTCGTGAAGAAGACGCACACCACCACTCAGCTTTGTTCACGTTTTCTCTTTGATGGAAGCACATAGTCTGTGTAGAGACCAGCATAGTACTCTCCATTTACTGTGCTCTTCCTTTCCTTGAAGTCAACGAAGAGTCCCAAAAGATTGTGCCCACAATCTTCTTGGTTGACTGAGTGACCTTGGCCTTTAGAGGTAGTACTTCGCCAGGTTTACACCACTCCATTGATTCTCTTTTGGACAAGGGATCGTAGTGGAGAACCATAGTTTCATCTCCTTTAACAATGGCTTGCACAACTTCTCTCTCGTTACCCCGGCAGAGCTCCGAAAATGCCCAACAACAGAAGATGACTTGCTGCTTTTGGACTGAGGAAGGAAGGAGGTCTAGACACCCGTAACTATCCTTATTCATGTTTAAACATGAATAATTCGAAGAACTGTTTGTTTAGAAAGGCCCAACCTTTTTGCTATTTCTGTAACTTTGAGCTGCCGGTCTTCCATGATTCCTCCTTCCATAGAGCGATGTTTTCAGGAGGGTCGACCTGCACGCTCTTCATCTTCAATGCTTTCTCGATCCATATGAAAAAGTTTGGCCCATTCTTTTACGCTAGAATATTAGGGAGAGATTCTTCCCCATATACACTGTCCAATCGCTGTTTAATTTTATTTGGAGTAAGTCCTGCTTTTGTGAAGTACTTAATAACAGCTCGCTACTGCATTTTGAACATGCCACAACCTTCTACACATAGCCTTCTTTATGCAACTATATCTGAACAACTGAACATAGTGGAGCGGAAGTTACAGTTACAACTATTTACTTAACAGATAAGATGACACCAGATAAGAATTTTGTGAAGGTGATAATCCTTATCGGCGAGGCCGGAAACTTATGGACTACCCTCGTACATTTCCGTACAGCAATTTAAATGATACACCACGATACACGATAATGCACTGCTGTACATCGCACTGAATGTCATAATTATAAACGTGAAGTGTGTTCTTCACCCTCCCTATTGTCCATATTTAGCTCTTGTGATCTTTTCCTATTCCCGAAATTGAAGAAGCATCTTCGTGAAAGCATTGACCATCATCAGGAGCAGTGGTGAAAGTTACGGAGACTATTCTGTAGGACCTGTCAATTACGTTTTCAGCATGTCCTTGAAGAGCATTATAAACTTTGAGACAGATCTGTTGCATTCAACAGAATTTTTTTTGAGAAAGATCTGCAATACTGAGAACGACTACAGCTTATTGTCACAGCTGATCAATATTTACTGAACAGTTCTCGTTATAAATGTATTCTGCCAGTATAAGCCAGTCTATTCTATTTAAACGGACAGACACAAAACAAGAAGCAATTCTTTTGTACGCCATATTTCCCGTCATGACACATTAAAATCCACTACCAGCATATCTCAAACTTGAAGAATGAAAGCATTTTAACGAACGTAAAAGCAACAGACTAAACGTCTTGGAAGAACAAAGAGAAAGGAACACTATTAAAAGAGAAGGCTTCCCAGGAAAAGAACAAACGACACTCGAGCTTTTCACCTCGACACTACAAGATTTCCACCGATTCAGTCCACGGCTGTCAACGCTTGAGCTATTCCCCGGAGAAGGAACCCAAATTTAATAAAAGCTGAAGTTACAGAAGTTGAGAAGAAGACCATTAGAGTATTTTTCGATACACAGAGCGATGCTGACGCGTTTCTTCTATTGTTCTTGTAGACAGGGAGCGCCAAACGCTTTCAAGCACAATGGGAATAATTAGCCCTTCTTCTTTAGGTGAAGCATTAACTCCATTACTGTTTATAATTATATCATGTAATTATGGGCAAAAGTTAACTTTTCCAAGAGCAACTTTCGTTCTTAGGATGAGCTTACGCTGGCTAAAACCCTTGGAGATTGCGTAAATTACTTCGCTGATAGCTTTTGATAAATCTGGTGGGCAACTTAGCAGAAATTGAAGATATTGAAAGTTTTCTTATCGATTCATAAGCTACAAAGCAACTACAATTTCTCAGATAATACGCCAAAAATAATAATAAAAATACATGAGTAAGAAAACTATGTGAAAGTTTAGCACAGAAGTATTCTGAATATATAAGGCAGTTATAAAAGCTCTATTATATAAAAAAGAGTACAATTAAGTATTTCATGCAGAGGGTGTCAAAAAGTGTATACACACTTCAAGCACAGAAAAAACTGTGTTAGCATGAAAAACCGAATTCACACAAATAGAAAATGATGAGCACTAATCATCTTAGACTTTTACAGTTACAACAATTGCTCAAAATGCCCACCATCGAGTCGATACACTTCTGAGTACGTTGAACTATTGATTGAGCAACGTTTGCGAAAGTGTCCTCAGCGATTGTAGCACATGCCGTTTCAATTTCTTCCCGAAGTGCTGTCAGTGTAGCTGATTTTCTACGTTATACAATATCCTTAAGAGTTCCCCATAGGTAGAAGTCCAACGGAGTTAGATCCGGAGAACGCGGTAGAAACTCAATCGGACCTCTTCGTCCTATCCAGTGCCTTGGAAGATTGTCATCAAGGTATGCACATACATCTCTGTAGTAAAGTAGTGATGCACCATTCTATTGGAACTAAAATTCCTTTCTATAGAGTGTATGAATGATGGGTAAGACGGATGTGTGTATCATGTTCAGTAGGCTGAGCCAGTTACTGTTTCTTCAAAATAGAATGCTCCAATTAGACCCCCTAGATAACAATCCACACCAAACATTAATTCCAGGTATATTAACAGCCTTTTCTAAAATAACACATGAATTGTTTGCACATCAGTAAAAACAGTTATGCAGGTCAACATCATACGATAGATAATCTTGGCTTCAGTTGTTCATTGTTAATTCACCTGCCACGTAGCAACGCTATCATAATGTATGTGAGTCACATCTGTTTACAGAACATCATACTACACATTACTGTTGTTTTCCGGCGCAACTTTGAAATACGTTAAATAGATATCTATTATGAAAGTGTTTATACATGTTTGGCATCCTCGGTATATACATATAAAATAACACGAGCTAGAGGTGCAGAAAAGATTAAAACGTGAGACAGTCACACAACCGCTATATATGTAGCTTATATTAATATGTTTTATTTATTTTATTTTTCATCTTAGTGTATATATGTATATATATACATACACATATAATGGTTTTGAAGTATAGAAAATCTACAGTAAACATTTCTTTGAAATTTATGCCTTTAACTTGATAGTACTTAAATACACCTCTGTTTCAAAATTATTTACAATTATGAACTTTTCGGAGAAAAATAAATTAAATGCTGTTTTTCCTAACAAACAAAATATTGATTATATCATATTAAAATAATAAAACAGCTTAAAAGATTAAAATTAAAATATTTTAGACATTACGGCTTTGATCAATGTTCTGTACTTCAGCAATTAAACAAAAGAACATATTTTAAATGTACAGAAAATATGTTCGAATAATATTCTTGAATAAGATGTACATTGAATTGTTTTGTTTAGCTGCATACTTTATCTTATTGCATTATGGAAGGAGTAGTAGAGAAGTTGACATTTTCGGAATGTTCCGATAGTACAAGAAGTACAAAAATAGATGCACAGTGCATATCTACATACATAGCTAGAAGAATATTCTGAAAGGTTTTATTAATTTATAAACATAATTATGACTAAGAAATATCACAAAAAATAACTGAAGTAGGGAATTATTTTCCAGTGTATCCTAAAATAATTCTGCTATGATCATTTAAATCAGTTAATATACTTGGCATTCTGGTGCTGCTGCGTCCATATGGTTTAAAACAAATTCAGTATCTCCAACTTTAGTGAAGTACGGCTTGGTTTATTCGAAACGTAAACATTACTGAAAAAAACATAAAATTCTGAACGTCCTTTTGAATATTATTCCCTAAAATGACTACCGCAGTGATTCAGTTGGTAATGGGTACACTTTTCTACTGGTGGATCTGGATTCGATCCCGATTGGGACACGTTACCTGAATAAGGCCTTTTTACTGTGAAAAGTTGAATAACGGATGCTAAAGAGTCCGTACTTATTTGTGTAGTTATTTCATCAATTCCTTCAATGACTCAAAGGACCTTAGTAATAATTAGTTGGAAGTTAAGTGCTTACAAAAAGACTTATTTTTTTAAAAAAAGTAGCATATTCAATACGTGTGATATTGACAAATGAAGTATATTTTATTCTACCATCTACAGCAAGAAACCCAACTTAACTTAACTCCTGTAGAAACTGTTGAATGCAAAGGAACAAATCGTTTCACAAATGTACTTGAGGAGGAATAAATATATAATTCATACTGAATACATTCCTTTAAATGTTATAAATAACAAATTTTCCCTACATAAATATTATCATTTTAGTATTTTCCACCATAACGTAACATCTGGTAAAGGAGCAGATCATTCGTTGATATAAGTCTGCCGATCTATTTGCCAAATGTAAACTTCCTCATAATCAATACAAAGTGAAAGGGAGCATCATCTCGTGTCCACATTAACTTCTCCAAAATAGTTGCAGATCTTCAAAGGGTGAGCTGTTTTCCAGTTCTAGCGCCCCTCATGAAGCATTTTGCGGTATTAAAAAGTTTACATTTATATCAGTAAATAAAGTTCGATAAACCCCCAGCAAAATTTCTGCCCAAACAGACATACCACCAACAATTTTGTCTTCAACCCCAATGTAAATTGATATAATCGCGGCAAATATAATTCTACTTTTTCATTATTCTGTTTTATCTTAAAGTTGATTTGCAAAAGCTGATATTGCCTTAGTATGTATTATAGTACTACTCATAGAATTCCGTACGCCTATCAGTGTCACTTATATTTAGGTGCTGAAATTTCCTCATCTAGGTATACCATACAAGGGTAGTCCGTAAGTTTCCGACCTCGCCGATAAGGATTTTTGCCTCTGGTGTCATTTCATATCTGTTAAGTAAATAATTGCAGCTATAACTTCCGCTCCGTTGTGTTCAGTTGTTCAGGTATGGTAACATGTTCAAAATGGAGCATCGGCCGGTTATTAAGTTTTTCACAAAAGAAGGACTTACTCCAAATGAAAATATGCAGCAATTGGACGGTGTATATCTGGGAAGAACCCCCCTCATATTTGAACCATAAAAAAATGGGCCAAACTTTTTCGAATGGGTCGAGAAAGTATTGAAGACGAAGAGTCGGCCCTTGGAGGTGCTCACTACTGAAAACACCGCTCTTGTGGAAGGAGAAATTATGGAAAACCGGCAGCTCAGATTACAGAAATAGAAGCAAGGTTGGGCCTTTCTAAAACAACAGTCTTTCGAATTATTCATGAATAGTTAAACATGAATAAGGTTAGTGCTTATACTTGTTTCCTTATTTCAAAGCAGCAACGAGTCGTCAAGTTTTCAGGCATTTTTGGAGCTCTACCGTGATAACGAGAGAACTTCTGCAAACCATTGTTACAGGAGATGAAACTATGGTCCTCTACTATGATCCCTTGTTCAAAAGAGAATCAATGGAGTGGAATAAATCTGGCGAAGCACCACCCCTGAAGGCCAAGGTCACAGTCAACCAAGAAGATAATGACCACAATCTTTTGGGACTGTGAAGGAATACTCTTCATTGACTTCAAGGAGAGGAACATCGCAGTAAATGGGGAGTACTATGCTGGCCTACTGCATAGATTACGTGCTTCCATCAAAGAGAAAAGGCGAGGCAAGCTGAGTGGGATGTGCGCCTTCGTCACGACAACGCGCTTGTGCACACAACTCTTGTGAAGAAATGTAGCTTCAAGGGAATCCTTCATCCACCCTACAGCCCAAATATAGTTCCCAGTGATTCTTCTCAAAACCCAAGAAGGACTTCAAAAAAGGAAACTGAAGAGTGACAAAGAAGTGATAGACGCAGTTTATGCCCATTTGGCAGAGAAGACTTCTGCCTATTTTGTTGGGGGAGGATTGAAAAGTTAATTCAAAGATGCGAGAAGTGTATTGCAATAAAGGGTAACTATACTGAAAAGTGAAATATAGTTTTTGTCTTTATCATACCTAGAAAATGGTTAGGCTGGAAACTTATGGATCTATCCTCAAACATGGTGATTTTCTACCTATAACACAAATCACTTAATATTGCTGTATTTTTCCAAAACACGCAGATAACGTTCTACCCACTACGCACCTGTTAACTAGCCTAACTCTATAAATGCTTTTAATCAATCTACTCATTGACTAATTAACTGCAATAGCTATGCACCTTCTAGTCAAATAAAGGAAAAAAGGGGGGAAATTAATGGGTATAATTTCTTCTTTTATGTCACATTTAGTAGGTGAATGAATCATATTAATTCAACTTATTTTAATTAGAAATTGCAATTCATTAAAAGGCGATTTTATAAAGTTTGAAACATGCAATTATTTGAAAAACGGTTACGATTATCTAAAAGCCTCCACAATACGAGATTATGTATTGTCCACAACCATTTTGTGGTGAGGTAAACCGGTGTTTAAGTGTTAATAAAGTGGATTACATGGGGCAGCTTAATTGAAATGATTTCTAAATTCCACTCCATGTGTAGAGCCTGGTAGGAGAAACATCTGAGTGTTACTCAAAGCCGCTTCACAAACCACGCGAGTGAGGTTGCGTGCTGCTCGCGTTGCCAAGGTGATAGTAAGCATTATCCAGCATACTAATTAATTATAATTAAAATTTACAGCAAATGCGGTGCCAGTAGCTCGTGTTATTGTATTTGCTACATACACATTATTACATTCCGAACAAATGCCTGATAGTACAAAAAGAATGAAAAGGTAATTCTCAGTGAAGCACACTGCAAAGAAAATTAACAGTTATTATACAAGAGCAATTGCCGAAACTTCTGTTAAAGATTTTTGAAAATAATTACAAGGAAATAATAAAAATTTAAAGAAAGACAAAGCTAATATGCTGAGCAACAGACATATACTGTAAATACTTTTGTAATACTATTTCCAATGTGTTAAATAGTTTATTATTAGCTTATATTTGGCTACAAATATAGTTTTTGTGGGTATAATATTACTTTGTTATAGTTGTATTTCAAATAAGAGCAAGAAATAACAGATTAAAAAGGTATAACAGTTAATGTACATAAAATCGGACAAGAAATACTATAAAATTAATATTGCTTTAAAACACAGACAGATAAAACGCTTAGTATTCACAGATACTCGCTATACTTCGAACTTCTACAGTTCTTCAAAGGCAAGGAGACAAGTGAAGGTGATAAAAATAAATTATCTATCGAAGGTAACGTAATGCATGGAAACAGATTTACCAAGCAACATAGTGAGTGAAAGAGAGAGAATATAAAAATATATATTAATAGTAAAAGTTAAATCCGGTGGTATACGCGCTTTATGTAAAAATATAGCTGCCATCTCTCTATCTCTGAGTATAATTTCAGAGCTATGTGTAGGTAACGTATCAATAAGTGTTAGATTAAAAGCATCGTCAAAATTCTTACAGTGAGATGTGGCATGTTGGGCACCCCGCAAGGGAGACTTGGTTTTAACATAACGCCTATGATTGTTCATACGGAGCGAAACAACAGTAGAAGTTAAACCAATATAAAGTGTTTTGAAAGCTTACAAGGTTATACACTTTGGCGTCCTGGGTTCGATGCCCGAGCGCCTACACTAACATGTGACTGTCCGGGTATTGATACCCGGCGCCTCCTGGTTCGAGCACAGGAAACATCACCATTATGTTACTAATCTCTATGCGAATTTCTATCTTTTCCTAAAATCACAAACGACCGAGATCAAGTCAGTCCTGCCTCTTAAACCCAAGATCACGGGTTTGATCCCGGCCAGGAACCAACTCAACAATTAACCGCGATCAAGGGACTGGAAACATGAGGGGTAGCTGAACTATAAACACACTATAAATGAAATTAGTTAGGTTGTTCTATTCTACATACATTTACATTCTTGGTTGTTAGGCGTCGGTCCTGGTGGTGTAGTGGTACCATACTTGCCTCCTATACCCAAGATCGCGGGTTCGAACCCAGCCAGGACCGATGGATTTTTTCGGGCGTAAAAATCCTAAGTATGGCTTCCTTCGGAAGGGAAGTAAAGCTGTGGGTCCCGTGTCGTACATTTACGGCACGAAAAAGAACCTCAAGCCTGAAAAAAGAGACCTCTGAGTCTCTTGTCGGCCGTTTCACGCCCTGAGTTGAATGGGACGCTGATGACCTGAGATGTTAAAGAGCGTCCGTAAATAAATCAATCAAAAAAAAAAAAAAATCAATCGGTTGTAGGTGAACCGAAATAAGTGTGGAGCTGACCCTATGGCTTCTACTTGTCGACTCCAGAGAAGTACACTAAGCCCAGGAATTACTTTCAGCATAATCTTGAACAGAAAATAACCTTAATTTGCATCCTTTTTCTTACAATCAATGCATGACTCCATGGTATTGATACCCGAACCGTCACATAATGGTGCAGGCACCCGGGCTTCGAACTACAATATATACGACGTTCTTAGAAGAACGATAGAAAATGAAGAAATGTTAAATTCTTTGAATAAATTGGGACTGTGGAATGAATGACATGGCATAATAAGCGCACAGATTGCGGCGAAATATACTTTTAAGGTTAGGTGGTGCAGAACACCATGTAGAACAAATCTTGGGACGGTATTGTTATATGACACTTTGGGACTCGTTAAGTAAAGCTTTTATATCTACTTAAGATATACTCGTATTTCCTATTTGTCCCTGTCAATCTTAAGGCTCTAATATCATGCCTGAAAAATTAAAAACTAGGGGGGAAATGCAATATCGACCTTTAAATTAGATATGCAAGAGAGCTGATGATGGAAACCAAAGAAAAGTTAAGTATATCAGTGTGTAAGTCATTTTCCTTGGAATTTTAATTTGACCTAATGCTCACACAAGAGGTGCATTGATTTCAGAGTATATATCACAATGGTGAGTTGAAATAAAGTGAATTGTAATACTTTTGTTTTTTTCAATATTACTTTTAGTCATTTTGCTTTTCAAATTCCATGGGGCTTTGTTGTCTTTCTTATACAGTTTCTGTTATGTGTTGATGGGTTTTTTTAAGGAGTGCAATTATGCAACACACTCTGGAGGAAAGGAGAATTAAATCAGCATGCTTTGGTGGCTTCATATCGGATCTAGCGCAATGATTATCCACCTTAGATTATATCAGTTCACATACTGTACGCGGAGGGAGAAGCTTGAATCTAAAGAGAGATATTATCCATAAGCAAGCGTTGCTTAGCGTATACAATGCTATTAATATTAAGTGTTCCACTTAGAGATACCGATAAATAAAACCCATCGTTTAAAAACATAGGAAGATATTGTTATGATCGGCACGTTACAAGATATAGAAACTCTTTAGATTTATACAAAAATGGCGTGTGTGCTTATAAACGTGTGCACTAATGTTAAATGATAGAAAAGTTTAGCGCTTCGCATTCAATAGAGTAATGGAGGCGGTACGATGAGCATATGAACATTACAACGCATGCGCTAATTGAACAGAAACCCTTATCACGTGTTCTTCAAGAATGGAATGAAATGGATTGTGCTTGAAGTCTACAGGATAATTGGAGGCGCACGCACAGAATTGCACTGACCATTTTCCTGAATTTGGAGAACTTTATATGTTATGTTAAAAGTGCATTAATAAACCAATATTGGCACTTCAAATTATTACTAAGCGAAGCCCCTGCATTATGCCTAGATTCCTCTGTTTGTCATTCGCGCAGAGAGATCAAGGTTATTGTTACAAACGGAGTGCACATGCATAGACTATTGAACACAAAAGCTAACGCTATCACAACCAGGATCCTCCCGAATGTGTCGCGCAATACTAGATTCTTTCCAGTATAATTTAATAAACTGTGCGGTTGTAATATTTAGAGAAAGTGATACCTTACGAAAGATTTTATAATATGAATAAAATACTAGTATATATACAACAGTAAATGAAAACTAAATGCCTTATCATTTACTTTATTGATCTAAAACCTACATAATTGTTATGTAATTCTTATATTGATTATCCCGCATATAGAGTAGAAATTGTTAAGGATTTGATTACTTCTTTCTGTATTTTTTATATATCTAGTGCTACATTATACTTATATTCGCCAATGACTGGAAACGCATTGAAATATGATTTAGATGACTGTACACTCTCTTATGTATATTTTAATATCATATTTTGGTGGTTAAAAATGTTCATGAAAGGATGCAATTTGTACTATTAATAATTTTCAAAGAAAAATTGCCGGAAATGGTACCTCACGCGAGGAACGACTAGTCAATTGTAGTAAACATTTTCGGAGATCTGCAACAGGTAGTGGATACGTAGCTTGAATAACAACCATGTCGCCGCTGCAGTAACGAGACATGACAGAATTGTGGTCGCTTTCCCTTCCTTTTCAACGGGTCAACATGCTGCCCCTTCTGCTTGCTTTTTTAACAGCGAAGACTTCCAAAGGGAGTAAAGCTGTCTTACAGAAAATGGAGCGCTTCTGTGTGTTCCTAAGCCTTTTGCCTTTCGGCTTTTATGTCTAGAGTTAATTTTCTCTACCTCCATTCAGCTTTTAGTCTTTTCATCCTTCCACGCCTTATCATTCCGCGTTCAGTACTTCCTTAGTGCTCCCGTGTACCATTTCCTCATGCTTTTACTTCGTGCAGTCTTCAAACTCCTGCTAGGTTACTCATTGCACTAGGACTCCGTATTATAAAATGTTAAGTGGTATTCCTTAATTAGAGATAAAGGCATAAATCAACATGTTTAATCTACACATATATTCTGAATGCATGTAAATAAATGATCAAGTTCACATATACTTTATTTTCCACGGCTTTTACATCTTCATATGCAACGGGCAAAGCTTTTCCTTGAGTATTTTATAATCGCGTGCTAAAATATTACAATAGGGACTATGTAACAAAACTTGGTGTTCCATTTCCGCCATGGCCGTCATTCCTGAATTTTTTTTTTCCAGGTTTTCCTCATTCCTTATTAATAGCAAATGCCGGGGAGGTATCCTAAATTTAGGCCTAGAACGCTTCCTTCAAAAAAATATTCCTTTCCCAATTTATACTTCATCTTATGTATCATCAGTGTACCTCAGAAGTTAAAACGGGCACTAAACATTATTTATAAAGAACTGTCTACATAACGGGAAGCAATTATGAGTAAAAGCGTTGCATGGAAAAAGTTAGTTCAGTTAATTGAGGAAGCTTCTGATAAACGCGACTGAAACTGTATCTGGGACTCACTACTAAACTTCCAAACATTCTAAAATGACATCATTTCCGTGAGCTTAAAGTAAGTTAATTTCTCAAATTTAACTTTTTTCTATTTTTCGGGGATCCCTGCTGGTGACCTAAGCATGGCTTCTTTCGGAAGGGAAGTAAAGCCGTGGGTCCCGTGTCGTAAATTTACGGCACGAAAAAGAACCTCAAGCCTGAAAGAAGAAGCTTCTGTGCAAAATTTGTGGACCTTTTCACACCTTGAATTGAATGGGACGCTAATGACCTAAGATGTTAAAGAGCGTTCATAAATAAACCAAATCAAAAAACAAATAAAACAAATAATGATATAGTGAACACAAAATGAAATGAGAAAGTCTTATTTTAAGTTTCACGTGTTAAAAAGATGTAATTAATGAGGCCTACGTTTAATGTTGCGATTTCTGTTTTAACCGAAGCTTTTTCCTCTGCCGGCAAATGACTCTTGTGGGAGTTAGAGACTTTGTAGCGTGCCCATAAAAGGTTTTACTTCAGACAAGCGCGCCATGTCATTGAGTAGTGTCAACATCTTCCCTAAGAATGTATGTTCTCTAAGCAGAATCAGATATAATCATTACAGAAGTTTGCAGTACCTGGGGTTTGTATTTGTACAGTGTTCAATACCAACAATGTGTGTATTGTATACACTAAAGCACTAGGAATTTAGTAGCCGTAAAAGTATTCCTTTTGCAGGCTCCCAGATAGCCTTCGACGCAATAGATAGACCAGTACTCTGCAAATCACTAGACGTCAGCATTAACGAACAAGGAATTCATCAAGAAACACCAAGTTTAGCAAGAGTGCAGGCAAATTGTCGGACAAATTCTGTGTCAGACCTTGAGAAAAGCTTACAAGACAGTATAAACATAAGGGAAAATTCTATCTGCTTCTTGTTAGGATGCGCAAACGACATTGTACGACCCCCCCCCCCCCCCCAAAGAGAAAGAAGTAGAATGGAAATGCAAGAAGCTTTCACCTAGTACACTGAAGAAGAAGGGGAAAAAATAAGCAAGAAAATTATAAAAGGAAGGAACATTTTAAATCGAATATTTCTGTTTGTGTGTATTCAGTTTTGTTATATTAACACAGTTTTTTCTGTGCTTGAAGTGTGTATACATTTTTGGTATCCTCTGTACACACACACATATTAAAATAAAATAACACAATGAGCAATGTAATTAAATAATAATAACTAGATAAGCAGTAAAAGGATAAACACTTAGAAAGTCACAGATTTAGTTTCGCAATATTTCGAACATCTTTTTACCTCAGAAGAACACGGGCTGTTCCAAATATTGCGATACTAAATCTGTGCCTTTTATCTTTTCTGCGCGTTTTATATTTTTCTACATCTCTAGTTGATATTGGACATATATACATTAATTTAAATAGTTTAAAGCAAAAAATTTAATAATATTTATAGTGCACCTGTAATTAAGTCATGAATCAATATCAAAACAATCAACTAATCATTATTCGGGAAGCCTGGGTGGCGAATGTCAGCACTTCCTACCCAAAAGAGAATTTTAACGATTTTAAAAACTTTGGAATCTTGTTTTCGAGAAACCTATATTTGAAAAAAACAATAAAGCAAATACGAGAATAATAATTGCAATATAGCAAGTAGGGGCATAGGGAAATTGAGATATTTGGATAAGTACAAAAGGAGAATAATGATATTTGAGCATCTAGTGAAGATATTTTACTCTATAGGAATGGTCAAGGTAACCAGAGTTGGAAAAAGCACAATCAATTTATTTGAGAACGTGAAACTAGACAGATGCACACAAAATTATACCGCAATAGAAGAAACCAAACGAGATGACATAAAGATGAACACAGGATTAGAAGCAATAAAATTTAAATATAGATAAAACCACAGTCACTAAACTTGATTTTTAAACATCCAAATGGGAGAAGAAGCTGCGACCGAAACGGTAGAAATCAGGAGGTGAGGACAATCTAGAGCAACTGTGCAGGATGGAGATACCACTCAGATTAAACAAGCTCGAAAAAGTCCCAATGTACAAGAGAATAAGGGCAGAGAAACTACCCGGATACCTGAACAGATGAGAGCATAAATAAAGTCTATTAGCAAGGTTCAGCCCCGGACACAAAACATTAGCCATAAAATACTGAGATAAAGAAGATAAAAAGAGGTGAAAATTTTACCGAAGAACGGAAAAGATAGTATACCTTTTAGGAGAGTGTACGCAGGTATGAATGAAGGACCAAGTAAAAATACGCCAAGAGAACATTCTGAACGAGAGAGGAAACGTGGATGAGGAACATCTTAGATAGAAGACTGCAAGTAACTATTGTATACATCATATATGCATTTCTTTACCGGGAAAGGCAGGAAATAAAAACTATTAACATTACCCATGTGCAGGCAGCAGGTTGTAGTTAGTTTGAGGAAGACTTTGTCAGTGAGTGATTGTGCATTACTCGGTGCTTTCATTGTGTGGAAATTATGTGCTAATACTTCTTCGTTAATTATGACATTACACAGATATAGTTTTGAAGAAGAGGTTTTTATGTTACAATACATATGTATGGGAAAAACCGATTCTTGCAGAGAAGTGGTAAGGCGATTTGCAAAGAAAATAATTTAGCAATCGTGTTCAGATAGAGAAAGTCTTCGCAACTTGTAAAAAATTTACGAAAAACTGAATCTCTTAATGGTAAGAAACGTGTAATGAGACGGCGTGTTCTCGCGGAAGAAAATGTTGATGAGGTACGGAATGCCCTATGCAGATGCCGGCAATGTATTACCTCTGAGGGGCATCATTTTCAACATCTCTTATAACATCGAGTGGTGATTATGATAATTATTATGATTATTGTTATTAATTTGAAATATAGTATAATTTTTTGCTTTGAGTAAAAATATAAATACTGAAATAAAAAATAAAATTTTACGCACAGACTCTACTTTCCTTTTTCTGGTTGTGGCGGCTGCAATTCCCAGTTATACAGCTACTCTGAAGGTGCTTGGGTCCTTATTTTATTTAATTATTTCTTTAGGAATCTTTAACATGAGTAGGCAACGCTCTTTATTTTATTTATTGTTTGTTTTCTTAGTTATTTCGCCTGGTAAATTTAATTACGTTTTACATGACTGTGCTTGAGAAAAGTAAAATGATGCGAGCAATATTCGTCTTTAAATGGACGCCGATAGTGACTCAGCTCAGAGACTAGCAGAGGAGATGCAAGTCTGAACTGGTAACAGCATGCAGGAATGAGTCGACGAAACTTCTGAGAACTTAACCTTCCCATGCCCGTGTTTAAACTTATTGTCTGTGTTATGGGAAATAGTCTACAGCTTAACCCTCTCCTTCAAACTGCACATCCCAATAATAAAGTTGGATGCTGACGAGTTTGGTCGGTTTAAGAATCGTTATTGTTGTTATGTCTAACCCAAGTTTTGATAATGCACTCCTAATCAATTGAAAATTTACAGATAGTTTTTCTGTTTTATTGTTAACAGTGTTTCAGTGTAGTAAAATGTGCTTAATCATTGTCGTATTCACTCATGGTGCTTTCTTGTCAGAATTCAGTTCCAAACACAAGAATAAGTTAAAGGTTCTCTCATGGGCAGGAGCAGTCTGCCAGCTTGTGTTTTGTTAGCTTAAATTCCCAATTTTATATGGAGGTTTAACAAGTGTTCTTCCTTTAACATCCACTTTAATCTGAGCTGTTTAATTATTGTAGTTTTGTTTATCAGTTTCACCTAAGTTTATAGAAGGTTTGCTAAGGTATATAATAGCTAAGGAAGTCACCATAAAATACTTTTTTTTTTCAAAAGCAAAAACAGTAAAACCACGTCGTCACATCTTGGACACATGAATATAAATTTAATCCTGTTTAGCGTAATTTCAACTCTCTTAATAAGCAGAAATGGAGGTATGCTTTATTATTATAAAAATTCTCACAAATAAAGGAATCCTTATTTTTGAATCTGGCTTAGAAGTAGCTTTGATTCAGATTAATATTTTCCAGAAGAACTAAACCTTTTTTGAATATACCCTCACCCTGAGTTTTCTTTGCGGCTTCAATGATTATAAAGTTATTGTTTTAGTGTATTGTTTACATTAGTCAGAAAGCCACTATTAAGCACAGATTAATTGATGTGATAAAACGAAATCAGTAGACTGCTTTAAACGGGAAAAAAAAAAAACAAAAAAAAAAACGTGGCAATAGAATCGCTGATGTTAAACTAGGACTTTATAATGCTCACCTGACATTATGTGTTAAGACGCCCTTCCAGTTTCTTCCATGAGATCTATTCTTCTCATGTAAAATTGTTTCACTACCCTATCTCTACTGTGTGATGAGGAAAAGGTATTTTCATTATTTAATGAGTAGCTTTCGTGTTCATTACTGCGCACTATACACCATGCAAGTGGGTCTCGAGTATAAACCAGGCTTTACCTGTTATTGAGCGCCGAAACATGGCCACGTAAATGGACCATGCTTCGTCAGTAAAGAATATTAAGCATGGATCAATTACTCTATCATTAACGTCCCGTAATATCCAATGACAGAAATTTACCCGAAAATCAAGATCAACTACCTACAATTCGTAGGCAACGGTGACCTTATATGCTTTCAAGTTAAAATTGACTATAACGGATTCCTTTTCAAACAGAAAGAGGCAAAATTAAAATATCAGCTCATCCGTTATACGTAATACCATCCTCAGTCAGTTTTTGTATCTGAAGTGTTGTTGATTTTGTTTATTTATGGACGCTCTTTAACATCTCAGGTCATCAGCGTCCCATTTTATTTTATTTTATCAATATTTCTATTTAAACCTAGAGGATTGTTGGATATATAATTCTATCTTTAATAATAAACAAAAATAATGACCGTCTAATTGCAGATGGACAATATTTAGAAAATTTTTGAACAATCTGCGTGAAAATTTTGCTGAGGCCTCTTCTTCAGCTTCTTTTACATTTATAAACCCACGACATGGGACCCTACTTAGGAAGCCATACTTAGGATTTTTACGCCCGAAAAATTCCATTAATCCTGGCCGGGTTTGAACTCACGATCTTGGGTTAAGGAGGTTACGACTACACCACCAGGACTGACTTATATCTGAACTGAACGGTGCATATCTGGTATATGTGACAGTGTTTTCATATGCATAATTATTTGGCATGAGAAGTTATTCACAAGTTTATATGTTATATACTATATTAGTTTATTGTATATGTTCGTTTGCTATTGCTTCTATTTTCGGATTTGCATAGTGCCACAATGAATATATAACTATAACAACAAATGAACCAAATAGTTAAACGATACTCGGCGTTCCTAAGATCTCTCTTCAAGATTTTTTAAATGTGTACAGCTATAGCTGTTAGGTTAGGTTAGGTTAGGTTAGGTTAGATTAGGTTAGGTTAGGTTAGGTTAGGTTAGATTAGGTTAGGTTAGGTTAGGTTAGGTTAGGTTAGGTTAGGCTAGACTGTTACCAACAACGACCGATACGAGTGTACAAAACGTGGATGCTATGAGCTGTTAGCATAATAAGAGCGATGCACATTAAGGTCAAACAAGTTGCATAGGTTTTGTGGCGTGTATGCTAGATTAAAGGGGAGTTTAAACTTTCACGGCTAAACTTTTATATACGAAGTGGCGACATCCACGTGAATGTGAAAATTACATGCTTCAATTAGGGAAGAAAAACTGAAATACATAAATAAATTGTTTTATATTTTACGTATTAATAGAAATATGACCAAACAAGTTTCACAAGTGCATTGTACATATTCAATCTTATAAGGGAACAAACATAATTATAAAACCAGTTGGTATGAATAGATGCTTCATAGAATGCTCGAAAGATGATCAAAATGGTAAAAGAAATGTTGACAAAACTGAACATTCAGTCCCTTAATGTGGAAACTTGTCATGGGGCAGAAGACGTAAGGCAAATAATTGAAATCTTTCACTACTATTCACTTTACATGCACATTTTTAGTTGAAATATTAAGTATTTTGTGTCAGTAGTTTAAGAGGAAATGTATTGTATTTCCACAGGTTTCAGGTTTTTATCAAATCTACGTAGGCATTTTTAAATTGCATTTATTTATTTGTTTATTTATTTCTTATTAGTTCTATAAATTATGCATTGTTGTTGAGTGCAAATGGCAAAGGTAGAACAAACTATTTCATTTAGACTATTGTACAAACACTAACAATTAAAAGGAAAGGAAAAACACAAACATATTTCTTATAAATGCTCAGATATTTATCTATAGAGTAAAAGCGATAATAAGCAAATATGCCGTTATTTGCGTTTAAATTTTGTTGTTTTTATGAAACATGGTAATGTGTTACACAACTTTACTCCTGTAAGTGTAAAGCGAAATTTAACAAATGTGATATAAAGTGTACACAGCAATAAACAATATAAATTATGCACAAGTATTCCTAATTAATGTCAGAAGGAATTTAAATAACTATATTATAAATAAATGCAAGAGTTTAAGTGCATGTGTCACTATCAACATTCCCTTATTTAATTTAATTGTTAAAAACAATTGTTTAATTGTTTAAAACAGTTGAACAGTGGCAATGGTTAAGTAAATGTTCCAGAAAGTTTGATTCAAAGACTAAACCTTTTTCTATCGTTTCCAACTTCAAGGGAAGTTCATTATGTACTTTAATATTGGATCTTTCGTGGTTTTGTATCCTGTTTCACGGTAGCTGGAGGGGTCGGCAGTCAGGGCGGTAACTCCCGAGGCAGCGGGCGTAGTGTCTGCGCAACTAATTCAACTTTTCGCATTCACGACTGCAATAAAAATAAGTGCGTATCTTAAATTTTTACTACATCCACACATTTCTGGGATCTTTTTAGAAAATTGTATTTCACACGCTCAGTTCATATTCCGTAATTGAATTCATTTCTCTCCTAATATTTTCTTTCAGTTCTTCTAATGTACGGACATTAATTCCATACATACACTTTATCTTTCAATTTCCTCTATCAGAGCAGCAGACTGTTTTCAAACATTTCCTGAATGAAATGTAATAATTCTTAAGTTGTGTGCGCAGTGGTAAAGTCTTGCTGGAAATACCCAGATCAGTATTCAATATCACTCAATTGTTCAAAAAGTGGTGTGAATATGTCATTCCTGTATGTTTCTGCATTTATGGTACTCCCTAGTGCTCTGCAATGCATTTGCTCTGCGCTATACACCAATTTTCTGTCATGGAAGTGGAGTTTTGTGTATAAAATCTGTTTTTCCACTACTCCAGTACATATCATTTTGCGTCGAAAAATGACAACGTATATGGAGTCGTGGTTTATTAGTCAAGAATATTAAGCTTGAATAAATTATTGTATCATTAATCTATAGTAATATGTCACGAAACAGTAACCTTATATGCGTTCAATGTGAAATTTACTCGATGACAGTTTTCTAAAAAGATGTCAGAAATGTGTGGATATAGCAGGCAACAGAAGATACATGCTTATTTCAATTGTAAATGTAGTTGTAATTGCTAGAACTTGAATGAATTGCGCGGATATTACATGCCGGGAGTCAGCTCTCTGACTACCGACCCGCCAGCTGCAGTGAAACGGACGACAAAACCACGAAAGATCCGGTTCCTGAATGTATTGCCTCATCCTGTAGGAGTTTTGTACAAGGTAGAAGTGCACGTATTTTGGATTTAGTTCTTTGTATTATAATCGTAAAGTTAATTGTTTAGTGACAAAATATTATTACTGTTTATGTTTTTCTTCGTAAAGGAGTATTTTATAGATGTAAATACGTGGAAGAGCAAGATACCATATGGTTTTAAATATGGGTCAGCACATATGCTTGTAATTTTCTATTACTGATATTCAAAAGCATCTTTTTATTTTTTAAATAAAGTAATCATTAGTTTTGAGTTTTCCCAATACAGAATTCCTACCGCATTAATGAATGAGTTTAAGCAATATACAGAGTTTTCATTTTACCACAGTTTAAATTGTTTACTTATCTGAAGGTAAGATAAGTGAAGTATTTATCCCACACTCTAAATTAAAAATCCAACGAATTTTGTGTTATTAATATTATTGATAAATGACAGCTCTTCGTATCTTACTGGAATAAGTTTTTCTGTTGAAACATTGTATCCCAACAAAACATAAATTCCGAAGTCTCAAACAATCAACATTATCTATAAACAGTACAAATAAAAATAAATTATTGTTACTAGCATTGCAATGCCTGCAAATCTTTCCCTATAAAATCACGCAGATCATGAATGTTAGGGGGGAAAATGACAAGGTTTTGTCGTAAACACTGAAAATATTTGCCACTGCAACAGTCAATCTGTATTTCTGCAAAAAACTAAACTGGGGCTAAATGCCATTGAACGATAGCAATAAACTTTTGTGGCCTTTTTTGCCTCGTGCGGACTGTCCATTGGTTATTTTACACAAAGGATAAAGTTCGAAATTCAAAAGAGATACGTAGGGAAAGGATAAAAAAATTTAATGGGTGAAACTTTTTGATCAGTGAAACGGCTATACGGTTTTCCATAGAGAATTTTAAAATATTTCCGCAGAGGTGGTCAATGAAACGTTTTTCAAACAAGCAACAAGAAGTTATAGCCCATGGTGCTAATTTAAGTGCCAGTATTTGATACGAAGGGGTTTTATTGCTTTTTATACAGCCCATTAGGAAATAATGAGGGCTTTTTGCTAGTGATTGGTGCTCTGTGTATATGCAGCCGTACATTCGTAATACTGTTAATGTTGCTAGAATCATTAGCCTTGTGTACGAATATATGACTGCGATCATAGATAAATGTTAAACAATTTGGAATAGATTTCTTTCATTTTATAATATCCACGATCAACAACTTGCTAGAGGCAATAAGTGTACAGTTAGTTTTACCCGGATTTTCTGACTCTGCCGGTGAACAGAGCGTGTCAATTATTGGTCTTCTTTCGTCTCCGGACACGAGAAACGTTACTTCTCAGCAAATCTGTCATCTTTTAGCTGTCCTTGAAAGCCCGTACAAAACTGCAAACAGGAATTAGTTGCCGTCGATAAGGTTTGTCATAGAAATCAGAAGTTAGTTGACTGGAACAAGCTGTGGAGCTTCTTTGCATTGATCGTCATTCTGAAGAGTTCTAAAAAGGTAAAGACACATAAATAAATCTATATTGTGAAGAATGAACGGAATAAATTTCTTAAGAAATTGACTGATGGCCAGAATTAGTATATTTAGTATCTTTGGAGGGTAAATGTTTTCGTGTTGCGCTGTTGCTTAACTTACTAAACATTGGAAAAAGGATTGGCATTTATCAACATATTTTTCTGTGGGTATTCAGATAGGAAATCAGCAATATGTATTTCCTATATTCAACATTCACAATTTTTCAGTGTTTGAAAATATTCAGATACTTATTTCTATAAAATAGCAGTAAGAACAAGTTAAAAGTCCCGAAACATAGTGCCCCCGGTATTTTCTTGCGTAGACTAGTGGCGCTCATGCGTTCACCGATTTAAAACTACAAGTAAAGCAACAACAAAAACAACAGAATTTGGTATTCACATTCCTTATAGTGCTGGAAATGTTGCCTGTATTCCCTGACACACATCCACATCTAAGGAAATGTTCACGGACAGGCATCAGTTCCCCATCATTAATGGACGTAACTTTGTTTCAACGGATTTGTTTAAAGTTCCTCCAATGTATGAGGGTTATTTTTTTCAACGTTCACTAGAGATGTAAATCATAAACTGTAAGATCTGGAGATCGTAGGGACTATAAATCAGGATCAATAACTTCTGGACTATGGATTGATGTGCAGTTTTAAACAATTTTCGGCCATGTGAATAGAGCTTAACGCCTGTTTTAACTGAGGCATTACAAACGGTTAGCGCTGAGCTGAAATGATAAACTGGGAAAGGATCTTTTATAGGGAAGGAAGCGTTCCAGGCCTAAGTTAGAGTACCTCTCCGGTATTTGCCATTTATGAGGACTGAAGAAAACCTGAAGAAAAAAAAAACACCTCAGACAGGTAGGATGGCCTTGGCGTGAATCGAACCCCAGAACCTCCCGCTCAACAAGCTGGACGTGGACTCGTGAGCAGTAATGTTGCTTTTATTTTACTTGATTATGCCACTTTCTGCAAGGTCCCCATTACGCATCATGTAAATCTTAATACTTAACTGTTGCAAATTCAATATTACAATAATAAGCAAATGCTTAAATGATTAGTATCCGGCTATAATAATGCATTTATTTATTTATGTTTTTAATATTTTGTCATTTCGATAACTTTAAATTTACTCTTTATATTTAACGCAAGGATAACTGTTATACAAAATAAGATGCATGTCCATTATTTTTTAAGTTTCAAAATAATTACACGAAATATATATTCATAATAATTTCACTATGAGTCGCTTGATTTCTTGCTATATGTTCCATTCAATTATGATGCATTTAACAATAATTTTAAAATAATATTATTTAGTATAATTCCGAATAAGGGAAAAGAACCAGAAGAATAATAAAGCTTACAATTAAAATAATACAATTTCATAAAATATTAATAAATAAAACAACTATGAATTTTACAAGTGTCTCTTTTGGTGATAATCGGAAGTTCAAGCATTTATTTTGGTTAAAATAGACAAGCAAAAAACACTTAAATACTGAAAAGAGACAATAATATAATTAAAATAGGAATTTATTCAAAGTAAACAGAGATTAATATCACTCATTATTAATAAAAAAGATTTCTAAGATACTTAATGGTTTCCTTAACACATTATTAAAGTGCTTAAACTTACTGTTCTAGGTTACAAGCAACAACAACGTTTCTTCAAGGTATCAATTTCTACTGAAGTGAATGGAGCAAATTTAAAACAAACTATTTCGGAAGGACTCATACCAGTTACAACAGAGCTTTCACCTTTCAGGACATCATGGAAATGTTGATTAAAACAAAGTAAAAGAGTTTTGAATAGTTCTGGCGAAAGAGCAAAAGATGCACAGTGGTTTCTTGTTGAGTTCATTTTATGTTTATGCGTTTATAAAGGAATCGGGTTAGTATCTTTCTTACTTCCATACGGAAAAAAGTGTGGGGATAGTTTATTGCACAGCTGATAAGTTACCCCCTCTCCCACAAATTTCCTAAAATTGTTTCGCTCTGGCCGATACAAGCCATTAGCCAGGACTATTCAAAACTACAGTACTTCCCTAATCCTCTCTATTTCCTGGTATTCGCACGCTCGAGGTAACCGTGCATTCCTTTCACTAATAAAGGTTCTGCTATTTAAAGAGCTTAAGTGAATGGGTTGAGGAGAAAACTTAATACTGAAATGTATAGCAAGATCCTCAATTATATATTTCTGAGATAAACATGCCATTTAATTTTTATAACTTTTTTCACTTGGATATATTGAAATTCCTTATATGCTTTGTAAAATGCGCAAATAATCGCAGAAAAATCCATAACGATTAAAACAAGGAAAAGAAAGAAGGAAAAAAAAGGGTGGGGGATTTCAAACTTTAAAATAGGTAACAGAGGCCAAAACAGGCAAAAAAGACAAAACTGTCCCTACCGGCCCCAAATGTACGGAAACATGTTCATTTCTATCTGACTCTTAAATATATCTACCCAAAATGCCTAACTTCCGGGTTTTGTGATATATATATATATATATATATATATATATATATATGTATTTTGGTTCAGAAATTTTAAAGAAAATCCCACAAAAATACCGGAACAACTAATAAATTAAGAAAACATTTAATTCACAAAATGTAGGTGAACAATGTAAACAATTTTTACATTCAAGCAATTTAAAGAGAATGGATGGGAATATAATCAGAGAACTAGTTTGCTATTGAAATTAACCGCAAGAAATAATGGGAAATATTTAAAAAAATATTAAATACCATCTAATATTATTAATGCTATAAAAACATTGTTATCATAAATACAAAATTGTATTTGAAAGTGAAGAAGAGGGTATACACGGCAATAAAGGATTGAGGCAGAGATGAGCATTATCACCATTAGTGTTTGATATATAGGGCTTTCATTTCAAAACTTACCAGTATGTATCATTATTTTAAATAAATTTAAATCAAATCAAATCCACATAAATCTAAGATACTGAAGTGGACGTTTAAAACAAATGTTAATTTACATTTTAAGTATTAGCCCCTCAACCCCACCCTTCCCTTTTGAAAATTCAATGCGTACATTTTAAAGAGGATGTAATTATTATTATATCTTTTGAATTTTTTTTCGTACTAGAAATAATTGATTTGTTACTTATTCTAAACTACAATAATAACAGTCCAGATTTCCGGACAACAACTGAAAACGAAAGATAAAATAATTGCATCTCCTTTAAAGTTTAATGGTCAAAATATAGGGATGCTATCTGAAATTTCAAACTATAACTGGCTAGGTTGAGTGGCGAAACCTAAAATTTAATCAGGATTGGTTTTAAACTTCCTCTCAGTATTTATATAGAAATGCTTTTGGTTTAAACTAAATTTATTTTCAATAGATAATTGTTCAGACTGGCTAATTTTGACATAAAATCCCTAAAATAATGGAAGCTGGGAAGAAAATGTAGATCTAGGCGAATAGTAATAAATACTAAAATAATGGAGCAGCCATACTATACAAAGACGGTCATATTTTAGTATTGAATAATGAATAAGAGCTACAGAGAAGAATCATCAAAGTAAGCGAAATAATTAATTAATATAAACAAAAAATATGGCTACAATAATATAAATTAAGATTGCAATTATTCAAATAATTATGATGGTGTCACAAAACAGAAAAGTTCTAATTTGAAATATTTAGGCTAAAAACTCCTAATATAAATATGCAAACAGATATACGGGAGAAAATATAAGTATAAAACAAATTAAATGAATAATTTAAAGACATTTTAGCTCCAAATATGAGATCATGCATAAAATTAAGATTACAAAATAAAGTAGCAAAACCAGCGTTGAAATATGTCTGCCAAACATTGCTATTGAAATGGATGCTAAAGGCTGCAAAACGAATTTCAGAAATATAAGAAGTGAATAGTGGAAGAATTACAGATAACAGAGAAAATGGAAAATCATAGGCTAGTGTAATGAGTAATAGGAGGTTATAACGAGTGTAATGAGTAATGGCAGTATATAATGAGTAATGGATACATGTAATGCATTATGCACAGTGTAATTAGAGTAATAATATGAAATATTAAAAGAATAACGGTGACATGACACGCATGTGCGCATCGCACAACCCGGAAGGGCTGTCTGGCCATGTTTTCACACTTGTGTAAACAGAGTAGGCGTTTTAAACTTAAACTCTTGCTTGATATATTAGAGATACGTGACTTATTAGGTCGCACGTGTGTACATGACGAAATCAGGAAGATTTGTTAAAGAAATGTTTTTAGCACTTATATAAACATATAGCTGATGCAACTTGGAAGAAGGTTTGCCTTTTACACAATACGTACGACCATAATTTTGTCTTAATATTATTTAATACATTAGGTCCACGTGGCTTAATGGTCGCCTCGTGTAAGAAGTGTGCGACTAAAACACACACACTTATCAACTTGTCAACACATTATAAGTGCTGACTCTTTTGTTTAGGGGAGCACACTTGTATAAAAAGGCTTCCCAAAATGCGGAAGCCAGGAGACGCGAGATACTGCTAACAGAGTCCATGCTGGTTATAGCTGGTTGTGGAACTTTAACGTAATAAATACTTATATTACATTCTTCTTCAGAGTTGAATGACTTGTTAGAAGCCTGGAGCACCTCTTCTTTCCTGGAGGGCACGGCTTAGCTCTGTCCCCGTACCTACACCAACTATCTCTCTCTAGTCTTAACCTACCTAAAGATGAGTAGGGATTAAATGTATCCGAGCCTCGATGGACGGCTATCTATCTACAAGCTGTATATCTACTGGCGGACACCACAGCTTTATTTCCGTCAAACCAACACAGCAAGGCAAAGAGGAAAACGATTGCACTAGTAACGGTGCCTTCAAGATTCTCCAGGCAAGCGCTTTTTACAGATCAGATGGACGAAGAAGTTCCAGAAAGACATAGAACAACCTGAAAACGGATTAGCCTCGAACAGGCCTTGCGGCCTACTCCACGGTGGAAGAGGAAACTTTTGAGTAGTGTTTAACGCCCGTTTTTACTACTGAGGCGATGCACACTGATGATACATGAGATGAAATGGAAGAAACTAAACCTATATGCTGTTAGCGCTTAGTATAAACAAAGCATCAGTGTTGCTGCTACTGTGACTGGGTGATTGTCGGCACTTGTTTACTCGCCACATAAGAGATTCTATCCGCTGTCAACGCAACGCATTACCTGTTTATTTTGATGACGGTCAAGAATGGAATTATCGTTTTGGATCTAGTACTACCGGCAACAAACGAGTGTGAAATTTACCGACCTGTGTTGACATCAAATGAGGAGAGAGGGAAGGTTCTATCTATTTAACCTGTGTCGTAACTGATGATATCTTTATCAGAGATATTTATGTGTTGTGTCTTCAGTTAGCATTCCTACACGGCTGGCTGGCACCTCATTAGGATAGGGGAAAGGCACAACTAAGAGAGCGAATGTAAATAGTATGCAGCGCTCCCACCAAAAACGGCAAAGGTAAAAACATAGCTTTTGTACTTGAGAGATGCCTGAACTAGAGCAATGTTTTTCTTTCTAAAAGAATTTCTGAACTTACATCTGAATATTGCGACTGGCACGTTAAGCTGGTTTTATTTACAGCATATTAAGTATGTAGCTACAGACATTATGACGTATTTTATGAATGCCTTTGTCGTGAGTTATGCTTGTTTTCAGCATTACCTCTAGTACCGACATTGTAAATGAGATTTTGCACTTTCTGAAGTGCGAACACAATAAAACATTACAATTAATGAAGGAACATATGAGCAAATAACAATTTACTAAAATAATATAAAGTGACCCTGCCTTTTTAACGTGAAACGTTCCTCTCTTAAACCGAGTGCGGCTTATGCAGCCGGCGTTTGGCTAATTTATAAACAAAGTTGTAAAATATAAACCCTTCTCATTTTCAATCCAAAGTTTCATAACTAATGACTTAAAAACCCAAAAAGAGCTCAAAATGAGCGGGCATTTAGAACACATGAAAATATCTCTCCGCAATGCAAATAAGAGCTTATTGACATTTTCAACAAAATTAAAGCGTTGCCGTTTTAAAGCGGCGGTGGTAATCTGATTGTAAACTGTGTGTACCATTGGTAGAATGGTGCATTTTCACTCTCAGTGTTGGTCGCCATGTGTTAATCGCGCTGAATATTGACTGAAATATTATTTTATGCATGAGATGGGAATCAGCTTTCACATGTATGTCATCATGAAAAATATCTGTGCATTTATAAAACCAAAAAATAAAAGTTTCCACTCGCTTGTAACTGTTGATAAAGAAATAACTGTTGAGATAAGTATAATATAATATTGCCATTTACTAATAGGAGATATGGACTAATTATAATTGAAAAGCATATAAAGGGAATTGAAAATTGTAACTGTAATTAAATCTGAGCTATTAAGCATTTAAAACGCAAGAAAAAAAAAAAAAAAAAAAAAAAAAAAATCACCAATTGACTAAAGGCTTAAATATAGACCGTTAAAATGTACATATATTTAATATTTCCGAACCAAATCTGTTTTTAGGACCACATTAATATAATGGCATACATTGCAGCCTAAAACAAATAACTTCCGCAAAATATTCCTTCTCAGTCATTAAACGTCAAACCGTAATCATTACAATATCTGTCTATTCCTGCATGTGGAACTTGTCACAGAGCTATTTATCCTTAAAGATAAATGTCCAATGTTAATCCGGATTAACATAAATATGGAAGTGTTCGGAAAATAAAATAAAATTCAGGAATCAGAGAGGTATGTAAGTGAGTGATTTACACTAGACATATACAAGAAAACAACGTTCAACAAAAATGGATAGAATATTATTCTCTGTTGTTGCAGTACTGCCTAATCGCTCTTCCCTCACTCTTAAGATCTATAACTGTTCAATTCTGATATTAAAGCTCATACTCTAAGCAAGGGTAAAGTTGGGGAGCATTTTAAAATAGTTTAAGTATTTTTGGTAAAATCGTTCGACATGATTAGGGGTTTGTTGAATACTAGAAATAAAGAGTTACAACTAAACTTTATGCAGAGTAACGCAAAACGCAACTGAATAATGTAGGCGTCGTTAGATACGAAAATTTATAACGTTTACAGGCGTCCCCGTACATAAATTTCAAACAATTCGCAATTTTTTGAAGAAAAAAAAACTATTCAAATTCTAGATATTTACCACCATCAGAATTAGTCTCTGGGATTGAAGAAATTGTTGCTCAATATTTGATTCAATATAAAGCTAGACGCCATGGTGTTCAGTACACACTGTTAAGATTTTCACTGCTTAATGCAAGTTGTGAAATTGGTTAATGAAGTGAAATTGGTCACTAAACATATATAACCTCTATGTCAAGAAAGATATGATTTTATACAGGTACCAAAAATACCTATGTCTTTGCTTACTTCATGCATTAGGATTTAAATCCCGTTGCGGCTTTTTAGTCGGTCCTGGTGGTCTAGTCGTAAACACACTTATCTCGTAAACGCAAAATCGCAGGTTCAATCCCGGCCAGGTTTGGTGGATTTTTTTTTTTTTCGGGCGTAAATATCCTAAGTATAGTTTCCTTCGGAAGGCAAGTAAAGTTGTGAGTCCCGTGTCGTAACTTTACGGCACGAAAAAGAACCTCAAGCCTGAAAGAAGAGGACTCTTGAGTTAAAATTTACCGTCCTGAATTAAATTCCTGACGACCTGAGATGTTAAACAGCGTCCGTAAATAAAATAAATCAATAAACGGCTTCATAGAAATATTTATATTCAGCTTTTTCGGCCTGCGGAAACACAAATCAAAATAAAACACGCAGCCCGTTCACACAATGTGCATATTGTATGTTCCAGTCAATTCAGTTTGATTTATTAATCGTTAATCTTTCTTACTTTATTTCCTTTCGTATTTTCTAATGCTATTCCTCTCAATAACAGCAGCTTTTCTTATCCCCAGAGTTCAATTTCTATGTCAAATATCTAAACGAGTACATGTTTCTTTGGGCCATCTCCCGTGTCTAGTCGTTAAGCGTTGCTGACTGCTGGCCGGGAGACCCGGGTTATATTCCCGGTATTTAATTAGGAATTAGTTAGGGAGGTCTGGTATGACGTTCACAGCCTCGTCAGAATAATGGAGGAACTGACTGATCGAGAGCTGGCGTTCTTCGACCTAGGGGGCCGCGTAATAGGCGATCTGCGGGGTGCCGATAAGGTCATAGCATAGTGCCCTCTCAATGAAACCATGAGATGAAAGTAGAGGAAGCAGAGGTAGCTGCGGCAGGCCAAGTCTCACTCCTGGCTGCAGCACCAATGAAAATGGGTATGGGTGGAAAGTTTCTTACATATGTTTGTGAAAGGAGTTCTAACACCAGAATTATATTGTTGAAGTGGATGGTTTAGGGATAAGTATATCGTATCAAGGATGGATCAAATTAGAAATTAAAATATTAGAGGAATGAAGTAAGAATTTTTTTTGAATGATTTATTTATGGACGCTCTTTAACAGCTCAGGTCATCAGCGTCCCATTCAACTCAGGGCGTGAAACGGCCGACAAATTTTGCTCAGAGGCCTCTCTTTCAGGCTTGAGGTTCTTTTTCGTGCCGTAAATGTACGACACGGGACCCACAGTTTTACTTCCCTCCCGAAGGAAGCCATAATTAGGAATTTTACGCCCCGAAAAAATCCATCGGTCCTGGCCGGGTTCGAACCCGCGAACTTGGGTTTAGGAGGAAAGTATGGTAACCACTACACCACCAGGACCGACGAATGATGTAAGCCCAAGAAACGGTGTTAAATAGAATTATGACAAAAATTTTGACTTAGTATGAACATACAGAGAGGGTGTAGGGGAGGTGACCTAGAAGAAGAAGATTGATGTGTTAGGCACTTCAGGAACGGCGGAAGAAGAGAAGACCAAGAAATATGGAAGGAGTGCAGTGGTGAGAGGAATGCAGAATCGTGGATTGGAGACAAGCCAATAGTGGAATGGAACAACTTGGCATTTGGGAATAAGAGGCAACTGCTGAAAAGTGGAAACGTCTGACGACGACAATGATGGTGATAAATGCACATCTACTTATGATAGCTCATTTATAAAATGTTATCTATTTTTTATGATTTTTAATGATATCCCATTGCAGTGCCCGTTCCTGCCCTTTTCTTTGAGATATATTTGGTAGACCAAAAAGCCAAATTTTATAAATTACTATTAGAAATTTATTTTTTCTGGCAAGAGTTAAGATCATGCGAAGAGTCACCAAAATACAGATTATAACGTACATATTATATAAAAAATATAAAAGCTAAATTAACAGTGGATATAAATATTATATGTTATAAAGTTGGTGTTACGAGATAAGGGGAATAGAGACGGAGGAGAAGAGGGAGGTTAAGAAGAAGAAAATAAAGAGGAAGGAGTAGGAGGAGAAAAAGATTAAAAAATGGCGAGAGACTAACGATTATGATTCCTAGAGTTGAGATTGCAATTTAATTTACGTTTAAATTGCTTTATTGTCCGGCAATCTTTAACTTCAGAAGGAAGAGAGTTCCAGATTCTGGGAACTGACACGCTGAATGAGTTTGAGTAGGAGTTTGTTCGGTGACGAGGGGTAGACAGTATAGTCATATTCCGGATCCAAGATAGAGACAGATATACGAAGGGTGAGGGAAGATATTGAGGAGTGGAAGTACGGAGGGTTTGAACAGGAGCGTAAGAGAATGGAGATTCTTATGTTCTATTAGAGGTAGCCATGACTGTTGGTTGGTTGATCAAATTTACGAGTGTTGAAGGTGAAACGAACATAAGCATTATGTACGTGCTATAATCTGTGTTCCTGTAAATTATTAATTCTTATTTCAATGGAAAAAATAATCTGAAAGCTATAACCTTAGACTTTTCTTTAGAGATTGTGAGATTGATAAAAACGACTTTTTTATTACTTGTTTACAATGTCAGAGATAATATTTGTTATTGAATTATTTACTGATTTTATAAATCCATAATTGTAACATTATTCTTAATATTAAACATGTCAGCTAACTTTACCATGTTCTTACAGTATCGTGCAAATAAATATAAAAAGAGAGCACAGAAGACTGTATTTTTGTCCTTCATCTGAATTTTAAATACTTCAGATTAATCTTCGATCATTAGTCTAGATATAATGCTGAAGTGCACTATTTTAGAATAATATCAGAATACAATTATTCAGTTGGTGAGGGAACCAGGCAGTGGACAATGATAATACACGAGATGAAATGATAAATTGGGAAAGGCTTTTTTTAAAAGGAAGGAAGCATTCCAGGGCTAAGTTTAGGGTACCTCCCGGCATTTGCTACTTATGAGAACCGAAGAAAATCTAGAAAAAGCTCAGTCAGAGAGAAATTTTCTGGCAGGTGCAATTCCGCTTTTACATAAATAAAGTTTAGATAAGGCTCATGTTTGTACCTCATGCAAGATATTAAGAATTATTAGAATGTGTATTTCTTGATAGAAGTTACTTTTTCAAATGGCACAATGCCTATTGGTATCAACAAAATGAAACTAGAGGAAATTAGAATGTCAATGGTGTTTAATGCACGATTTTAGTACAAGTAGTTTACGAGCTATCGTAAATGAAAAAATTAAATATCTACAGCTGTCTACTACATTTAAATCTTAGTTATTTGGCTAAGATGGTCGTACGTTTAATTTTCTTATTTAGTGTGTTTATTTTTTCTTTCAATACAATTTGAACTTATGCGTTTTTACTGTACCATATGTCAGCATTCTGTTTAGAAATAGAAAAATGAATAAAAAAATTCTGTGAAGAAGAAATAGAAAACTGGCCTTCACGGGTTGTGTTTAAAATGATGACCACCCACTACAACACAAGCTGCTCTGAATTTAAAGATTGTTGCATATGTTTCAGCATTTTAGCAGAATTTTAAGAACAGGCAACTGTAATGCATCGTTCTATATCTTCTGGTGTAGTTGGCATATCCTTGTAGGCAGTGTCTTTTACCTTTCCCCAAAGAGAAATGTCTAAAGCGGTCAAATCTGATGAATGGGCAGGCCAACATACAGGCCCCCTTCATCTAATCCAACAGTTTTGGAACAATCGGTGAAGATAAACCGTAGGAATGTCTTTCAGTTTACACTTTACATTCTCCACACATCATGAGTCGTCTATTTTTTCAGCATAAGTAAATGTCATCTTCCAGTACATAAAGTTCTGGAAAGGAAGTCTCAATGCAATTAGCGTAAACAAACACACGAACATCGTAGCCTAGTAACTAAGTAGTTAAATGGAAGAGATAACAATAAGATTTAAAAACTTCATATTACGATAGGGAGTAAACTACTTGGTATAGAATAGGGCAAAAACACCATTGACATTCAGAATTCCTCCAGTTTATTTTCTTGGTGTCAATAAGCAGAGCTCTTTTTGGAAAAAAATGTAACTTTTTTCAAGAAAACACATTCTAATAAATATTAACATCTGTGTTTGAGCTGTAATTATGAGCCCCTACCTAAATTTCAATTTTGTGATAGCAGCACATTAATAGCACCTCCCATTTGAGAAATATTTGAATTGCAATTTTTAGATGATTCGCCTTGTATATGCTGATAAACAGGACGGTGTAAATTTGTCTCATCATGGGTTGTGGTATTATCTGGAAGTTGCATCTCTTTTATCTGCTGACGCAGGATGTGGATGCACGATTACCTTCAAATATCCTTCAAATATAGGTCAGGGAAACGACTAGGCCAGACCATTGGTCCTTCACGAACTATCCATGAGTTTTTACAATTATGATTGTAAAATGTTTCTAGCAATAACACAACAATGTAGTGACGCCCCATCATGCATGTACCTCATATATCAAACATTATTACCTGAAACTTCTCCTATAAACTCAAAAATATATATAAAAACTCACTTTGTGATTCACTTGAGGACCTTTGTGTAAAAATAGTACTCCCAGATCAGTATATCGCCAACTGTTCCTGCTATTAAATTAATTCTGCATATGGATTTTGAGCTATCTGTTGATGCATCTTGTAGAGGTTGTGTACTCCATTCCTGGTATACAAACATACTAAGTGAACAATTTGGCGTACATTCATTAACAACAAACAAACAAAAATAAAGCGAAAGCATAATTATTAAGTTCTTGAGCTCATTGAAATTATCTCGTATAATTTTCAATATTGCCACGAGGTCTGCATTCCTGGTGCTCGGTATGATCAATATGCTCAATATGATAAATAATAATATCTACATCTAAATTAGTTGCTCTATTGCAGTCAGTTTCCACAATACGAGCGTGCGAGCGTGTATTTTCCGAAAAGTCCTTGTTTTTTGGGAAACGTCAATTTTGTCTTGAATAGAGTATTCCATTATCAAGAAAATCAGACTGAAAATAGACTTTGACGTAAACAATTCTCACACAATAAATAAAAAATAACAAAAAAAGTAAGCAGAGTCTATAACTAACATCTTTAAAAATATGGTAAAACTAATACGATCACCATAGATAAAATGGCATAAGACATAATTGGGAAGTAAATGAAATAGTCCAAAGTTTATAGACTCATATTTTCTTGTCAATAACTCCTCTATGCAACCTATAAAGATTTTTCAACAATTAAGTAACATTCTGTAATTATTAGTTTCTATGATAAAATGTGGGGAATAGATAAAAGTGAAGCGTTGGTAAAACAGAAAAGTTAAGAAGTTTTCATACTGGGCTGGCGAAAACGTGAATGCGTTTGTTAGATACGCCAAAGGAGCTCTGCTAGAGTCTTAACAATTCTCTATACTACTTCATGAACAGCTTCCGTTCATCGCGTGCAACAGTTTCGCTTTTATCGCACGACTAAACTTTACCAATTATGTCCTAAATCTCTAGTAGGGCATGAGCTTCTTAACAAAGAGTCTTCTGGGATGACCTTTGCAACATTCCTTTGGAATCGGTCCAAGAAGTTCAAGCTGCTTGGCCAAACTTACCAAGCATTTCGCAGAGTTGCAGTTTCACTGAATATCTTAACAGAGTTCTCTAAAGAAAGAGAAGAACATTAAATTATGGCGGAAATGAGGAATCAGCTATCTGTATGTTTCAGGAATAGAGTATATTACTATATGTATGCTATATTTAGAAAGAGAGGGTATTACAGGAATCCTGTCCCACTAGATAAAAAACTATTTTTTTACAATTTATTTAAGTTCAACCGTTTCCGAGAAAAAACTACAATCGCTGAAAAGAAAGTATTATAACACTATCGTCAAGCTATTTATGGACACGAGAGAGGATATAGAGGAAGGGCATCTGTTCAACATACTCAGCGTCACTAGTGCAATGTATTTACAAAGATTTATTTATTTAGCCAACGCTGTCCGTGGCTGTTCGGCCATTTGACATCGAGCCTCCCAGTAGCGCAGTCAGGCAGATGTTCCAGCCTTGACGATCTTAATGTTCGACAAAGAGGACACTGATCGTCGTCAGCCAAACCTATGCGGTGTAGATGGGCTAGTAGATCGTCATATCCTGTCATAAAACGGAACCGACAATGGCTACAGATCTTTCTAATGTTCTTGCGATTGGTCCCTCGGTAGCGAGACGTTCACACCGTTTGCCACTGATTTGGTTTCTTAGAGTGTTTTTATATAATTGTTGATAGTGACCGATACATGGTTTAGAGCGTCTATGAGTGTGATTGTATTGAGGGCTGTTCTGATGCTGCTCCCTGTTTTGTCAAAGTATCAGCTTTTCCATTGCCGGGGGTCCATTGAAGACGCAGACCTAGCCTCTATCCATTAACGCTGCCAGTATGAAGAGTATGGGGGTAGTCTGTTGGACTGCGGTTGCCCAGAGCGGAGATAGCAGCTCGGGAGTCGACTAGGAATACTATTTTATAAAGCTTGTAGGGTGGTAGCGCCTTCAAATATTGCGTATACTTCACCATCGTAGTTGCTAGCATTCTTGCCTTCAAACAGGTTGCTGCACCAGCCTCCTCCGGCTGCCTTTGACTATGGTATGTAGGAGTCGTCTTTATCCACTCTGATACGTGTGGCTAGGGCGTTTGATGCAGTTCAGGAGGGGTTGATTCACTCTTAGATATACTTTTGAAGATTAAGCTGGATGTGGGCAGGGCAGATACAACTGATGTAAACTATTACAAAGGGGCAGGTGTGCCCATAGTTAGCTGATAGTTCTGTAGAAGTGAAGTAGCATATGTGGTGGGTGAGAGTTGAATTTTGAGGTGCTAGTGGCAGCTCTGATATTTAGAAAGACTACTAAATAGTGGTGTAAATTTGAACCATTCTAAAATTTGTAAAAGTGAGCAGCGTGCATAGATTAATTTGAGCTGATACGTGGCAGGAATGCAAGGGAACACCATGCAGGTCTTCGAGAAGCTTATAGTAATGAAATCTTTCCGTGTTATACAATGACTCATTGGGAATTAGCCTTTCGATAAGGACGTGATGAGTGGAAAATGCGCCACTTGTGGGTCGTCCTGTCCTCGAAGCGCATTAAGTTGATTTGATTACATCACTACTGAAGGTAGATCGGCTATAGACAGCGAGGAAGTTAACTACAGAAGTCGGAACAAACCACAACATCAACAAAAATGGCTTGGCTATGTATGTCTCCACCATCTTCCAGAAGTGCGACAGTGGGTAATAAATGTGACAGAGAATTACATTGAAAGCATGTAAAAATCTCCAGCTCTAGAATAAGTTAATTGTTACTTATGTCAAAGACCGGATGTTCAGGCATCAAAAATATAGAAAATGAGGCAAAGAAAAAGCTTAAAATATGTAATATACTAGAGTAGGTCCTTAAGTTTTCGACCTAACTATTTTCTAGGTATTCTAAAGACAAAAACTATATTTCACTTTTCATGTAGTTACTCTTTATTGCAATACACTTCTAAAATCTTTGAATTAACATTTCAACCCCCCCCCCCCTCCTCAAATAGTCAGAAGTCTTGTCTGCAAAATGCGTGTAAACAGCATCCATCTCTTCTTCGTCATACTTAAATTTCATTCCTAGAAGGTTCTTCTTGAGTTTTGAGAAGAGGAAATAGTCACTGGAGCTAATTCTGGGCTGTAGGATGGATGGGCGATCTCCTTGAAACTACATTTCTTCACAGCTCTCTTTGCAACAAGAGCTGTGTGCACAGGTGTTGCGAAGAAGGAGCACACCACCACTCAGCTTTCCTCGCCTTTTCTCTTTGATGGAAGCACGCAGTCTGTGCAGTACTCCCCATTTACTGTGGCGTTCCTCTCCTTAAAGTCAATGCAGAGTAATCCTTTACAGTTCCAAAAGATTGTGGTCATGATCTTCGAAATATTGCGATACTAAATCTGTGACTTTCTAAGTGTTTTATCTTTTTCTACTTATCTAGCTATTATTATTTTAGTTACGTTGTTCATTGTGTCATTCTATTTTTCATGTATGTTATTATTGTTAACCATTTGTTATTTTATCAATATGCTTTTTGTTAATAATAATTTCTGGTTCAAATACGATTACGTTTAACATATACTTCCAATGAAGTTAATAGCACCATAGTAGTTTGCCGTATGAAATAAAATCTTTTTTGCTTCTCTTGTGAAAATAAAACTATTTTTAGTTAAGAAGAATATTTAATAGATTGGCGGTATATCTTTCTATCAAATGACATTGAAATCTATCCATAAGTGATATAGTTAATTTAAAAAAAAAGTCGAACAAAAAGGAAACGTATAGAAATGCTTGTTAATACAACCAATTACTTTGTTACTTCGTTCATGCACAATGCTCAGCTTGCCCATTGACATGTAAGAAACCATATCATTAAAATGTATACTTTGACCTAGTGATATTTATTTTTTATTTTCATAATATTTTACACACATACATACAACAAATATTCTAACTTTTATAACACTTGTTCAGTATTGCTGATAACTTTTCTATATATAAACCATTGATATAAAGCATTGCTGTAATAAACACGTATACTCTTATTTATTTGAACCAAAAACGCCACAAAACGGCAGCTTATAACTCCAAGTTACAAAAATGCAGGTGTAAGATGCTCATTGCACATTAAAATAAAACAGCGTAATGTTACTTAAATATATTCTTTTATCCTGACTTAAAACTGAGTAAGAGGAGGCAAGAAGTTTAAATTAATATCGAAGATAAAGCTACTGTAATTGCCGCCTACGCTGAAGTTGAAACGCCTGGGTGCCGTGCATGTTATATTACTTAATGAGGACAGTTCTTTCCTTCGCTAGAGAATGAAATGTCAGATCACATTATTCAGCTAACGTACGTTGCAATATTATCAATCACCACTTGCCAGGTTCATCAATCACTATGCCTTGCCTTATCTCTTGCAGGAGAACGTGATGGGCAGGGTTCCTGATTAGACAAATTACGAAGGCTATGACCCGGTAACGTTGACGTGCTCATCAAAGTGGAGACGAAACTCCGCTGCAGTTTATAGCCAGATACCCTGATCCTAAGTGTCTTTGACTAATTGCCCGTTTGTATAAGCAGCGTTAGGCGCTCACCGTAGGAATGTATGCCACAATTATGTTTAGTTAAATTATGTTATTGATTTTAGTGTTCAAGAATCAATGTCAAGTTATAGCGGTGAGTGCACCAGTATCAGAAATTATATAATTTATTTTTGGTGATACAGCCAAGGGTGACCGAGGTCGTTAAGGTGCGGACTTGTGAGCGGGAGGTCTAGGGTTCGAATTCCGTCAGGACCGTCCTCCCTGAGGTTTTTTTCCAGGTTTTTCTCAGTCCTCATAAATGGCAAATGCCGGGGAGGTACCCAAAACTTAGACCTAGAACGTTTCCTTCCTTAAAAAAATCCTTTCCCAATATATCACTTCATCTCATGAATCATTAGTGTCACCGCCTGTGGTCCTCAGTAGTAAAAAAGGGCATTAAACACTAATAATTTTCTCTTTTTTTTGTGATTTGCAGGTGATGTTTGATTTCTGAAGGATAACAATTAGTATCTGTTAAACTTGAGACGATATTTATAAGCTGCCATTCCCATATTTAATCATAGTAAATAGAGCAAATAATTATATGTAACTTCCTTAATATAGTCAAGACAGTAATGTCATTTTATTTTCTGTACAATGTTGAATTACTATGTATAACATATTATTTTCTCGCAAGAGTGCAAAAAGCTATCCCCAGTCATAAAGCTGACCGGGAAATTTCTATTGCCTATTGCAACAACAACACAATATTGTAACAATGATCCAAGCAAACCGGTATTTTCTGGAGAAATTTCTAAAGGAGAATCCGTGTATTTGCATACTGTTAGGGAATTGTAAATCAAGGAAGACATAATAAAGAACACGACGATAACGGGGGTGAAAAGACAAGGGAAGAACCCCTGGAAGGAAAAGCCTAACGGTTTCATATAGTAGGTATGTGGGTTACAATTAAGAAGTCACGTAAGCTATCTGACAAACAATAAGCACAGAAAAAATGGAGGGAACAGATTTTCCAATAGAGATGTGTGGATGGGAGAAAATAATCGGGATCTTTCTAAAAACATATTTGAAAGAAAGATTCAGATTCTATCAGTCCAGTTGATTGGAACAATAGGCAGTCGATCCGCAATCATTCTCAGTTCAGTTAGTGGAAAGCTGTAATCAATTTTGGAAGAGTATTCAGTGTGAGACATCAGCGTGCAAGATAGACACGGTCAGTTCAGCTCCGTTTAGTGGAAGATCTTTATCAGTTAAGTTCAGTTGCGTCTCAGGATTAATTGATTTCATGATCAGTCTTTATGAAATTAAGAAACATCAGAGTATCGTCATAATTAGTGTGAAAGTGGTACATATTATTCAGAAAATAACGGCAGTACATTTTATGTGGAACAGTTTATGAACAGTAAATTGTGTTTTATCTTCCATAACGAGAAATCCTATCAATTTCCATATACTCCTTTCCCTATGGTCACAGGACCATAAAAGTATCCAGCAGCAGAGTCTCAATAGTCGTGGCAAAATATAAGCAGCGGAAACCAATCGTCGGAGAGGAAGAAATAGCATTGCCCCTGAGAGTCCATAATAATCAAATTAAACCCTTCTAAAATCTTTTCCTCCACCATATACACTTATTTAATTAACAAACATCCCTTCTTTACTTAAAACCGCTACAAACTTTTCACTCGTTATGATCTACATTGACATAGCAAATCTTTAAGGAACGGTTAAAACACGTTTTTCAATCTGTTTATCTGGTTGAAGGTGAATTTGGCCAGAGCAAGAGCAGAAAGTGTGTCCTATCTAATATTACTGTACAAAGAGTTGTTCAGTATTATTAATATTCTTACAATGTCGCACTTTTCAAACCTTTGGTAAAGTTTACCATGTAGTGTTTTAAAACTGGGAGATCAGATACAAGTCCTTGCACATTTGACATTTTTTTTTTTTCAGAGTCGATATTCTGGCCTGACATATAAGGACTGGAATATGTAAAATATTAACATTTTTTTGAGATTGGAGGGGAAAAATTACTTCAACTATAATATTAGAAGTTTTTGGAAGATATAGATAGACAAAATATATTTACTAGTCTGAGCGATAAGAAAAGATACGTAGAACTATGAAACAAGAATGGGAAGAGAAAAAATGTAGCTTTGTAAGTTAAAATGGGTAGAGAGGTATCTGTTTAGGCTAAAACAGAAGCAGTTAGTTTAAGAGGTATGAGGTATAAGATATAGTGGAAATGAAGATATTTGTCGTATGTAGGAGGGTAGGTCCACAAGTTTCCGGCCTCGCCGATAAGGATTATCGCCTTTACAAAAGCTTTATCTGATCTCATACCTTATCTATTAAGTAAATAATTGCAGTTGTAACTTCTACTACGCTGTGTTCAATTGTTTAGATATAGTTGCATAAAGAACGCAATATGCAGAAGATTATGACATGTTCAAAATGGAGTTTCGAGTTGATATAAGTTCTTCACAAAAGAAGGACTCCAAATGACACTAAACAGCGTGGGACGGTGTATATGGGGAAGCATCCCGCGCATATTCTACCGCAAAACAATAGACCAACTTTTTCGAATAGGTCAAGAAAGCATTAAAGACAAAGAGCGTGCAGGTCGGCCCTTGGAGATACTCACTCCTAACAACATTGGTCTTGTGGAAAGAGAAATTATGGATGACCGGCGGCTCAAAGTTACAGAAATGCCAGGAAGGTTGGGCCTTTCTAAAACAACAGTCCTTCCTTTGAATTATTCTTGAACATTTAAACATGAATAAGGTTAGTGCAATATGGGTACCTTGACTTCTTTCCTCAATCCAAAAGCAGCAACCTGTCATATGTTGTCAGGCATTTTTGGAGCCCTGCCATGGAAACGAGAGAGAAGTTCTGCAAACAATTATTACAGGAGATAAAACTATGGTTCTCTACTATGATTCCTTGTTCAAAAAAAAAAAAAAATCAATGGAGTGGCATAAACCGGGCTGGTGAAGTATCGCCTCTAAAGGCCAAATTCACTCAAGACTACCAATTAGATAATGGTCAAAATCTTTTGGAGCTGTGAAGAAATAATCTTCATTGACGTCAAGGAGAGGAACAGCACAGTAAAAGGAGAGTACTATACTGTCCTACTGCACAGACTACGTTTTAACATCAAAGAGAAAAGGCGAGGGAAGCTGAGTGGTGATGTGCGCCACGATAACGCACCTGAGTACACAGCTCTTGTTGCATAGGAAACTGTGAAGAAACGTGGCTTCAAGGAGATCGACCATCCACCCTACAGCCCAGATCCATCTCCTAGAGCCTATTTCCTCTTCTCAAAACTGAAGAAGGACCTTCGAGAAAGGAAATTTAAGTGTGAAGAAGATGTAATGGATGCTGTTTATGCCCATTTTGCAGACAAGACTTCTGACTATTTTGGGGAGGGGGGGATTGAAATGTTATTTCAAAAATGTGAGATGTGTATTGCAATAAAGGATAACTATATTGAAAGTGAAATTTAGTTTTTGCCCTTATCATACCCAGAGAATTGTTAGGCCAGAAACCTATGGATCTAATCTCCAATTAATCTAACTATAATAGTTATTATCTTTATATATAAAGGTGAACAAACCTGTATGCTCACTTTAGTTGTTTTCTTCCAGGAGTTTTCACGTTCCCTAATGGGTGTTAAAAGTTCTGTTGTCTCTATGCTCCTTGTTGAGGTTTTCAGTCAAGATGGTCCAGGGTGATAAGCAATGCTGTCTAGACGTGCGGATTGTTGTAGCTAACATTGGAGTTTATGGGATCGATTCTCAAGAGTTGTCATAAAGTTTTCAATAAGAGACGGACTTCCTCGTAGCTAAGTTTTGCTGCTCGTAAGGACGTTCAGATCTAATCGAGATCCTTCAGTTGTGCCGAGATCAAGAAGGCTTGACTACCAGCACTTCACGTGCAGAATGAAAACAAAATTTCGCCCCGTTACGATAATACACATTTTCGTGACCGACTTTGCGAAAGAAAAATGTTCTTGTGATATTTACTCGTAAAATCTGAGTATTTTGGGAAAAAAATATAGTAAAACATTGGCATAGAATACGGTAGTCAAACCCAAGATGGAGACATGTCTGTTATAAGAACAAGGGCAAACTAAGTAGTTTACTTTATTATTTTTCTACGCAGATTTAAATAACTTGTAGCTTTGTGGATTCTAATCAAAATCTGAAGTTTAAGATTTTATTTCATTTTAATGGAAAAACCATTCCAGAGGAGGGTCAATTATAATAAACCAACTAGAAATTAAAACTAAACGAAAAACATTATTACCCTAGCCCCCAAAATATATATGTCTAGGCCTATTTCCGCTACTTTTGGAATATACAGAGAATGCTAAAAATGTATACACACTTCAAGCAAAGAAAAAACTGTGTGAACATAACAAAACTGAATTCACACAAATAGAAAATGTTGAGCACTAATCTTCTTAAACTTTTACAGTTACAAAGTTGCTCAAAATGCCGATACACTTCTGAGTACGTTGAACTACTGATTGAGCAACGTTTGCGAAAGTGTCCTCAGCAATAGCAGCACATGCCGTTTCAATTTCAAATTCTCCTATTGCTGCCAGTGTAACGGTTTTCTATGTGTACAACATCCTTGAGAGTTCCCCATAGGTAGAAGTGCAACGGAGTTAGATCCGGAGAACACGATGAATACTTAATCGGACCTCTTCGTCCTATCCAGTGCCTTGGATAGTGTCTTGGATCCAGTGCGCTTGGCTTGCTACTGTTCGAGGTCTCCCAGATTTGCCCCTGTGAAAATCGCATACGGTACCATGAGTCTCAAATTTGTCTCGACTGCGTGCAATTGTTACTCGCGTTGGCGGTTCTGTTCTGTACACACGTCTCCATTGCCTTTGAACTTCAATAACATTCTCGGTTTTCCAATACCACTTCAAAATTGTTTTCCGCTGTTTATATAATAATCTTGACTCCATTTTGTTGTGTAAAGGCTAGCACAACGTAATGTGAATCACATCTGTTTACAGAACATTATACGATAATCTTGGCATCATTTATTCATTGTTAATTTACCTGTTAAATAGCAACGTAATCATAATGTATGTGTACCACATCTGTTTACAGAACATCATACTACACATTACTGTTGTTTTTCTCCAACTTTGAAATAAATTAAATAGTGCTGTGAACGTGTATATACATTTTTGGCACCCTCAGTATTTATTGCACTTTCGATATAATAAATAATACAATAAGAAAGTTGTTAATTAGTTAAATGTTTTATATATCAGATGTAATATTTTTAATGTTTCATTTATTGACTCTTTAACTGCATTAGTTTTCGTGTGACAAGATTTATTTCGAGAGGTCGCCTTGTTAACGTGATTATATTATTATATCTCGCCTGATCAAGAATTGGGATTATTAGGTGATAAATGAACCCCCTTCTTGGTATAGTAATCAGCGTTGCTGGTGCTGTGCAGGTGGTTCTGGGTTCGATCCTCGGTAGCTGCTTAGAGGTTTTCTAAGTTGGGGAGGTCTGGAACGAGGCACACCCAATAACATGAGGACAATTGTTGAGCTACCTAGTGAGGAGATGATGTCCTTCGATCTCGAAAGCCCTGTGATGAAGACCAACGGGGTGGCGGTGTGCTGATTACTACCTCCCTTGCAATACTGCTCTCTGCCGAAGATGCTGCATGTCGCAGTCTTAAGTTAGGCCTAAACCGACATAGGACCGTTCTGCCGACAGTAGAAGCAGGTAATATTTTCTGTTTTTATTAATATATTATTACCGCGCCGCTACAGAGTAATAGCTCATAGTACTAGAAATGATGGGAATATTATCGTCACATTGCAATGCATACTAAGGATATTATTCTTTGTTTTCAGTAAAATTATTGTTGTTTTCTATTTTACAGGGGTTTTTTTGGGGGGGGGTGTTATGTACAATAGTAGGAAGGTGGCAGACAAAAGACTTGCTTAAAAGATTTGGTTCCACTATTCAGTCCTGGTGGTGTAGTGGTAACCATACTTGCCTCCTCAACCCAAGTTCGCGGGTTCAATGACTGCTAGGGTAGATGGTTTTTTTCGGGCGTAAAAATCCTAAGTATGGCTTCCTTCAGAAGGGAAGTAAAGCCGTGGGTCCCCTGTCGCACATTTACGGCTTACGGCACGAAAAACCTCAAGCCTGAATAAAGTGTCCTCCGTTTCACGCTATGAATTGAATGGTATGCTGAGATGTTAAAGAGCATCTGTAAATAAAACAAATCAACCACAAAATCTTTTTAAATATTACTAAATCTTAAATATAGAATTCCTTTGGTTTATAATTGACTATTGCATTTTGTCGTATTTTTTCTTTATTTTTATTTTTAATTTTATGATTATTAATGTCTTGACATATAACTGCTTAAAAAAGAAGAAAATATTGCCATCGAATAATGCATATCGACGTGAAATCATTGCTAGTAAATATAACCTTTCAAATATCTATCCTACCTATCGTGGGAATCATTGTAGGGAATATTTAAACAGAAAACATATTCACATGGAAAATAAACATTGTATTTAATAATATTTCCAGAACATTTGTTTCATATTTAAAATATACGCACATACGCTCTGCGTTTGAAAAAAAAAGTTGTAAAGTTTTACAACTTTTAAAATTAATTTTCGAAAGCCAATATTTTCTAAATGATAAAATGAAAAATTTACATATTAACTAATAATGTATTAGATTATTGTATTATCACTTATTAGACTGCCTTCATTATCTATTGATTGGTAGCGTTTGCGATTACTAATCCGCGTTTGCGATTACAGTGCCAGATAACTTAAGACGCAAGGACTACCAGCTCATTTCCACCATCACTGATTAATTCATTTCATTCATTACTACCGACTTACACCTACAATCTATACAGATCTCTAACCCCATCAGGTGTTATGTTATTATTTTATTTATAATAAGTTTCTTTATTTGTGTTTCTTAAGGTATCAGAATGATTAATTTTGTAATTTAGATTGCTCTTAAAAAGACTATATTTAACTTTATGTAAGTAATTAACACCATAAAATAATTAATTTGCATATATATATGATTTCAAATAATGCTTGGGTTACAACAATGATAATGCAATATTAACGATTACGCTAAAACATAACCTCAACAACCATTTCTACCCTCCAGTTTTTGGCACAAGAATTTCACTATGGTAATGGTTAGAAAATCATCAGTAGTGTACTTATGAATACTTTAGTGGGAGCGTATTAATTTTCGGTATGCATTTACATAAAGCATAGATTCTGTTCCACAATATTTACATAATTTCGTTTATGCATATTTGTGTGGTAAAAGTCATAGTATTCCTAATTTGTGGTAATAGTTACCACAGATACATGAACTTTTTTGATCAAGGTATCTCAGAGCACAAGGTGAGCAGACAACATGATAGGCCGAAAGTAAAAGATTCACATAAAAACTTGCAAAAAGATCATGGCCGTTAGGTAGAGTTTGACATAGCATTTTAAATCGTAAACTGCTTACATTTATACTAATATTTTATAGGTATTTTAACCGATCCATTGATTACTTCTTCTGAAACGTACAGGACAAAGACATACAGCCCTTGTATTATATGTATATATATATATATATATATATATATATTATATCGGGACTCGGGGACTCGGTAAATTGGTTTCGTTGCTGTAGATCGAAAAAATAAATAAAGAAGGAAGGAGAGAGAGAGAGAGAGAAAGATGTGTCACCATGTAGAAAACTTTCCAATTAAATTTTCCTCGTTATAAACGTCCGGCAGACCAAGGAAATTTTTGGTCAGCATAATTAGTCGTGGCTGGTTGGTCAAACAACCAGTTAGCGGGATTCCGGATGGCCCTGTTGGTAATTCCAACAGGTAGACAGAAAACCGCTACCACCGTGTTGCTTTTGTTCTTTGTTTTGCGCTCTCCCCAACTTTAATGCAGCTCCACGTCTCAGGCAGATCTTTCTTTGTGGAATGCAAATTGCACGGTTCATTTACTACAATTTATGTACATAAAAAAGAGACAGAATGTAAAAATGCTGCCTAATGTTCCATGCTAATTGTATACTAAACGTAAAGAAGTGGTCATTTATTCAACCTCAAGTAAATACCTAATATAATACAAAAACAAACTGAGCGCTGCTTACATAAATTTTACGCTAAGCAGTATATTTTATATTTTCACAACTCTGTTCTCCTAGGGTTTTAAGCACTTCAATTCTGTCTGCTTCATATTTCTACAATTTTAGTAACCGCAGACTAAAGAACGACACTTTTTCCCCCCTCAAGAAATCGTATTTAGTAATTACACTTCTACACGATCAAAACTTTGCAAACAGAATAACTAAACATTTTTTCTTATTCCTTCTTATAATCACTAAAACCCCCCAAAATTAGGATATCAAGCTTTTTATTTTATTATTATAATTTTTAAAAACCCTGAAATTTTTGGGTGGTAACTAAATTTGTTTTTTTCTATTTACTGTTAGAATTTTTCTTGTAAAAATTGTAGCTTCCACATTACTGTGACCTACATTACTTATTTTTCATCGATTATATTTTTATTTTATTTTTTTGTAATCACATGCTTTTAAAATAATTTGTTGATTTTTAATCTAGGTAAATGAATTCACAATTTTGTTTTTGGAACTTTGTAACTCAGTTTAAATACATTAATTGCATTTGAATATTATTGTTATCTTACAATAAAAATATTGAGTATTATACTGAAGCAACAACTGCTCCTTGATTTTAAACAGCATATTGTAAATAACTTGTCGACTCTTTATAGTTAACCGAACATTTAGAAAGAACGAAATAAATCAGGCACTTGTTTTGAACATCGTCCAGACACTGTATTTTGTATTAAGAAGCATAAAATATATCAATAGTCTTTTGGAAAACAATACATAGCAGCTAACCTCGACACAGAATATGGTACTTCAGCGTAAGAGTACCTTAACCCTGTACACTCTCCTGAACAAACTTTCCATTAATAACATTGATTCAGTCAAATACTTAACAGAAAATTAAAACGTTGAAAATTAAAAAAAGCTCTAATTTAGGACTTTCATAATTTGAGTATTTACCTATTGATTATTTATTTGTAGTTCAGTGATTAAGGTGATTTGCAAATAAGCTAGACATATACGAGGGTGGTCCATAAATTTCCGGCCTAACAATTTTCTAAGTATGATAAAGACAAAAACTATATTGCACTTTTCAATATAGTTGCCATTTATTGCAATGCACTTCTCACATCTTTGAATTAAGATTTCAATCCTCCCCCAAATTTCACAAGTCTTTTCTGCAAAAGGGGCATAAACAGCATTAATCACTTTCTCGTCACACTTAAATTTCCTTCCTCCAGTTTTGAGAAGAGGAATTAGTCACTTGCAGCCACATTTCTTAACAGTTTCCTTTACAACAAGAGCTGTGTGCAAAGGAGCGTTGTCGTGAAGAAAGAGCACACCACCACAGGTTTCCTCGCCTTTTCTCTTTGATGGAAGCACGTAGTCTGTGCAGTAGGCCAGCATAGTACTCCCCATTTACTGTGGTGTTCCTCTTCTTGAAGTCAATGAAGAGCATTCCTTCACAGTGTCAAAAGATTGTGGCCATGATCTTCTTGGTTGACTGAGTGACTTTGGCCTTTAGAGGCGGTGCTTCGCCAAGTTTACGTCACTCCATTAATTCTCTTTTGGACAAGGAATAATAGTACAAGACCATAGTTTCATCTCATGTAACAATGGTTTGCAGAACTTCTCTCTCGTTGCCACGGCAGAGCTACTTTTGGACTGAGTTTAACCTTATTCATGTTTAAATGTTCATGAATAATTCGAAGGACTGTTGTTTTAGAACAGACCAACCTTACTGCTATTTCTGTAACTTTGAGCCGCCGGTCTTCCATAATTTCTCCTTCCACAAGGGCGATGTTTTCAGGAGTGAGCACCTCCAAGGGTCGACCTGCACGCTCTTCGTCTTGAATGCTTTCTCGACCCATTGTAAAAAGTTTGGTCCATTCTTTTACAGTAGAATATCAGGGGGTGCTATCCTAAATACACCGTCCAATCACTGTTTAATTTCATTTGGAGCAAGTCCTTCTTTTGTGAAGAACTTAATAACAGCCGAAACTCCATTTTGAACAGGTCACAATGTTCTACAAATAGCCTTCTTTATGCAACTATATCTGAACAACTGAACACAGCGGAGCAAATGTTATAGCTGCACTTTTTTACTTAACAAATAAGGCATGACACCAGAAAAGGGTTTCTCGAAGGAGATAATCCTTATCGGCGAGGCGGGAAGCTTATGGACCTACCCTCGTATCTATTGTTTCCTTGTTAACCATTCTAGTAACTAATTTATTCAAAATACCATCCACACAGTTTTGAGTTTTGGCTTCCTATGACAGCTAATAAGGATAGCATCGCATATTGTAAATAATATAACCATCTACAATCTTAGTGTTAAAATGTATAATATACACCACAGTCTATCCTGTTAAGGCAAGGAACTAACATTTTTGAGAGTAAAGCATATAAGACACACTTGTAATTAACTGTTGTAAGTTTAATTATTGCAGTAATATTAAACGCGCACATATCTGAATATTTCGATAAAGAAGCTTTGGCATATCCAATTAGATAAATTAATATTAGGAAGCAGAGCATTTTCTTGTTCCGATAAACTGTTCACAAGATGGTTTTTAGCTTGCATATTCCTGAAATCCGAAAGAAAATGAAGTTCCATGTGAAATAAACTATCTGTGGCACAAGGGAAATACCACGGAAAATTTCACATGAAAAAAATGAGCTTTAAAACCACACAACAAAACTTAATGGATCAATTTTAATGAATAATTTCATGATATTTACATCCAATATTGCATTGAAAGCGAGAAACGCCGGAAATGTGCATTTGGAAAGTACCGGAAATATCATATTTTAGTTTATTTGTATTAGTAAGGCAAAAACAGAACATTTAACAAAATATATGGTAATAAATTTCAATATAACCCTCAATGAATGATTTTTACGCTGACATTTACTTAAAATGGAACTTATTCATATAAAATAATTAGTACACTAAAGTTAACAAAGTTTTATATAAAGTCAAAAATAATATTCCTGGAAAATATTAATTTATTACTCTATGAAAATCAAACAATTTGGCAGGTTGAACAGGTTTGATAATTGCTTTTGTATCTACAACTGCTTTGTGGTTTCCCTACAAAGTATATAAACAATTAAATGGTACCCGTGATATTTCTCCGTGCTGTAGGTCACAATGCTGAATTTACATCATATATCACACAATTAATGTAGGCGCAATGCATCATGGGTACATTTAGATATCCACCTCAGCTTTTCCCATGACAAATACCCATCTTTAAATTATATGATGATTGCCTATCATTTGTTACTCTATTATCATAAACTTTATGGCTAATTTTAATTATATTAAGTGAAAAAATGTAATGTGCTTCAGTGTTAAATGGATTGATTTACTAACAAAAGCTAGTTTTCTTTTGAATCGGCGAGGGCTGTTAAGAAAATAATAGCAACATGTTCATAAGTAGCAAGCCTGGAGAATATCATGTTCATTTATTGTAATACTGTGCCACATTTATCACCCGTCGTCACCCTTCACCCATAGTTAAGACTTTCTAAGTCCATCACCCAAATCAAATTATGTGAACTGGGCGACCAACACGTGCGCATCTTCCACTATATTATGTCTTTGTTGATAGGATGTCGTTCGTACACATGTTATGTTCTAGTGATGCTGAGTGTTGATAGCTGTTCTTCTTCTTACAAGAAACACATCACTACACTCATATCGAAACATACCTCAACAATTTTCCTGTGTTATCATTAAGTTATAAGATGCCTATGTTCCAAAAATGAGTTGCTGTTTTCAACTGGAAGTACACTAAAATTGATTTACAAATTCTTGAAACATATAGGGAACATAACATGGTACTGTAGAAAGAAACTGGACAACCCTGAAGGGCGACAGTCATCCGTTACTGGATATCCCAAACAATAACACTGATAAAGTGCAGCTGTACTTTTATCTGTTGTTAATCCTAGACTGTTATTGGCTGAAGTTAAAATATTATTGGTGCGGTACAGAGAAACTCTATCGTTAAACAAGTTATCTTAAAGGCTCTGAAGAAAACTTGGCGACTGCCATTCAGCATCATTCCTCGTGGAGCATGTCTGCTGTTAAATCCTGGACTACCATTGGGTCAAGCTAAAATACTGGTGCGGCAAGATGAGAGAATTTCTATCACTTAATTATCAACAGCTTTGAAAAAAAAAAAAAAAGCGACGCAATTATTACCTACTCAAAGTAAGCCGGTTGGGTACACGATGAAAAAGGCAATTATAATAAGGTGAAAATGACGCGATTATTTGTTGTGTATAGTGCTGAAAGAACTTGTGTTTCAATCACTGCATCGAAACCAGTCACTTCTGTTTTCCTTTCGTCCCTGCAAGACACTAACAGGGACAGTCGATCGTCTCCACGCACCCGGAACCCCGGGTTGCAATTAACGAATGTCCAATTCCTGCTTCTTCCACTGAATTGACCCGATATTTCTCCGTTTCGAACTCGGATGTTTGCAAATAAAACAGCAGCTAATTTTTAGCACACGAAGTTCTTATAGCATATAAATGACACAGGAAAATTGCTGAGGTATGTTTCGACATGAGTGTATTGACATGTTCCTTGTTAGAACATTCTGAGAACAGCATATTAGCCAGTAACAGCGCGATATTATTGCCACTATTGTCTTTCCCGCAATTTAAAGTATCTTAAAGTATAAAGTTATTGATTTAGAATATTGATGTCTTTAACGTAGACAATTTCTTTACGATATACAGATGGTATAAACTCATGCACTCATGGGTCTGTTACAGATGGAAGACATTCTCTGTAATATAATATAAGTTACCCTTTAACAATAACTGCGGCGCAGATAATGTCAGGCTTAACCCCGTCATAGCACATTAACAAGACCAACTACTTTATTGTGTGTAGGCTTATCGTCAGTTCCCGGCAGACGGCTAATGAGGTAAATGTATTCGCTTGAAAACAACTTGCTCTTAATATTCATTTTAGCAGGATACAGCAACTTCTCTAGTGTATGGAAAATTTGCTTTAGTATAATTTAGTAGCCATTTCAAAAATATTTAAAATTCTAAACATATGTATTACATTCGCCTTCAAAGGGTTTAATACTTTAAATAATTGAGGAGACTTTCTATGTGCTTTGTTTTAATAATTGTTCACATTTACCGGATCATATACTGGGAGGGAGAAGTGAAAGGGGTCTGTTTTTCAATAATTAGCTTATTACTGAGTAGGTTTGCTTTCGTCTAAAATGACAGTTTTACATTTGTATATCAAAGGTGTGTATAAAGAGAATATTGCTGTTGATTCTTTATTTAACGTCACTGTAAATGTAAATAACTATGTAAGTAATTCGAAATCAAGTATGGCATTGCACAAATAGTGCACCAGGGTAGAGGAGAGCACTGTGTTCGTTCCTGGAAAAAAAATGGTTTCATGAAGAAGGAGAAATAAATACACAACTTGACGAATATCTAGAAGATAAAAATGTGCTATGGTTATAGTTCTCCACTCCAGAGAAAATCCTTTCTATTCCTCCATGTTTATGGTAAGTCTCACAAATCTACAGTTTGGGCGTTAGACGGAGGGAAGTTGAGTCCACACTGCTGGTAAGCAGCACGAAAAGAGAAAATGACAGTGGAACATCAGGAAGTTCGTGTTGGGTGTGTATTGCAATTCCTCCCAAAGCCGAAACAATTCTGCGAAAGGCTAATACTAAGAAGGTGCTTTCGTCCAAATATGAGGGTAGGGTCTTAGGGTCTACACCCACTCATTCTGGAGCTAAATGTCTGGGTATCTCCAAAAATTAACTCTAGGGTTCTATGTAGAGGTCTGGTTGGCCTATTTGTTACCGAGTATTGTCGTTATATGTCCTGCTGAAGAAAGGGCATAAATCAACCATATCCATGAAAAAATCAGCATTCATATATCCAAGGTAATCAAAGACCTATTAGACCACCAAACTAAGATAAAATTTCTCCCCTTCCATGATCTCGCTGGATCTTCGAATATAAATCCTTTTGAGGACTTTAAAAAGAGTTGTCATTTAATGAATGGGATTGTAGAATTGAAATAACATAAATTTATCATGATCAATATCATTATTCGTTTATCTAATTAATTTACAAAGGGATGTGCTACACATAACGAGGGTGGGTTCATAAATTTCCGGCCTCGCCGATAAGGATTATCATCTTCACAAAACCCTTATCTGATGTCATGCCTTATCTGTTGAGTAAATCATTGCAGCTATAACTTCCGCTCCACTGTTTTCAGTTCAGATATATTTGCGTAAAGAAGGACATATGGAGATCGAGCGGTTATTAAGTTCTTCACAAAAGAAGGACTTATTTCAAATGAAAGTAAACAGCGATTGGGCTTTGTGTATGGGGAAACATCCTCATATTCTACCGTAAAATAAAGAGCCAAACTTTTTACAATGGGTCGAGAAAGCATTGAAGACGAAGAACGTGCATGTCGGGCCTTGGAGGTGCTCATTCCTGGAAACATCGCTCTTGTGGAAGCAGAAATTATGGAAGACCGGCGGCTCAAAGTTACAGAAATGGCAGCAAGGTGGGGCATTTCTAAAACAACAGTCCTTCGAATTATTCATGATCATTTAAACATGAATAAGGTTAGTGCAAGATAGGTGCCTAGACTCCTTTCCTCAGTTCAAAAGCAGCAACGAGCCATCTGTTGTTAGGCATTTTTGAAGCTCTGCCGTGGCAACGAGAAAGAAGTTCTGCAAACCATTCATTGTTACAGGAGATGAACAATGTTCCTCTACTATGATCCCTTGTCCAAAAGAGAATTAATGCAGTTGCAAATGTAAACCTGGCGAAGCACCGCCTCTAAAGGTGAAGGTCGCTCCGTCAACCAAGAAGATCATGGCCACAATCTTTTGGCACTGTGAAGGATTACTCTTCATCGACTCCAAAGAGAGGAACACCACAGTAAATGGGAGTACTATGCTGGCCTATTGCACAGACTACGTGCTTCCATCAAAGAGAAAATACGAGGAAAGCTGAGTGGTGGTGTGCGCCTTCTTCACAACAACGCGCCTGTGCACATAGCTCTTGTTGTAAAGAAAGCTGTAAAGAAATATAGTTTCAACATGATTGACCATCCACCCTAGCCCAGATCAGCCCCCAGTTACAATTTCCTCTTCGCAAAATTCAAGAAGGTCCTATTTTTGGGGGGGAGGGTTGAAATGTTAATTCAAGATGTAAGAAGGGTAACTATATTGAAAGTGAAATATAGTTTTTGTCTTTAGCATAACTAGAAAATGGTTAGGCCGGAAATTTATGGACCTACTCTCTTATAACTAGTGTTTCTCCTGAAGTCTGTAGCCAAGTTTCGGTAAAATATGAATATTAAACATGCATCAATATTTTGTTTTAAGAAGAATAGCCAAAGAAAAGTAAATTTACAACAGTATTGCTTGTAATAGACTCATGTACACAAGAAAGCATCAGACACATAGAGCTCTTCGTTCTCGTTTAAGTTACTTCCCTCAACTTTTTCGAACCAACTTAGAATTTAATTTCTCGACTACAATATATCATCCACTTCCTCTTCTTAACACGACCCACAAACGTATGGACACGCGCCATTAAAGTTGTGTTGGTGCTACTGTAAAAACAAGCTGCCACTATTACTGCTACTATACAAGATTTCGAAATTGTCGTCTTCCCTCGATTAAATAGGCAATGTATGGGAAAAACACATTATTAGTGACACGATAAAGTTCGGTTGCCGCGGTAACTTTCTGATTTCATTGCTTGTTCTTTCTTTTAAGTTCTGAAACTCCGAACGTTTAAGATTTGCGCCAAATCACGCCTTTTTTTTCTGTGTTAAACTCTAATTTTCGCTCTTATTTTGCAGTAAACTAGTAGATTCAAATGTACACCAAAATTTGTGCATTAAAAGTAAAGTTTACGCACAAAAATGCATTGCTTTAGAGTCAACTGTCTAACAATCTTCTCGAATGCATGTATACTGCCGTGAGACCGGTAGAGTTCAGGGAGCGACGACGAATATAAAACACTGCGCAAAGTGACAATATTTATAACTAAACGCAATATATTACGGGTCCACTCCGTCTAACTACTAATATGGGCCTCCAGTTTTGATTCTTCACGAAACTTTCAGACAGAGGTAGGTTTTAAACGAATTCACCTAGTCTCACGATAACAGATACATGCAGCCGAAGTTACCTTTTAAAAGAACCATGCGTTGATCACAGCATTACTGCCTGACTCTCTGTGGAAACTTCTCAGAACTCTCACACACAAGTGTTATATTTTGCTTTTTTGTGTAATTATTTGATGCGTAACAACAATCCTCTAGGTAGAGATAGGAGAACAAAGGACCTGAATATCACTGTTGCATGGTAAACTGGTATATTCCCTCGGGAAAGAGACAATATTCTCTGTGGTGCGATTATCTAACGCGCCATCCGCGATCAGAAACACATAAATACATAAAGAAAAGTCCCCCATGGATATGCCACACGGCACAATGAGATAATGCTGCACAGTTTTGCGCAACAGGTCTTCCTTAAAGTAGACATACAGACGGATAGAGTTACAGGTGTTCTGCACTTCTCGGCATTTCACCAGCTGAATGCCTTATTCACACAACCATTAAGGCTTTAGACAACTGCTGTTCAAATGAGACGTAATTAACAGCGAAAGAGAGACAGAGAGACACTCGTTAACTAAACATTCGCCTAACCTCAATGGAATGGAAATGGGGCGAAGAGCTTGGATTTGTAATAACATGATGAGATACATTTCTCAAAATATTCCTCTTACGTTCATCTTCAAGCAGCTAAACCCCTCGTGTGCTTCTTTTAAGAGAAGTCTATTCATGCATGAAAACGTAAAACAACTCAAACATAGCGTGTGCAAAATATTTATACAAACAGATGAACCTCTGAGCAGAAAGTTCGTAGTTAATCTAGCAGCATTCATTCCGGCCAGGATTGATGGATTTTTTCGGGCGTAAAAATCCTAAGTAAGGCTTTCTTCGGAAGGGAAGTAAAGTCGTGAGTCCCGTGTCGTACATTTACGGCACGAAAAATAACCTCAAGTCTGAACAAAGAGCAAAATTTATCGGCCGTTTCACGCCCTGAATTCAATGGGACGCGGATGACCTGAGATGTTAAAGAGCGTCCATAAATAAATCAATCAATGAATTAAAAAATAGATCATTAATTGTTCATTTCCTTTTCCTTAAAAAAAATATTATTTTTATAAATAATAGCTGAAAACACCGGCATTATTGGTATACAAAAGGTGTGATGCAATGCCATAAACGCAGTAAATGGAATAAAATATGGAAGTAACTTTTTTTTTAGGTGGTAAATTTAGCATTTAAACGTGCCCTACAATAGTCAAACCAACACTTTATTGCTTTATGACAATTATAGCTTACAACACTGATGATAGGTTGCCGATAGTTTGAGAGTATATAATGTGTGTTCAATGATTAAAGATCCATTAAAAAGTCAAAAATTTAATATCATATTCAATTTATCTATGAGTGCATGTGGATAAGGAATTTAATGGGGAATGAATTGGGCACGAAATCCAGTACGTAGGCTGTAAATAATTCTTGTATGATTAATTTTACATACAAAGTATTGTATACAAATGTAAATGCTAAATATAATATAATATATTAATAGAATTTAAGAAACTTAAGTGATTCATTGTGAATGGTTCTATTACAGACATAGCATTTAGCTTTTAAGTTTAATTTTCATTGAGAATGGGGTCTTACAGAAAACAAATTAGGTACATCTTCTCGCTTAAGGACCCAGGAAACGTCATATTTCGTAAGTCAAAGTCTAGATTGTGACCCTCCCGCCCCAAGCCAGGAGAGGCGCGAAAAAATGAACCAATCAGGAAGTTCCGTAATATAAATGCAATGAACAGCCAATGAACGGAAAGGAGAGTAATTAAAATATTAAGATGACTAGAATTAAGACTCAACAAGCGTCATAGGGACAACGGACCGTCCTCCAGTAAAACAAGGAGATTGAGATGAGTTCAGGGGTTCTGGAGTGGGTAGTCAGTAGGCACCGTAATAAAAATAACAAAAGCCTGAGTGATATAAGTTTAAATGTATGGTGTCCATTTATAGTGAAGCCGCAGAGTATAGGTGGAAGTCACTAGTGTAAATGTGCTCTGTGTAGACGTGAATACAAACCTCCGCAAAATCAAGAACAGTACAGAAAATTCAGAAAACGCAGGAGATTAGGAAGTGTTAGCATATCGTTGTTAAGGGCGGACTGTTGATGCATAGAATGACGAACTCCGACTTGATTTTCCCATGGTGAACGAGTTTGAACCGTAACAAAGCTCTAAATTGAAATCCGTGCCAGATCGTAGCGTTACAAGTTAAGGTTCCTAATAGAAAACTCCAATGAGTGAACTATTTCCCCGAGTATAAAAATATATTCACTGCTAATAAAACTCCTGAGTGACTTGACAATTTCAATTCCTCTACCCGTGAAGTGTTTATACTCCAAAAATTCACTACGTTTTGAGTTTCAATAGCCAAAGAAGAAGAAGACAGCGACATCACAACGCAATCTCACCCGAGAACCGGCACCGGAGAAGAGTAGTGAGGAGTCTTAGGGGAAGACGTCTTCATCCACTGTTTTTTTTTTTGAGTAGTGTTTAACGCCCGTTTTTACTACTGAGGCACCACAGGCGGTGGACACTGGTGATATATGAGATGAAATGATAAATTGGGAAAGGATTTTTTTTTTTTTTTTTAAGGAAGGAAGCGTTCCAGGCCTAAGTTTAGGTACCTCCCCGGCATTTGCCAGTTATGAAGACTGAGGAAAACCTGGAAAAAACCCCAGTCAGGGAGGACGGTCCTGGCGGGATTCGAACCGCAGACCTCCCGCTCACGAGTCCGTGCCTTAACGACCTCGGCCACTCGTGGCGGTTTCATCCACTGTACTCACCTAAAACCAACCTATCCAAAATTTCCCGGACGGACTTCAGAATAGGTCAACCAGATAACAGGGCTTTCCCTAGAAATAAACCTACCTTTAATTAATCACACCACAATTCCGCTACATAATAAAAAGAGAGTACTATATATCTATATCCAAAGGGTCTTATTTCGCAAATATGGAGAAGACCATCTGCTGTAATAACCTAAAAAATTATCACATTATTTGTCTCAGTAAGCCAGTGTAATACAGCCGTCCGAGATGCCACCAGGATGTTATTAAACGAAGTCCAAGCTGTGATGTCCGTCGACTGACTTTCAACTTGGTGATGTTCTGTTTAATGTGTTGTTACAATTTCACTATTCAATCTCGATGGCTAAGACGAGAAGGAATGTTATATTGGGATAATAGGCGTCATTTCGGGGAATCAAGCTAGGTCGACTCCTCCAGGAAAGACGGGATGTTTCCAGACGAATGCTGAATAACTCAACCAGCTCCATTAAAAGTATAAATATTTATTAAAGGTTTTATGATACAGATGGACGTGGATCCTGCAAGTACCAAGGCTTCTCTCCTGCCTCTGAATAAATTCAGTTTTTATACAATTGTAATGCCCAAGGAGGGGTAATAATCACCTAATCTAGACATAAGAATTATTGTTAATGCACTATGAGGTCAACAATCACCAGGTCCTGACATCATAAGTTCTAAAAGGTTCGTGGTTTGGGTTTGTTAAGCTTAAAATTAAACAATACTTCGTCAACACAATAATTCTGTCTATCTATACATGCACACGTAGACATAATATTTTGAGTGGAAAAGAGGGTTACTTTTTGTTTAAGCAAGTGTTTCTCTGAGGATCCTTTCAGGTCAACCTCTCAGTGGCAAGGCAAGTCACACTTAATGTTTGTTACTTCTACGTCTTACTATGTTTGGGTTTATACAGTTTGTTTCACTAACTAGAATATACAGCGTGCTCTTATACAATATTATGTTCTTATTATATCTTGTCAACGTTACGATTCCTTGTAATACCACGCTTTCGTTACAAAACCGACTCCTCATTACACTAGCAAACCTAATGCAGTAAAGTACTTACTGTTCAAGAGTTGCAGAAGGAAGGTAAAAAAAAAAACAAGTTCGTTAATGCACATAGTTCTTGGCTTTCTTTGCATAGCTACTTAAAACTCTAAACATCAGATACAAATTGATTCAGAGACAAATTATCAGTTCAACCTTTGTCGATATATTAATTCAAAAAAACACACGCATTTGAATCACCTTACATAATCCACAACTGCCCCTCCACTCGCAGAAAATTGGGAATTTGAAATGCAGTTACGGTGAGCGTCCGTGTATACAGTTTAAATGCAATTGGAGGGATTTGTTTAGCATCTGCACAGCAATGAACTCACTCAACGCAATTTCTCATACTTTAATATAGTCTCTCACTTTAAGAGAAATTTTTTGAGGACCGATTAAGTTGTGTGAACGTGTGGTACCCAGATCATTCGGTTTGCTTGAAGAGTTAATGCTTAAGCAGTTACATAATGGAACAGAAATGAGGTCAAGTGTTAAAACTACTAGTTTAATTTGAGCTCTCTAAAATCAACCCTGAAAGCACAGCGTTTCAACTAGAGAATATATATTTGCAACAATTTCCAGATTGGGAATTCCGAGAAAGACCTAGTAACAGGATCAGGTTAAACAAATTTCCCATAAGCAGTCAGATGGGTGGAACACTTTTAATTTACAAGGGCAAATTTTATGAATTTTATAAATGAAAATATTTTATGCAATTAGGAGTAGGATGATCTCTTAAGTTGATGATAATGGCTAATATGTTCCGCCCACCTTTTCCGTTTTATAATACGGTTTCCTGGTCTATAGTGCAATGCTAGGCTATTATCATTTATTACGTTTTTACGTCAAATTTCAGTGTTCTGTGCTGACCTGTCAAATTTTTAGAGTTGTTTTGTTAAAGCGTCTGTTGCTAGAACATTTAAATAGGAAATAAAGTTCGAACTTTTATTTGTAAACAGATGCTTTTTGGGGGTTCCATTAATTTTTTTTTTTTTTTTTTTTTTTTTTTTTAGATTTATTAATTCATGCATGGATAGATGTTAAGCACAAAAGGAAACCACGACTGTCACTGAAATTGTACATGCATTAAAAATACACCTAAACTGTAAACGTTTTATTTGTATGAATGTTATTCTACAGTGAGGTTATTTGAGTGAGGCCGGCAGAGTGTGGCTGCATACGGGAGAAACCAGTCGTCAAAGAAGTATAATGCATTTGCAGGTAGTAGCTTGTGGTTAGATTGGGGAGGGGCTTTGTTAGCGAATAAAATGTATATTACTTGTTCTTTCTCCAAAAACGGAGTATTATAGAAATCATATGCGTAAGCGGATTTTTTGCAGAGAAGTGGTAAGGTGAATCCAAGAAAATGTGTACCGGGTACATAAATGTTAAAAAGTTACGAGAAAAATGATCTTATTATAAGAACCGCGTTCCGAACCGCCATGTTCTTATGGAAGAAAGATTATATAAAGCATAGGAATTTCCTATGAAGTTCCGGCAATGTATTGCCGCCGAGGGACATCATTTCCAACATCTTGTAACGCAATCTGGTACTTATTAAAATTTGTTTTAAATAAGTGTAATTTTATGCTTTCGGTAAAAATAAAGACACTGAAATAAAATCACAAACCTTAAGCATAGCAACTGCATCTAATTTTTCCTGTTACAGCTGCAGCACTTCTCTGATAAGCAGCTACGCTCAGGCGACCTATGCCTCCAATAACCTCGCTGCATTGAAAATTTTTGAAAGTATATTGAAAATCTTTTATTAGAACTAAATGTGAACAATCTTACTGTCGTTCTACAATAAACCTGTTCATTTTAAATATGAAAACACATTATTATATTTTATGTTTTTGCACAAATAACGGAGAGAAAAATATAAAAAAGAATAAAGTGCGCTGAAAAGCCATTAGTGTACACACCAAAGTATTAAAAAGTACTTTTTATGTAGCGGCATGACTTGAGTTTAAATTGCATGCTGTTCTGCGTCGCATACTAAGTGACGGTAAAATATTTACCACAGTGTTATGGCTTGTCACAACTCTGGAGTAAGCTAAGAGTGGAGTATACAGAGTCATGTTCTTATGTACATGCCTCACTCTGATTACGCTATTACCACAACTCATTACATCCACTCTTCTCTGAAAGTGTCGCGTGAAATCTTAACTCTATAGATAAAGACAGCTAGGGCTAAGGAAGTTAATTTTCTGTGAGTGTTTATGTGTCTGTAAGAAACTGTTACTTTCACATGAATGTTAAGCAACTGATTATACAGTCAGCTTTTATGCTAAGCATAAATATAGCATTTTTCACAGCTGTATTTGTATATTCATGCCAAAATAGTTACATATTTTTAAATCAATAATCAGTCTCAGGGAAGAAATACAAATATTGCCAGAACATTATATGTATTTCAAGAGCCTAAATTTGGTTATTGATTTTTGCCTTCCAATCCATTATATTATCTCTACTCGGACTATTGGCAAATGTTTAGGGTGAAAGTGAAATGGAGAAGGACAGTGGAATTCCAATAATCGATAGTGCCTGGCGTAATACTGTGCGAAGTCAATTTTTTTGAGTTGCTAAGGAAAGACACTCAAGTCCTACACTATCAATAATACAACAATACAGGCCTTACCAACCTATGCAATGCACGTAAAAATATTCAAAAATGATTTTCGCTCTTCTTTCTGTGTATTTTTATATAATTAATTAGTTAGTTAATTCTAGACAGACTTTATGCCATTCACTCTTTCTAGTTATTAATGCTGTGTACATTAACTTAATTCATTATTGTTCAATTCCCATGTCTCAAATATGAAACTAATAACTGGGTTTTGTGACGAGCTAAGCAACTGAGGATTGTCAATACTAAAAATTTGTCATTATTTCAAATAATATTTAACACTTTAGAGCGTGAATTGCTAAGAGCAATTGCATACTTTCTGGGAAATTGTACCAAGCATTTCAACAGTTTAGCTGCTATTATTAACGTCATGTAAAAAAAAAAAAAACTTTGGTTAACCTATTTCCGTTAGAAAATCCAGTGGAACATTCTAGAAGTTTTAGAAACTTTTGGAAAACCTTTATGATGTAAATTACCCAATTCTCTTAGAATACTCTGAGAATTGACCGGAAACTGAAAAGGTATAAAACATCAGGGCGATTTAGCGGAAATCCGCAGATGTTGGGATTGTCAGGACGAATCCTCGCCGGTCGCAGTCCTTTGAGCGGGGGCAAGGGAGGGAAATAATAAGGAAAGGATCTATCGCGAAAGATGGAAAAGAATAAAAGCAAAAGGTGATGAGGTCCTGCTTGAGCACTCTCGTTAGTAAGCGAGGTTTTAGCTGGTGCCGGCCGATGTCCGGGACGGGTTCTGAGGATTACTCCGGTGGACAGACATGGTCGAAGCCGTGAATGCTACCGGAGGATGAAAGGGGATGGAAGAGAATGGGGGGATGTTGTTGCTTTAATCATCGGTTAGTTTGCATTTATTTTCTTGCCACGTCCAGGCAGTAGTTGGCTAGGCCTGGGTTATTTGGTTGCGGAGGACACGTGAATTTTTCAGATTGCTGTTGGATTAGCTGTTTCTGAGTTTGGAAGTCTTGGTTATTGACGTTTGAAGGTCCTGGATGGATTTGTCAATATGTGCGTGACTATTGTTTACTCGTCTTTGATGCTGTCCAGATGTTCAGTATGGGCCTCCTCAAACGCACGGAGGATTTCGTAGCAGTTGGTGCTGTTGCAAGCTGGAAATCTGGGTGAGGATGATGCCTGTGGTTAAATAATCGGCTAATATCTGCGCTGGAGTCTTCGATGGGCACCTTCGGCGGATTCCCTTGCGTGTGTTCTGATGCTCGAGATGGTGAACTGAACTGGAAGGAACTGGTTGGAGTTGTGGTGGTGCGCTGATGGCTGAGAGTGCAGTGCCGGAAGACATGATGGTCGCGGTCGGTAAAAGGGCTGGTAGCTGCTGTGTGATTGGGAGTTCGTGGGTGCTAGCGGCATTGAAGGGGGTGTAGTTAGACACAGAATATGTGGCGGTAGGCCAGGCCAAGCTGCTAACACTCCGACGTGAGGATCTCGGCCCCGCAGTAGGGGCAGCGAGCAGGTTCCTGTAGCCACACGGGGAGTAGTGACTGCGCAGGCTCTGCTCGACCTTGAGGATGCGGCCGGTCATTGGAAGGCCGTTGGAGGTGGCGGCGACGCAATCCCCCGAGTCGAGGAATACACCATGACTAGTGGAGTGGGGCCGAAGCTGGAAAATATCCTGGAGGTGTTGATAGCCGACGGCCAACGTCTCTGCATGGTCCTAAGCAAATGGGAAGCAGAGACGCTACTTGGGTGTAGTCTGAACCGGACGTTGTACCACGGTCACTCCTCGGCTTAGCATTGCCATATGACCTAAGGTAAAATTCAGACCAGGTTAGGATATCTGCAGTGTACTCTACTTAAATTAATAAATTCTACTGTGCATAGTTTGAATGGATTTAGTGCTTTTTTACCTTTCTTTGAAGTTGCTGGTCTCTTCTTGTGTCCCGACAGTGTTCGCGACAATGTGGTTGTAAAGTCGACCTAAACGTTTTTATAAGTCTGAAAGTTATTATCCGTGTCAAATCTCCTGCATATGGCCGAAAGCCAATAGCAGTGCATTTCAACATAGCCATTTAGTTGGGTCCTCAAGAAAGAGATAGAATAGAGTGAATTAGCGAAACGAGTGCACCATATCGTCTCATGTGGTATGCAGCACTTTGTGATACATCCAGTTACAGTAAATTCGAGGAACAAAAAACACCTGCTCTCATACCAAACAAAACCAATGACACAGAGCGATACAAACAGACGAAGAAAATACGTTTAGAGTAAAACAGTTTTCAAGCTAAAATTACTCCTTTTTCATGCATTATTGCAAATCCATTTTCGTTATATCTGACTGGCCATGGAAAACTTACAATTATTCATTCGATTGTTTCATAAGAAATTTCGGTTTATCAGTTTGCTACTTTGAAAAAATTAATGACCTTTTTGTTTGGCAATGCTATTTATAGGATGTCATGGTTATTATTGTGTATAATGTGAGCATGTATAGTCATTAGCTGTTAATACACAATCATAAAATAGAGGTAACAACGCTTGAGATTTGAACTTAAAATAGAGGGAACAATACCTGATTTGAACTAAAAGTATTTATTACTTTCTATAAATAGTAAGGGATTGTATTTGATGATCTTTAAGTTATGAAATAAAATATATTATTTTATACTAACGAAGGGACAGTACGTTCGCTTCATACCAAAATGATATGTTCAACGCAATGCTTATAGCAAGATGTCTGCTCATAAATTTGTTCAAACTCAAAAGGTGATAGCACTAAATTGATTTCATCGTGGGATGATGTACCTGGTTATAATCAGTTACAAAGCTAATCTGTGTTTCAGAGCCATATTTTAAACGTAAAGTTGTAAAAAAGCGTTCTAAATGGATAACCACCAATTTCGTATATTTGAAACACATAACTTATCGAAGGAAATAACGTCCGCAGAAACTAAGCCGAATCTGGACAAACATTACAGCGAATCACCACATTCGCTTAGAAAGCTTTAGATTTGCACAACGGGCACAAGCGATGCGGACCGTTCCAGGCATTCTGGCTAGGTAAACGACTCCCGAAAAAAAAATTTAAAATAATTGAAAAAAATTGTATCACGACACTGAGAGATCGGAGACTGAATATGCGGCAGGTTGCCGAGGCAGTGAGAATTTCTGGAGATCGAGGTGCATAGTATTTTACATGTTCATTCGCAAATGAAAAAAGTATCGTCGGGTTGGGTGCAGCGTTTGCTAACGAATGACCGGAAAAAACAACGATTTGTGACTTCTGCGCAGAATTTGGAGCTATTTAAACGAAACCTAGTGAATTTCGGAGAAGTCAAAACAGTAGGTTGCAACCTGAGTAAGCGATCCGAAGAAAGCATTTAAATTCGCTCAGCAGGAAAGGTGATAGGACTACCACGGTGTAAATACAAGTGACTATTAGGAAAGGGGCAAAATCATAACCGGTGAATATTGTGCTATGCTAGTGGAGCAAACAAACGACATGATGAAGTAGATTAGTCCTCATTTGGGAAAGAACTACGTTAACACGCCAAATATCTCTAAATTATTGAACTTAAATCATCCCCCTGCACTTCAAATTTGGTTCCCTCGGTTCAACCTGAATAAATGGTTAATAGGAAACAAATTTCGCATTAAATGAAAATTTTATCGCCGAAAAAATGTGTGTTTTACAGAAATGAAAATGAATGAATGGTGTTTAACGCCCGTTTTTGCTAAAGAGGCATCACAGACGATGGGCACTGATGATACATGAGATGAAATAATATTTTAGAAAAGGATTCTATTTTTAAGGAAGGAATCGTTCCAGGCCTAAGTTTAAGGTACCTCCCCGGCATTTGCCATTTATGAGGACTGAGGACAACCTGGAAAAAAACCTCAGTCAGTGGGGACGGTCCTGGCGGGATTGGAACCCCAGACCTCCCACTCACAAGTCCGCGCCTTAACGTGGCGGTGTATTTTGCAGAGCTGAAGATATCCATTTTATAGAAGCAAATTGGAAAATCTCTGGAATAATTTTAAATCTAATTAGGTGATAAATAAAGCAATTAAAAAAAATGTTTTATTTTCCTTTTGCACGGGCTTGTATTTTATTGATATAGCGGATTCATCTACGAACTGTAAAATATTAGCAAGTTTGTCATTTTATTTTTTTGAAAGGTCTCTTTGGTAAATTAGACGTGATAGAGGACAAATAATTGAAAACACTGCAGAATTCCCCAGTTCAAGGTGTTTGAATTATTTTGCAGATTAATAACCAGACCCATTTCTCCCCTTAAACATAATCTGAACCACCTTGATTGATTTTAGTCCTAAAATTTAATTAAGTTTTATTCATAATAATTTACTCACTGCTATTCTGAGTCAATAAAACTTATTACCAAGGTAAGTGCAGCATGGTTAAAATCGCGATTCAGTAAAAAAATATGAACCATACAAAGTTAATATGCGAGGACTGTATGAAATGTTTGAATGGAGTGGGAAATTTTTAACTTAAATATTATTTTTAGTTTTTAACTAAAGTTAAGGTAAATACATATTTTTCAGCGATGTTATAATAACATTATCCTATCTGAAGTGTTCTTATGGAAGGTCTCCTAAATACGCCTCGAAAGCTGCAATCGTCTCTACGAAAACAAATTTTGATATTTGTGATAGATGAAAGTCAGAGGGAGCCAAATATGGTGCATTGTATAGGTGCTTCAATAATTCATGCTTTAACGTCTCTCGACTTTACCATCACTTTTGTGCCTTGGTGAAAAATAATTCCTTTTCCTTCTGGAACCGTGTCATTTCCTACCAATGTTTTTCATTCAGATGAATAGTATTCCCTGGTTATGGTTTTACTCTCAAATGAACTCTGTTCACTATTCACTCCTGTTTCGATGCAGGTGTATGGCGGCAGCAATAAGTCTATAAAAATCAGTTATGTTGTTGCTAAAACCGTCCAAACATTATTGCGATATTTCCATATGAAGGAGTTTTTGATCTGCTGTTATCAAACACGACACTCATTTGCACATAGTAACCTAACGCCCTTTAAATTGCCTGTATCTTCGGCTATTTTGCGCACTTTAACTAGCCAGTCGGGTAATACAATATTATGTATTTGTTCAATGAATTCTGCTGTTGTGCTTAGACCATTTTTGTGCGAGATATTTTCAAGACTGATATGACCATGTTTAAATTCAAAAAAAAAAAAAAAAAAGTATACACACGCTCACAGTAGATATATATTTAATATATTTCAAAGTTGGGCCGAAAAACAACAGTAATGTGTAGTATGATGTTCTGTAAACAGATGTGATTCACATACATTATGACAGCGTTGCTACAACAAAATGTTGTGTTTTGTTGTGGATGGATCGAAGCCCGGTCCCCTGGATATTCCAGCAAGTAGCTGCTGATGAACCGGGGACTGGGGGGCTGAGCCAAACAATTTGAAATAAATTTTGAATGGAGTCAGTGCCTTCTGGAATTGCCGAAGACACTGTTTTTAATTGTTATGTTTAAAGGTAAAGGTAGTATATTAGGAAATATAGTTAATATTGTAATTGCGAGGGGTACATCTAAAATAGATGGAGGTCCCTTATAGTTTGTATTTGTACGATTGAGTAATTGTAAAAGAGTACTGTTGTTGTAAAGGAGTAAACTTGTTGTATTATTAATTGGAAATAAATTCAAATTCAAATACAACAAAGTGGAGCCAGATTATCGTTTGAACAGCGGAAAGCAATTTTGAAGTTGTGTTGGTAAACCGAGAATGTTGTTGAAGTTCAAAGGCATTGGAGACGTGTGTACAGAACAGAACTGCAGTTGGACTTCTACCTATGGGGAACTCTTAAGGATGCTGTATACCGTAGAAAGCCAGTTACACTGGCAACACTTCGGGAAGAAATTGAAACGGCATGTGCTGCAATCGCTGAGGACACTTTCGCAAACGTTGCTCAATCAGTAGTCAACGTACTCAGAAGTGCATCGACGCTGATGGTGGGCATTTTGAGCAATTGTTGTAACTGTAAAAGTCTAAAATGATTAGTGGTCATCATTTTCTGTTTAGCGTGAATTCAGTTTTATTGTGTTAACACAGTTTTTTCTTTGCTTGAAGTGTGAATATATTTGACACCCTTTGTGTTTTAATTGTTGAAAATGAAGAAATATATACTCAAATTTATCCATTTGATGCAATACCTACTGACAGCTTTAAAAGCTGAATTAAATTAAATATTTGAAACAAAGACATTGCATTTTAAACGAATGCTTAAAACAGGTGTACAAACGTAAAAAGTAAACAAATAATAACCTTGGAAATTGCATGGTCCCTTATCGTTGAGGCCGAGATGTTGAACGCCCTCGCATAACGCGTAAAACACTGAAACTAAAAATAATGGGAACACTTGATGAGTGTCCAACATGCGACTTGATACAAAAACACAACATGGATCGTGTATAAATCATAAATAAAAATGAAGAGGAAGCAGCAACCTCCCTCCCTGCCTCTACTTACGGAAAACAATAGAAAAAAAACATCATTGCGGTTTCGAGGTCCCTTTGTTTGCATTTATTGAATTCAGAGTTTTCTCTAAAGCAGAAATCTCTGTAATTTAGTGCTTTCTGAAGGGGAAAGTAGGCAGGGTTCCAGTGAAGAGAAGTCTGGGTACACTGAACAAAACCGGTGGAGTGGTGCTCGTTAAGGGATGCTCAGGTAAGGGAGCAAAGTTACAAAAAAGGGTAATTAATTAAAAGTAGCAGTTCCCTGCCATTTAATGAGCCTCTACCTCTACTTCATATGGTGCAGATTATTTTTCCAATGAGCTTTCTTCACCATTACGTAATTGCGATGTTAACCTTATCATAAACAGCTATCTGAAGTCACAAGTACGGCTTAAGAAGCTTAAATATTCTTCAGACACAATTAAATTTAAATCTGCTTAAAATACACAATAGAAGTCATAATGTTCATTAATTAAGTTGCTTAACTGCTACTTCTATCCCAGGCTAAACTTTTAGCTTGTTGCAACTATAAAAAAAGGATAAATAGAACATGTAAATTATCATCATAATCATCATCATTAATATATTATCATCGTCATCACAATCATTCTGAACACCGAGACGGGTGACCGAGGTCGTTAAGGCATGGACTTGTGAGTTTGAAGTCTGGGGTTCAATTCCCGCCAGCGTCAACCTCACTGGATACTTTTGTTTGTTTTTTTCTCAACCATAATAAATAGCAAATGCAGGGAAAGTACCCTAAACATTGGTCTTTAAAATATCGTTTACTATTTATTATTTCATCTCATGTACCATCAGGTCTACTTCTTGTGATGCCTCAGTAGTAAATCAGGCGTTAAAAACTACGAGGGTAGGCCCATTAGTTTCCCCAGGTATGATAAAGATAAAGACTATATCTCACTGTTAAATATAGGTACACTTTATTGAAATACACTTCTCACATCTTTGAATTAACATTTTGATCCCCCCCCCCCAAAAAATAAGCCGAAGACTTGTCTGCAAAATAGGTATAAACAGCATCGTCACACATAAATTTCCTTCTTCGAAGGTCCTTCTTGAGTTTTGTATTGAGAGAGGAAATAATCACTGGGAGCTAGATCTGGGCTGTAGGGTCGATGGTCGCTCTCCTTAAAGCCACATTTCTTCACAGCTTCCTTTGCAACAAGAGATGTGTGCACAGGCGCGTTGTCGTGAAGGCGGCGCATACCACCACTCAGTTTCCTCAGCTTTTTTCTTTGAAGGAAGCACGTAGTCTCTGCAGTAGGCCAGCATAGTATTTCCCATTTACTGTGGTGTTCTTCTTCTTGAAGTTAATGAAGAGTATTCCTTCATAGTGCCAAAAGATTGTGGCCACGATCTCCTTGGTTGACTGAATGACCTTGGCCTAAACCTGGTGCTTCGCCAGGTTTACACCATTCCATTGATTCTCTTTTGGACAAGGATCATAGTAGTGAACCAGAGTTTCACCTCCTTTAACAATACTTTGCAGAACGTCTCTCTCGTTGCCACAGCAGAGCTCCAAAAATGCCTGACAAAAGATGACTCGTTGCTGCTTTTGAATGAGGAAAGAAGTCTAGGCACCCATCTTGCACTAATCTTATTCATATTTTAATGTCCATTAATAATTCGAAGGATTGTTGTTTTAGAAAGGCCCAATCTTTCTGGTATTTCTGAAACTTTGAGCCGCCGGTCTTCCAAAATTCTCCTTCCACAAGAGCGATGTTTTCAGGAGTGAGCACCTCCAAAGGCCGACCTGCATCTTCAATGCTTTCTCGACCCATTCAAAAATTTTGGCCCATTTTTTTACGGTAGAATATGAGGGGGATGCTTTCCCATATGCACCGTCCAATCGCTGTTTAATTTCATTCGGTAATTCTTTTGTGAAGAATTAAATAACAGTTCGACACTAAATTTTGAACATGTCACAATCTTGTACACATAGCCTTCCTTATGTAACTATATCTGAACAAGTGAACGCAGTGGATTGGAAGTTACATATGCAATTATTTACTTACAGATGAGGCTTTTGTGGAGGCGATAATCCTTATAGGCGAGGCCGGAAACTTATGGACCTACCCTCGTATTCAAAGAGTTTGTGGATACTTTAACCGCTGTGTTACGCTTTATTTTACAAAAATAAATGTCAATCATCAGCTGTGCAGAAATTTTTTTAAAGTGAAAGATGAAATGGACTTGTAAGCAATAACTCCTCTAATGTGCAGCACAATTGCATTGCATTGAAGTTAGTAACAGTATCGGAACCGCTGAAAGCTATTACTCTATTGCGGTAGGTTGCTCAAGTACGTAAGTAAAATATAATTTCTCCATTTTTGTTACTTTTGACAGGACATAACAGAGTAGAGGTTTAAAACAAGGGAGCAGAGATAAAACGAAGTCAATAGTAAAATATTTCTGTTAATCTATTAAGTACAACATTTAACGACTGATCCGTAGATGTAGCGTTCTTAAGGCATTCCATTACAAGAAAGTAAATGTACAGCTTTTGGGAGTAGTGTCGTTTAGGTGTGCGTGTGTGGAAGATATGGAAATTAAATCAATCGGTTTCAAGGAGCCAGAGTAGCCCATGCTCATTTCAAAAATGTTCAAGTCTTTATTTAGTTGCTTTTTCTATATATGTGCTAAATACTAAGAAATTAGTAAAAATCTACATATAGTTCAATTAAAGGGACACCCAACACCTCTGCATGTATTTTTATGAAATGTTCATTGTATAAAGAACTTATATAAATAAATATACGAGTATATGTAAACTTTCATGAAATTTGCATCTTAGTTTTAGCGAGAAAAAAAACAATTAAACGTGTTTTATCATTTTATTTTTGAGAACCAACTTTTTCACTCAATTTACATTTATTGTTTTTACCCCGTTAGAAAGAAAATACATAAGCACAAAATAGTATTCATTTATTTTGATCTCCATCAATTAGTTTATGAGAAATAATTTTTAATATGATGCGTTTTAAAACTAAAAAATATTTACATACATTTATCGTTGTGATAGAGGACTTTCCATTCACAAATATGTTGATACTGTAAGTCTGCATGCAACCTACAATTTTGTTGAATTTGGTGCATGTTTACTATTAGAAAGTATGCTTTGAATATGTAAAAGTAAATATTAGAGCATAGCAGGCGTCAAAATTCTGCAACCTGCATTCTCCCTTCCCGCTGCTTCTTTGCTTCCTCTGAGTGTATTTTGGTCACTCTGGTTGCTCTTCGTCTTCCTTTCTCTTGTCGACTGGTCTCGACGTCTGCTCATATTCTCCGTAATTTCAAACATTTGAGACTTTTCAGCTATTCTGGCTAATTCTGTGTGATATTTCCCTTGACACTAATGAAATTGCTTCTGATATAGCCAAAATAAATCTTCTTTTTCGAGACAAATATCTTCTTGGGTACTTACTCCAAATGACGCTGTGGAGACTTATTGGCATTTTGTGTTATCAGCAGTATAGTTTGATAAAATTAAATCTGAGGTCAGTCTCTGATATATTGCAATTATTTTGGTTACAACAGGCATATTCAAAGGTGAGTGAATTTTGGTGTCTCAAAATTAGCTTTGACTGATTATAGAAACACCATGAGCCCCTTCTCAGTAGAGCATTTTAAGTATTTTGGTGCTTCATCAGTGTTCAGTGATATAGTTTTGCAAATACAACATCCTCCAAAGTACATTGCATAATAATTAATAACTTTGACTATAGTTGCCTCCTTCAAACTTCCAGCACCTTTTCCTTCAATTATTACTTTTCTCCCTTTCAATTCTTTTACATCTTTCTGAGACAAGTGCCCAGTCTATTTGATATATGATTTACATATTCTTCCTTTAGAATTTTGTCGTTTTACCATAAATATTGAGTTCCTGTAGATGTTAGTTTTGGCTTCACATACAAAATTTATCTCACATTATAAAATGCCATTTTGTAAAAAGCTATGCCTCTTTACACTTCAAGAAAAAAAATGTTTCTTTAAACCATTTTCAGTTCAAGTTTTGCCAAATTACTTTGTAATCTAAAAGTAGACACTCTAAAGTATCCACTTTCACAAAGCAAAAAATGTCCAATGTGACATTAAACTTTGAATTTCAGGTGTTGTAATCTTAATGACGGTGTATCTGTATAGAATATGAAATGATACGGGATACCCCTATACACTTGCAATTTTCATGTAGTGATTGTTTATATTAACTATACAAACTTGTATACAGCCGAGCGTGTTGGCCCTAGAGACAAACTCAGTGCCCAACGCCGAATAAATGGATGAGTAATTTTATACCATTCCCGCCATTTCCAGGCTGTCTCTCATAATATTCCTTTTAGGAATCCGCCACGTGCAAGCTTCGTGATTGTTGTTAGTCCCCGTGGATTTGTACGTTTTTATATAAATGTTTTGCTATGTGCTATTTAAAACTGTAAATGGTTTAAAATATGCTTTTTGCTGAAACAACCATCAAACAGGTTTACAACTCCATAATAAAACTGACCATTAAAGATTAACTGCTGAAATTATATCACCAAAGCGTTAAGATACGGCTGGTAGGTAGCTTAGAAGTCTAACAAGGTAGTTGAGTAGTAATCAATATATAGACTGTGAAGGGCACGTGCTACATCAATCGATTTTTAGCCCCCCTTCTTGAGTGCTAAATAAAAACTTAATCAGCGTGCTTATGAATAACACATTACGGACTGAAGAATTAGATTATAGGAATTATTTCTGTTTTGTGAGAAAATAGCTAAATGCTATTTAGAAATAAGCATGAAAACATTTTTGCAATTATTATACTACAGGCTCAGGAATTCTCTAGACATGCACTTGGTCTACTCAGATATTCACAATTTAGTAGAGATGAACTTAGTATCTTTAGATATTTACAATCTAGTACTTAGTATCTTCAGATATTCACAATCTAGTAGAGATGTGCTTAGTATCTTCAGATATTTACAGTCTAGTACTTAGTATCTTCAGATATTCACAATCTAGTAGAGATGTGCTCAGTATCTTCAGATATTCACAATCTAGTAGAGATGTGCTCAGTATCTTCAGATATTCACAATCTAGTAGAGATGAGCTTAGTATCTTCAGATATTCACAATCTAGTAGAGATGAGCTTAGTATCTTCAGATATTCACAATCTAGTAGAGATGAGCTCAGTATCTTCAGATATTCACAATCTAGTAGAGATGTGCTTAGCATCTTCAGATATTCACAATCTAGTAGAGATGAGCTTAGTATCTTCAGATATTCACAATCTAGTAGAGATGTGCTTAGGATCTTCAGATATTCACAATCTAGTAGAGATGTGCTTAGCATCTTCAGATATTCACAATCTAGTAGAGATGAGCTTAGTATCTTCAGATATTCACAATCTAGTAGAGATGTGCTTAGTGTCTTCAGATATTCACAATCTAGTAGAGATGTGCTTAGCATCTTCAGATATTCACAATCTAGTAGAGATGAGCTTAGAATCTTCAGATATTCACAATCTAGTAGAGATGAGCTTAGCATCTTCAGATATTCACAATCTAGTAGAGATGTGCTTAGTATCTTCAGATATTCACAATCTAGTAGAGATGTGCTTAGTGTCTTCATATATTCACAATCTATTAGAGATGAACTTAGTATCTTCAGATACTCACAATGTAGTAGAGATGTACTTAGTCCTTTCAGATATTCACAATGCAGTAAAATGTATGTAGTCCCTTTAGATACTCACATTCTTGTAATATATACCTGGTTTATTCGAATATTCACCATCTAGAAGATATGTACTTAAGTCTATTCAGATATTCACAATCTAATAAGATATGTTTAGCAGTTTATTAAGACAGCGTGTAGAATTTCCCTGGTAGATGTTTCTGGAATAGTCAAAGTTCATTAATAATTCCAACGGCCTTCCTGGTTTGCTATCCCCACTCAATAGGTTCTTAGCAGAAGTGCTCGAAAATTATAATAAGAATTTTACCCTATTCTTGACCGGTGACGCTCTTCCAATTTATCTGATGTTCTTTCTTAATCCATTGATATTCAGCGCTTCTAGCAGTTTATTTGTAAATGCAACAGGAAGTTTCTGTCTCTATGAAGTCAGCCTTTTGCCAGTTTATCTGCAGATTCATTACCTTCTAAGCCATGCTGTCCTGTCACCCAACAAAGATAGAAAAATTAACGAGACCTTGGAGATATTCCCATACAAGTCTAAATTTGACTTGTGAGATTTAAATGCACAATGATTATTTTTAGTATACTATGATGTTACATGTTTTCTGTTCTCACAGATGTTGAGGGAGATCAGATAATGTTAAGTTTATTGAAATATGCATCCATATGATTTGTTTAATACAATGAGAGCAGTTTAAAAGTACGCGACTTATATTGGCCTCCTCTTCAACAGCTAATTCCCAAGCGACACGAGCGGCGCCTTTCTCTATTACAGTCAGTTACGGGAGAAATTTTGACATAGTTGGGCAGGTGTATTGTGTTTTCGAGAATGAAATTTTATTATTAAAATAAATTTATTTTTTCTTTTATTGAAATAAATGGTGCAGTAGTGTTGTGCAATGGTGAGATATTTACGTTTAGGGCATAAATAAATACAGAAACCCACATGGCAGAACGAGGCAAGCATTTAGGCTTAAAATTCCTGGCAAATCGGTTCCAACACGAAAAAATTAAAGTTTTTACAGGAGTTTAATGAAACAGCTTAAGTGACTGAGAATAAAATCAATCTAAGAAGCCTTGTGTTCACAGAAGGAAAGCTTGATGAAATGACAGCTTCCATTCACGTCCTAATCGTTCCATGGTCTTAGAGTTTGTAACTCTTATCTTTGGAGACATTGAAAATTACAATATATACAACTAATCCTCAAACACTGGCACAACTTAAATATGTGAAACGAAATTTTGTTCATTAGCGACGAGGAACTGATGCATGTCAGTAATATTTTTCTAAGATGTGAAATGTGTGTCAAGGCAAAATTCCCAGCACCTATTGCAAAAGAAGTGAGTATCAAATTGCGTTATTTAATTAAATTGTGTTGTACTTAAGTTTTGAAAGCGTGAAACGTTTAAATGTCGAGAGTCTACGCAAGAAAATACCACCGGCAAAATGGGTCTTACTACCGATCGACTGAAAAATGTATCGGGATTTTTAAACTGCTCTCATTGGGTTGCATCGTAAAGAAAATGTTTAATGATTACATTTATTTACTAAATTTTATTTTAAAACACATTTCCAATTTAGGTCCGCAAATAGATAGTCCCCTCTTGCATTGCTCTATGACGCACGTCATTCTGTCCTAAGATACTGGGAGCTATGATTCCGGGCGCTTTAACAGGTTTTTAAATGATCTTCTATGGATATAGTATACGTTAGGATCTTTAATATTTGATTCTGGAAATGGAAATTAATTTTGAAATATTATGCGGATAATACTACAATAACGTTTACTGGACTTGTTAAACAATAGCTCTAAATAAAATATAAAATTTGTGTGAGGTATGATAAAATTGCAAACTTTAATGCAGTCTTTACATTAATCATTTCTGTTTTTATCATATATGTATGGTTATAGAGTTACAGACCTGCAAAGTGGAACTATATATATACGAAGCTAATTATTTTATTCGTTAAATATGTTTATACAAATTTTAAATGCAGGAATTTTGATACCTAACATTTTCATTAATTAATCCCTAAAAGTTCGTCATAATGCCATATTGTGTATTACATAATCACCATTATTAATAAATTTAGGTGACCAGAACCATAAAGACCTAGATCGTTATTGACTTAATAAATCAGTGCAGGGATAGCCGCACAAAGTCAAATCCAAGTTATGCTATGAACGCAAAGCACAGCAGCGAAGGATCACAGCGTAAATCGATGGCATAATGTTATGGCGACAATGGATTCTATCCGCCACTCAGAAATGAAGTAATGCGGGTTGCAAACTTCTAGTTTGACTTGCAGTTCGTTACCCCTGTCCTAGGGTCATACGATAAACCAACTGCGGACGGTAGTTCTAAGTACAAATGAGAACAACAAAACAGTAGCCTGATACAGATCATTCTGTTTCGTTCACTTGGTGCCTAATATTACAAATATAGGTCTACATTATTTATAATATAAAATGAGCTTATAAAACGGCCTTTGCACTATAAAGTTAACTAATACTTTTTATAAATACGAGTACTCTCCCTTCTGGTTGTGTGCTTCTGTAGGTAAACGTGATCAATGCTTTCCTATACTGACGGAATACTCTGTGAAAAGAACTTCTAACAATAAAGCTTTCAAAATAATAAATCTCTGTCGCGCATTAGGCTCCTCTGCCTTGAAGTTGATATGACGATTGTATAAACAGTGGAGCCAGTTGTTTCTATATGTACTTTATCCTTTTTGTGTTTTAAATTTCACTAACACACCGCAAGCTTTTAAAATTAGTAAACATTTCATCTCTGTGGATAGAAACCGACATTTTGATCCGTATAAAAACACAGGTACGGCCGAGATTCAAAATAAAGGTACAAAGAGGAAAAGGAATTAATCGATCGAATAGAAAGGACGGAGAAAAGGGGAAAGCACTCGCTGTGAAGATTTTGTAAACACTTTAAATAGAGGGTGCCATTAAAAGAAGTCCTCCCCTAAAGATTGATGATTATGTCGTTATGAAGGAGGTTGATAAAACATTTGCATTGCCGCCAGCGCTTTCGCAAAACAAAAGCTCATGTACAATGTGTAAAATCGATACTACTAGTTTTCCAGATTACCAAAAGATATTTAAGTCAACCGCTCCTTAGTGTACGTTATATAAAAATAGGTAAATATAAATAATTCTGAAAAATTCGTAGATGCCGTTTATCATCTAGAATCCTAGCACCTAATGGAAGAAAAACATGACATTTAAAACCAAAGTGCTTATAGATCTTCCTGGTCTTCATGACTGAATTAGAAACCACTTTTAGCTAAGCCTGAATTCTAAGAGCATACCGCCAATGAGTACAATTATGACAGAATATTCAAATGTTTTTTGGAAAGTACACATTTAAGAACCACTTTGTCGGTTCTGGTGGTGTAGTGGTAACCATACTTACCTCCTCAATCCAAGATCGCGGGTTCAAACCAGGCCAGGACCGATGGATTTTTTTGGGCGTAAAAATCCTAAGTAAGGCCTGCTTCGGCAGGGAAGTAAAGCCGTGGGTCTCGTGTCGTACATTTACGGCACGAAAAAGAGCCTTAAGCCTGAAAGAAGAGGCCTCTGAGCAAAATTTGTAGGCCGTTTCACGCCCTGAATTGAATTGGATGCTGATGACATGAAATGTTGAAGAGCGTCCGTAAATAAACCAAACCAAACCAAAAAAGAACTACTTTATTTTGAAAGAAGGTCCAGCATACTGGGAAAAAAAAATTATTCACTTCTGGTACAAATATGAGAAAGTTCTCATAGCAACGTCGATACAAGGAAGTCTTTTTTTAACATTATGAACACATGGCCAGCTAAAATATACAAATTAATAATGTAAGTACTACTAATCAGTAGATTAAAATGAACGGTATAATTATATAGTGCAACTCTCATGTTATTGGAACAACTAATATGACATGCAGTACTGCTACTTTCTAACATTAAATAATATTATAAATAGCCAAATATAATTTTATTTGTTTATTTAAGGGCGTTCTTTAACATCTCAGGTCTTCAGCGTCCCATTCTATTCAGAGCGTGAAACGGCCGACAAATTTTGCTCAGAGACCTCTTTTTTCAGACTTGAGGTTCTTTATCGTACCGTAAATGTACGACACGGGACACACCTCACGAACTATAAAGGCAGTATAAAAGTTGGCTTTGGGTTTAAGTTTATTAACGACGCTCTTTAACATCTCTGGGTATTGGCGTTCAATTCAAATCACAGCGTGAAAAGCCCAATGAATTTTTATCCGAGGCGTCTTTTTTCAGACTTGAGGTTCGTTACGTGCCGTAAATCTACAACACGGGACTAATGGCTTTACTCCTTTACGTTGGAAGCCATACTTAGAATTTACGGCCTTAAAGTCCATTGGCTCTAAAGCTGATAAACTCGTAATAGCACAGTATGAAATAAACTTAATTCACTAATTTACACACCTTTTCAGTGTAGATAGAATAAAAACACTTTTGGCGCTTCGTACAGAAAGTACAATTAGCGTACTGGTTTCGAAATATTTATCCACACACAAGAGTATTACTTCTAAACTAGGAAAATATAATTAGTATCAAATATAATTATCACTGCATATTAATACATTTTATAAACAGTACTATCTTTGCACTTTTATAGCATCAAAAAGTCGTTGTTCATTTACATTATATGCGAAGCAGAATCGCAGATAAATACAAGATATGTAAAGCATTTAACTTTTATAATTATAAGACTTTCTCAGAACTTAATTTTGCTCTTTGAGACCTTACCTTGATTATATGATACCAAAGTATGTAAAGAGGAAAATGAAATCCTTTTAAAAACTAACAGTATTAAGTGTCATTTCATTTTAGATTAGGGGTGTTTACGCAACGAAACCAACATTTCCTTAAGCATATACCTACGGCCAGCACGTTTGCCAGTTGTTTAACGAAGAAAGTGGTTAACACTTGCCAATTGCTTTAACAGGTGAAAGTGAATCACTTAATTACTCCGTAAATTATATTTTCACATGTCTAAGTTAAAATATTTTAGCAACAACTGGTAGAAAACTGAGTTACCAGATTCAAAGAGAAATTAGTGAAAATGTGATATATATCAGCCTTAGCAAATATAAAGCCTTCTCAAATTATACACCAAAAATGTTCAGTTGCCCAAAACAGTATATTCAGAAAACAGCGAATGTGCTATCTCAAGAAGGCCTGTAAAAGTTATTACGCCGAAAACAAACAGCAGAAAGAGGAAGAAGAAGAAGATTAATTTTAGTACCCTACTTCGTCGTCTGCTGTGTAATATTTCGAACTTTGCTACGTTTTACTTTGTTTGTGTCCTTGTTCTAATCTTATTAATACACATGAGGAGTCATTTATTACACAGCCAGAGGGGGCGGGGATTATTGCTTCGAGTTCTAAAGCAAAAGCGTAAAAACGGAGCGAAGGGGCAAAGAGCAAAGGTACGCAGGTATCTTGCAGCGCTTGTAATGGAATCAAATTTCTTCTCTGTCCTTTGGGGAAAGAAGCCGCTAGGAATCTCGCAGCCGCGCTGTTCCGAGGAGAATGTTCAGTTCTTGCTCCTTTCTTGGATTTACTTTTGAAGTTCCTGTTCATATTACGCAAATTCTTCTTCATTTGGGAATACCTCCTTCCTGCTAATTTAAACTTGAAGCTGTTCTCCTTAAAATATCCTAAGTAACTAACAACCACCTGACAATTATTATCAACTGACAGTGAAACTTTGAGAAAACTATCTTCTGGGGCGTATATATATATACCGAGGATACCCAAAAAAAAAAAAAAAAAAAAAAAAAAAAAAACGTATGCACTTTCACAGTAGATATCTATTCCATATATTTCAAAAGTGGATCGAAAAACAACAGAAATGTGTAGTGTAAACAGATGTGACTCAAATGATAGCGTTGATATGATATGATAGCGTTGCACCGTGACAGGTAAATCAACAATGAACAAATGAAGCCAAGATTAACGTATGGTGTTCTGTAAACAGATGTGACTCACATTACGTTATGCTAACGTTACTACTACAAAATGGAGCCCAGATTATCGTTTAAACAGCGGAAAGCAATTTTGAAGTGTTATTGGAAAACCGACAATATTGTTTAAGTTCAAAGGCAATGGAAATAGTATACAGAACAGAACCGCCAACGCGAGTAACAATTGCACGCATTCGAGACTAATTTGAGACTTGTGGTATCATGTACGATGTTCACAAGGGCAGATCTAGGAGAACCGCGCACTGGATCCAAGGCAATATCCAAGACACTGGATAGGACGAAAAGGTTCGATGAGTTTCCACCGCGTTCTCCGGATCTAACTCCGTTGAACTTCTACCTATGGGGAACACCGTAGAAAACATTGGCAGCACTTAGGGAAGAAATTGAAACGGCATGTGCTGCAATCGGTGAGGACACTTTTAGCTCTTTTAACATCTCAGGTCATCAGCGTCTCATTCAATACAGAGCGTGAAAAGGCCAATAAATTTTGCTCAGAAGCCTCTTCTTTCAAGCTTAACGTTCTTTTACATGCCGCAAATCTACAACACGGTACCCACGGCTTTACTTTCCTTCCGAAGGAAGATATACTTAAAAATTTACACTCAAAAAAAAGAAGAAAAAAAAAAGAAATCTATCGCTCCTAGTCGGAATTGATCCCGCGATCTTGGGTCTACGAGGCAGGTATGGTTACCGCTACACCACCAGGACCTACTAGCTACCAACTTGTGGCATGGTACTTTTAATTTTAAAAAATAATAATCCTGCTGAAGCAACTACTTATTTATAGATCATGATTACTTTCATGATCTATAATCACTAAAAAGATTTGCGCTATATATGTGGAATGTGGAATTTATATCATCCCAAAGGACCTGTGGAACAGTATGTGATTCATTAAATTGGAAGATAAGTATTTAATAGCATTAAAATGGAAAATAATTTGCACTCCTATTTTATTACAAATAATTTTTAAAGAAAACCCAATCCATTAATATAATAATGTAGCTGTTTAGATTGAAATACATCAAGTATGTGAAACTTTAACAATGAGCTGACGTCCCTAATTAACATATTATAAAGTATTAACATAATCAAAGATATTATAAGTATTATTAAGGTTAGTGTGTACAATTTATGTATATACATGTTAGTTGTTAAGTTATTCATGCATTGTGTATTTTTTGGGTAACTGTATTATTTATGATTTATTTACGGACGCTCTTTAACATCTCAGGTCATCAGTGTCCCATTCAACTCAGGGCGTGAAACGGCCGACAAATTTTGCTCAGAGGCCTCTCTTTCAGGCTTGAGGTTCTTTTTCGTGCCGCAAATGTACGACACGGGACCCACGGCTTTACTTCCCTTCCGAAGGAAGCCATACTTAGGATTATTACGCCCGAAAAAATCCATCGATCCTGGCCGGGTTCGAACCCGCGATTTGGGTGTACGAGGTAAGTATGGTAACCACTACACCACCAGGACCGACATTTTTTGGGTAACAGAAGAGAAAGTCTGGCGACAGACCTTTTAGAATAGATCAGACAGTATAGAGAGGGGTGAACAAGTTTTGTGTAATAGACAAAGAACAGATGACCAGGAGTCGTCTTTGTATTTGATCCTTTGTATAAGAAAGGGTCGCCTCTCTAGAGCTTCTGTTAACTTTCATTTTTAGTTAGCCTAAAAAAGGGGGGGGGGACAATAGGAAACCTTTGCAGAATAGAAAGTGAAAAAGGCTAGATTTCTACACTTGTGTGAGCCATAAGGGAGAAATGGAAATTGGGAGAAATGGAAGGCCAAGGGGAGGTCCGAAGCTACAGGGCAGTAAATGTAGAGCCGTCAAGGTGGAGAGAAGGAATCGGGCAGTAATGGTCAGTCCTTGAGTAAAGAAAAGAGTCGAGTGATATTCAAGTGTAGAAAATCCGGGAGAGTGAATTTTAATATAAAGAATAAAGACTTTTGAACTAACCAAAATTAAGAGAAGGAAAATGTTGCGATAGACAATTAGTTCGATTAGGGGGAAGCAATAATAAATATCATCCAACAGAACTTAGAAAGGAGATCTTTTATTTTGAACTAGTTACAAGAGGAAATAAATAGCGTCATCTTCAGTCTTGAGCTTTGCTTATATTTTTCCCAATTCCCGACCCGTTGACCTAAAAAGGTAACAAAATATTCAGCTGTATACATAAGAAGCTAGCCGGGGCAGAGCGACGCATCGAGACAGCGGCGGGAGAGAAGAAGAACTTCATTTGATTCTACAAATACTATTAAATTATAATTAATTAAAACTCCCATCCATTGTCTCCCCCCCCCCAATAAAACTGCTTCATATGTAAACTGCATCATAGAATAAATTCTTGTAAAAATTACGTATAAATAATTTCATTAAGTGTTTACTAAGTATAAATACGGGCATTAGCCAGTCGTCACACATGTCCTTACACGGAGAAGCAACGCAGGCTGCAAACCGAACCATAGCGAAGAAAGTTGACCGCGAGCGTTCGGGACTGAGCACATACCTTCGTTGCATATGGGACGCTGTTATTATGAAGTAATATAACATTTTTTATGTTCTATTTTTTTATTTTAACTTAAACTGAACTAACCGGAAAAATAACATTTATCGATCAAGAATAGTGCAGAAAAATTATGAAGATTAAATAAAAAGTAATACAAATTGGAAATTGTTGTTTTGGAGTAATACCATTTTTTATGCTCTATTATTATTATTTTGTTAAATTTAAACTAACTTAACCTAACATATGAAAAAGTGACATTTAAGAATAATGTAGAAAAAAAGTGTTATGGAGTAATATTATCTTTTTATGTCGTTTTATTTTTTGTTAAACTTAAACTAACCTAACGTAATAAAAAGTAACATTTGTTGAATTAAGAAAAGTGCAAAAAAGTGTTATTATGGAGTAATCTTATTATTTTTATGTTCCTTTTTCTTTAACTTGACCTAATCTAACCTAACCCATGAAAAAATATATTCGATCAAGAATTGTGTCGAAAAATTACGAAAATTAAAAAAAAATAGTAACATTTATTGTGAGAGATAAACAGATTACAAGTAAGAAGAAAAAACACTTACCCACGGGGAATCGAACCCACAACCTTCATATAATATTCTACACTCTGATCTACTGAACTAAAAGAGCTTCATGCTCAGAGTGGAAATTATTTGCCTAAAATAATAGCTACTATTAAAATTGTAAACAGTCGGCAACCTTCAAGCAATGCATTCACTACAGCCTGCATTGCGTTCTCCGGGTAAGGATAAATGTCGATACGAGCTGCACATGTGAGACGGTACCGACAAACGTGACGGCACCGAGAGAAACGAAAAGGAATTAACTCGATTAACGCGCACAGTTTCGTGAGAAAACGTTACGCCCCAAAGAACAAAATAATAACATTCATTAAGAAGGTATGACTAAGTAATTCATTGTCAAAACAAGTTCAGTTTAGATACATGACATAGTACTGTAAAATCAAGTAACAAAACTGAATTAAAAATTACGTGAAAGAATAAAATTTACATTTACATTAAGAAAAGCACTAAACTCTAAGGAAATTAAATTTTTACAGCTTAACAGTTAATATCTTGGTCACTGGATACCCAGCCAAGAAGCTCCTTATATTTCTAATTACAAAACCTAGTATTATCCCCTAAAACTGGAGCGTATTGACTACATTAGCTTTGGAAGAAAACGAGGAAAAGTCTGTTCTCACTCTATGTGTAGAAATACCTTCTATCTTACTTGTTCGTTGACAAGGAATGATGTCAATGAATAACGAAATCTTCCAAAATGAGGTCATTCTTACGTCACATTCGACAAGGTACAGGACATTAGGGAAAACGAAGGTAAAATATCGGTTTAGTTAGACTTTGAGAGGAAGACTGGCGCGAAGGAACTATAGATTTAAAGAATTAAATGGACACATTTATGAAACCTGCCAAACGCATTTGTAATTTTTCAAAAAAATATTCATTTGTTTTATTTAATAATTTAAATTTAATTATTTGTGAATCTATTGTTATAGTATTCCCGAGGGCTCTTAACCAAGAATTAAAATCAATGAAAATTTAATTGCGGATTTAAGATCTAATGACGTACAATTTGAGTATTACAAGAGAAACAATAAATAAATGTAGCCCCTTAAGTTGATATGTTCATTAGCCCATTTTTCCATTAATAATGCATTATCTCAATCAAAATCAAACTGAGAGATTTTAGAAGCAATTCTCAGAAAACACCAAAATCTACACCGGGTTGATCTTTGCTAGCTATGGCCTTATCGTTAAATCTTTCCACATTACATTCTATACCCCTTCCATATAAATCTGAAAATTGATAATTATCGCTCTATATTTGACCGCCTCTTTGATATAGTGTTAGCATTGCTTATGTTCCAGGTTCGATCTACGCTATTACTTAGACTTCTTTTTTAATTTGGGGGGTCTGGAATGGGTCTACCTAGCATCGTGAGAACAATTGGGGAGCTACGTGATAGAGAGGTAGGTAGGTATGATCAAACCGCCGCGTGATGACGACCGGCAGGATGCGGTGTACTGATCACATGCGCTCCTGCAAAGTTCACTTTATCGGTGAAATCGCAAGACGGAGGTGGAGGACGCAGTGTCATTGCGGAAGGCCAAACGCCTGTAGTGGCTATGCAGTTATTGAAGAATATACACTTATTGCATTCTTAAGTTCTTCTACAGAAATTGTGTTAACACGGCATTAAAAAAATTACCGATAATGTTTCAGTTTATTTGTAATGTTAATACAAAGTTATGGCGATCCCAGCTTATTAAACAGCTGCGAAATTTGGCTACTGAGAAAGGAAGTACAAAAATACAAAACACTTACAAATAATAAAAGTATCTTCTATACAAATGGCATGAATATGTACGGCATATATCAGATTACAACTAAATCACCGTGCAACTTAATTATAATTAAAGCTCGACTACCATTAGTGGCTCTCATGAAGTTAATTGCACTTCAAGCACGTGGGTATGGATGTATACATTTCACTCAAAATAGGCGGATCAAGGCCATCTGCCTTTTTTTTTTTTTTTTTTTTTTTTGTGCCAAGCATAGTTACCTCCACCTAAGTACTGCTTTCTGTAAACAACAAGTCACATGACAGAACAAATTAGTCCGCGGCTAAGGAGAGGAATATGTCCACGTGGTCAGCGCGGTATAAAGGGAAGGGATGCATGGAGACAAAGATTACGCACTTTGACCCAGTTATTTTGCATTCATACGAGGGTAGGTCCATGAGTTTCAGGCCTCGTCGATAAGGCTTATCGCCTTCACAAAATCCTTACCTGGTGGCATATCTTATCTGTTAAGTAAATAATTGCACATGGAGCTTCCGCTCCGCTATGCTCAGTTGTTCAGATATAGTTGCATAAAGAAGGCTATATGCACAAAATTGTGATATGTTCAAACTGGAGTTTCAAGCTTTTATTGAGGTATTCACAAAAGAAGGGATTACTCCAAATGAAATTAAACAGCGATTGAATGGTATATATGGGGAAGCATTCCCTCATATTCTACCATAAAGAGAACGGATCAAATTTTTTCCAATGAATGGGTCGAGAAAGCATTGAAGACGAAGAATATCCAGGTCAGCCCTTGGAGGTGTATACTCCTGAAAACATCGCTCGCTCATGCAGAAGGAGAAATTATGGAAGACCGGCGGCTCAAAGTTACAGAAATAGCAGCAAGATTGGGCCCTTCTAAAACAACAGTCCTTGGAATTATTCTTGAACATTTAAACACGAATAAGGCTAGTGCAAGATGGGTGCCTAGAATTCTTTCCTCAGTCCAAAAGCAGCAATGAGCATCTTTTGTCAGTCATTTTTGGGACTCTGCCGTGGCAACGAACCAATTTTACAGGAGATGAAACTATGGCTCTCTACTATGAACCCTTGTCCAAAAGAGAATCAATGGCGTGGTGTAAACCTAAAGAGGAACCAAGGTCACTCAGTCAACCAAGAAGATCATGGCCACCATCTTTTGGGACTGTGAAATAACACCCTTCATTGACTTCAGTAAATGGTGTAAATGCTAACCTACTGCACAGACTACGTGCTTCCATCAAAGAGAAAAGGCGATGGTTGCCCCATCTTCGCTACAATGTGCCTGTGCACAAGGCTCTTATTGCTAAGGAAGCTGTGAAGAAATGTGGCTTCAAGGAGATGGACCATCCACCCTACAGCCCAGATCTAGTTTACAGTGACCATTTCCTCTTCTCAAACCTCAAAAATGACCTTCGAGGAAGGAAATTTAAGTGTGACGACAAATTGGTGTGTGCTGTTTATGCCCATTTTGCATAACTTCTGACTATTTTGGGGGGGGGGGGTTGAAATATTAATTCTAAGATGTGAGAAGTATAAGAATAAAATATAAATATATTTAAAAAGTGAAATATAGTTTTTGTCTTTATCATACCTAGAAAACTGTAGGTCGGAAACTCGTGGACCTACCCTCGTATATGAAAAAACTGGAGATGTGTATAATGCAGTCCACTGGTCAGGTAAAGGTATTTTCCTTTTGGTGAAAATGTTAATACAAGATTTTTCAAAAGAAACACAATGATTTCAATCAACATTAAATAAAATTCTGAGGAAATGTCCTCTAACTTGAGCTATTATATTTTAGAATAATACGATTTTAAATACTTTCTGATCAGTTTAATTACACTTTGTGTTATTAAAGTAATATTTTAATACAAACAGAAACATTTTAATAGAAAATATGAGAATTTTCTGGGTAGCTATTGTGAGATTTTCCAACATCCAGTTAAATATAAATTTATACTTCAAACTCAGAGATTTATCTACATCTCCCTAAAGAAATATTTTATTTGTGTAGAAGCTACTAAAATAATTTATCTTAAGTGCAAAATGTTGGAGAAATACATTTTCATTTACACCAAACGCTAGGATTCTCTTTCGAACAATATGAAAGGAAATATAGCGCCAGTAAAGAAAACGCTGTATCATGTAATAAATTCCACAAGAATAATCGTGTCAATGCTTTATAGTTAAAGCGAAATTATTTTTAAGAGTTGAAATAACCGGGGAGCTTATAAAAAAATCTTAATTTATTTACATTAAGTACAACCTTTGTAAAGGTAACAGATCAGGGGGGAAAAAACCACTGCAAGTGAAAATTAGGAAGAAAATGAATAAATGGAGGCAGCTGTTATTGTGCTCAAAGTTACAGTAGCACTTCTTGCATCTATAATGAAAACAGGCATTCGCATTGTTTTTGTCCATTATATTTCGCAAAGGAAGGAAGGGTAGGAATGCTTAAGTAGTTGCTATAGTGGATGGTATCAGAATACAAAGTGGGATGGGAGTGAAAGAAAATACAACATATCTGAGTTGAGGAATAAAACATTTATAACAGAAACACGATGGCAGGCGTACCCCATTTCTTGCCTACAGAGGTTTGTTTTTCAGCAGGACAAGCACTTCCCACTTATGTAATGAGAAATAAATTATATTAGCAAGTTTCGTTAAGGTGATATTCACGGCGTTACAAGGTAGAGGGAACGACATGACCAGTTTTAGAGGCACAAGGGCTTTGGAGAGTGAACAAAGGAACCAACATGGATTTGTCGCGGCTTATTATTTGTTGAAGTTGTTCTTCTTAGATTTTTGTTTGTATTTCCTTTATATATAGTTTTTGTGACTAGGTCTTAGTTAATGAAATACATGAAAAGCATATCGTTTAGTAGTCTTCAGCAATGGGTGCTCTTGATTATATATCACTCTTTGTTCATGTAATCAACAAACCTTACATTTTATATATACAGAGCTTTCACTTCAAATTTGCCAATCTGATTTTTTTTTAAAAAAAAATATAATTAAAAAATAACATGGCAATATAGATATTGAAAGGGAAAATTAAAACTCTTGAGTACATTTAGGTTTCACCCCCTCACATCCTGCCACCCTACTTTATGATACTTAAATTTTAAAGACCATTAAATAATTGCCACATATTTTGTTTCCGGAGCTACAGGTTTGTACACTCGGACTTTTTTGCCACCCGGTATATAATAACGGGAAATTCCTCTATCCTCGCTGGTTAGATTTTAATGCAGCCTCTGCGAGGAATGAGAATCGTACTATTCCGACCTAACTTAGGGCAAAAGTTAGAGCAAAGATAACTTTCGTTGAAGTTTTGTTTTCAATTAAGGAAATCCCGGACAGAAACCTTCAGTTTGCTGCAAGAAGCATGTGGTGAAAAGTTTATGTCGCATGCTAGAGCAGAGATTGTTTCAAGAGTGGAAGAGAGAATAGAGACTTTCATAATATCTCGTACTTCTATTATTATACTGCACAGGTAAAAATCATCTGCAGAGAAATCTGAAAAGAATGTTGCTGGTAATCACCAAAAAAATGTATATTACCGCTATAAAAGGGTATGTTTTCCTGAAGTTATTCATTCAATTACTACTCTCTAATATGTGTCAAAATTAATTCTATTACCAGGAATAAAAAATAGCATAAGGACATAGCTTGTTTACAAATCTCTAAATGAGTATAAATGATTTGCAAAAATTCTTCAGTTAATGGGCGAAAACATGGGTTAGGATGAGCACTGCAAACGAAGAAGAAATGCATTAAATGGAGCCGTAACAAGCTTTAAAAATAAAAATGTACCTTAATTACTTCTATTTTACTACTGTTCGGTACGCCATTAACTGTTCCGAAATGATGGTATGCATGTTGTTGACATCTTACTTATGAGCCTTGTGCCCTCATATAGTGCTTTACGTCTTGGATACTAGCACACTCCAACTCCTTTCTTTGTAATATTATTGAACATCGTTTACAGAAATTGTTTCTGCCAGTATTACGACAGTATACATTCACTCGCCAAGGTGGTTAGACAGTTGACTCTACCAAACATCAAACAAATAAAACAAACGAACATAGTAAACGATACGCCTGTTAACAATCCCCGGTGCGGTTTATTTAATTTTTTTTTTTAATTTGTTTTATTTAGGGAGTCTCCATCACATCTCAGGTCCTCAGCGTCCCATTTAATTCAGGGCGTGAAACGGTCGACAAATTTCACTTAGAAGCCTCTTCTTTCAGGCTTGAGGTTCTTTATCGTGCCGTAAATGTACCACACGGTACCCACGGCTTTACTTCCCTTCCGAAGGAAACCATACTTAGGATTTTTAAGCCGGAAGAAATCCATAACCCTGAAAGGGATTGAATCCGATCTTGGGTCTATGGTTACCACTAGATCACCAAGACCGACACTCTCTTCGGTAAGAAGAGAGACATCAATATGATTGGTTCGCTGGCGAAGTCTGTGACCGCCGTTGAGCAGAAGCAGAAATTGACGCTCCATGAGGTACCACTTGCCAGCATCGAGTTTCATATCTATAGATAACCTGTGGTGTAATTTGTTATTGCCAATTGTGAAGTCTCTGTCATTAAACATTTGATATTTTATAACAGTCGAAAAATTCTCTTTGTATGACGTTAAGAACACCACTGCAGATGTGCACGTGCCTCAAAGTCAAGAGGTTTGAATTGCATAATATTTCAATAACGGAATTATACGGACTTGGGTGAAAATTTCTGAACTTTGTGAGCGCTGTGTTTACATTCCACGCTCCAAGTGAAGTCATCGCTTTCTATCAGTTCGCAACTGAGTGGGCAAGTCGCTTCGTTGCCTTCGTTCAAGGAAAACGGCACAAATGTATCGTTGCAGCTCTTACTATTAAGGCCGATCTCACAGAATTCAATTAAATTTTAATTCCTATTTAATTCTCCTTTAATTGGGGTGTTGCATCTCACCATCAACAATTGTATGCTAATCCGTCTTAAACTCCAATTAAGTTAACTGGCGTATATTTGGCCATTTAACGGGTTAATTCTCAATTAACTTTTCATCATGGCAAGGCGAATGTTGAATATGTTATTTGAAGAACACAAGAATAGTTTCAGAAAGACAAGATTTATTTATTAATATGGAGTATACAGGTTTTCAAATGAGGTTTTGGCTGAGTAGAGTTTCGGCATTAGATATTTTAAGTTCTATAGAATATAACCTGGAATTCCCAACAGACATGAGACGTTTTATAATATTTAAATAATGCTAAAACGTCGTCTTATTATTTCGCCCTAAACATGACATAAAACAGGAATCTTAATGTTGTAGGTTACGTTAAGTTACACTAAGGAGGTTATGTCTTGCCATATTTCGGAAGTTGGTTAACTGAACTATCAAACACTTGGTATAAAATTAAATATAATCGAAAGTAACGTATTGTGTATGTTTAACGAATTGCGTATCTTGTGAGGGCCGCTATATCTAGTCTTCCTCCCTTATACATTAAATTCTCTTCTTTCCCTCCATTTCTGATGTGCAATTGTCAAGAAAAAACAAATGAGTAGCGATCTCCGTTATTTTAAAAATGGTGTATAAAGCATTCTTTGCTGTGTCCATAGCCGAATATAATGCAGAAGGCCGTGAGACTTAAATCTTAATTAGCTAATTGACTGCGTATTTAGCTTGGTGAGATGCAAAAGATGTAATGGAGAATTATCTTCCTCAATTAACTTAAATGTTACTTCTCAAGTAGTAAGAAATTGATGAGATGGGCTAGGTTATTAAGTGTTAACAATGATGCTGCTCATGTGATATGGCGTTATTTTCGTCGTTTGGCTTTAGAGTTCTAGTATTTCAATGTTTTGTTAGAACGCGGCATCAACACGCTTCATCCGGAACGTTTGCCAGTGTCAGCTACCACAAGAATGACTCATCCATACCTGAGAACAAGAGATCGACTCTCGTAGCATTTCCGAGATAAGAGATACCAAGAGCACCTTCTCTGTACTGCATTACTATACAACAAATGCTTGTATATCGGTGACAAAATTCTCGCAAACATGAACGACCTCGAGAAGTGTGCAACCGATAAGGACAGTGTGCCAGGTGTGTAAAGTGGGCAAGGGTTGAACAATTGTGACGGTTCGTCATGCATGTCAAAGTTTAAAAAAGTTGTTACAAATATACAAATATTTTCTATTTTTTCAGTATCTTAATAGTGGAAATAACCGAAAGTTGATACATAATTAATTGCAATGTTTGAAGCATTTCGATACACGTACAATACCTACAGCAATAATTATTAACACAATTATTATTATTACTATTATTATTATTATTATTATTATTATTATTATTATTATTATTATTATTATGTAATCGTTGTCCATGATCGGAAGATCTATTGTGCCAGACGAAAGATGGTAAATCAAGGGGGTTTTTGATCGAAGTTTCCTAAGCATTCACCTACAGAATATAGGAAAACTCCTGAATAAAACCTTATTTACGAAACTAAAGCAATTGGGAATCGAAATCAGGCCCGCCGCGTGGGAAGAATATAATTATTACTTAGGGAATATTAATTGACTCTTTCTGCAAACGAATTAAATCACTGATTTTTATCAACATTATATAAACAAGGACACTTTAATTATAATTAAAGCACAGTAAACAGACATCGTCGTTCTTGAAATACTTTTGATGACGGTGCCTAATAATAGATAAAAATCAATATTTTGTGTGGTCATTTACTTAGTTGATATGTCTGAATTGTAATAATAGTATTAATTGTTGCAAGCGGATTAATATTGTGGCGAACTAAATAAATCTATCTAACGACTCCACCGAATGTGTCGCGAATATAATCAATATAACAGAGCACTCCCCAATTTCCCAAATGACATTGTTTTATTTACGGGATACTAGGGGCAAACCGTGTTCTAATCTCTATCAATCAATACCATCCTTATCTCAAACAACTGAAAAGGGAATGATTAAGATCTAAATCTTAGGCAATTTCATAATAAGTTCAATTTATTCAAAACCTTATTTACTGGGGCACGCCCGTTCGTTTTCACACCTCGAAGGAGAAGAGGGAAGGTAAATCATGCAATTCATAGGGTCATGTCTTTCTACGCATGCGCCACTGTTCCCCTTCTTTTGAAACCAATCTTAAAGGCATCTCCCAGAGCACACTGTGCCTACAATACTATACAATACTGCCGGTACATACAGTACTAACGTATAAGGACCACACCTTACTTCTTAATAGATGTAATAACCTCTATTATTGCAACTTTAACAAAATCAGTAATGAATACTTACCTTCATATTTTAGGACGGTTCAGTTCATCGATCGCTAATAGCGTTTTTGTATTTATCAGCAAGAATTAGATTATCGTATCGGCTTAAAATAGATTTTATGCGCATGTTTACTGAATGCTATATAATGGATATGTTGCCAATTTGAATACCTAAAAAAGAATTTGTTCAGAGGTTTATTTATTATTTTTTTATCTCTGCTTGATTGTAGAAACACCGCCAAGCTTTGGTATCCCCGCACCGGTGACTTTGCATTGCGCTGCGCGTACGGCGAGTTTTCTTCTTCTTTGTTTTGTTTATTTACAGACGTTCTTTAACATCTCAGGTAATCAGCGTCCCATTCAACTCAGGGCTTAGAACGGCCGACAAATTTTGCTCAGAGGCTTCTTTTTTCAGGCTTGAATTTCTATTTCGTGCCGTAAATGTACGACACGGGACCCACGGCTTTACTTCTGTCCCGAAGGAATTTTTACGCCCGAAAAAATTCATCGGTCCTGATCGGGGTCGAACCCGTGATCTTGCGTTTAGGAGACAAGTATGGTTACCACTATACCACCAGGACTGACGCCTATGAGTGTAGTAGCTTTCATGTCTACTTCCTACCTCTACTGCGGGCATCTTTAAATTTGTACTCAGACAAACATAGTAACGGAAGTATCAATTGCTAACTTTAAGGCAATACCTTGAACTAAGACAAAACAGTTTTCTTGCTTACTCCATTTATGGCAAAAATCCCTTAAAAAGGGGGGGGGGGGTGCTCATTTCGCCTTGAGAATGAGGCGAGGGAAAACAGCTGTTGTTGCAAGAGCAAGCGAAGTGATTAGATCATTCCGTAACGGAAAATCTGCATGCGAGAGTGAAGGAATACAAAACAAACAGTTTTAATGGTACGACTGAAAGCAGCAAGCTTTTACTCGAAAAGTGGAGTATTCTAAAACTTAAAACACAATGCTGTCTTGCGTCTTTTCAAAGTTCCTATACCCTATAGCATTTCTCTATAGAGAGAATGGTTACAAATACATGCGCAAACATGAAGATTGCTCATTCACAACGGCACAAAGTTTCAACAGGTTTTAGTATTATTTGTGAGATATCATTGTTCATATGGCTGGTTACTTAGACCATCATAACTTGGTTCTAAAATATTGGGTTATTCCTGAGACAATAAATTGGCTGTAATTTTCCTCACCGGCATTAAGAGTCCTGACAATTTACCTCACTCTGGTATACAGTTCAATAAAAAGCTCTTATAATTTCAATTGGAATAATCAATTATTTTTTTACAAAAATCCTGAATCTTAGCCCAATATTTAACAGTTAAGTAAATGTTTCTGAAATTTTAGTACATGTTTTTCCGAAGCAGCTTATATCAGTTAGATATGCGGAAATGCTGTAATGTGGCAGTATTATTTCCATTATAAGCAATTAATTTAATTGTTTTGATTTTTCAGGCCAAACAGTTTGCTCAGCACGACTATATCTAAAGCTTTTTATGCATTGAGGCAGCTACCCTATTCCTTAATCACTTTTGTGAAGTATTTTGTTTGGTAACTGTACAATAACATCATTATGTAATATGTATTTTCTCACTTTTTTCAGAATTCTACAGCCTGGTTTTAGTGATATATAATGCATATACCGAGGGTGCAAAAATTTATATACACTTTCACAGTAAATGTTTATATAATATATTTCAAAGTTGGGCCGAAAAACAAGAGTAATGTGTAGTATGATGTTCTGTAAACAGATGTGACTCACATACATCATGGTAGCGTTGCTATGCGACAGGTAAATCAACAATGAACAAATGAAGCCAAGAAGTTCTGTAAACAGATGTGACTCACATTATGTTTGGTGGTGTTGCTACAACAAAATGGAACCAAGATTATATTTTGAACAGCGGAAAACAATTTTGAAGTGGTAATGGAAAATCGAGATTGTTGTTGAAGTTCAAAGGCGATGGCGACAGCGCAGAACCGCCAACGCGAGTAACAATTCCGATCTTGCCTCCATTCACTCTATGGAAATGAGGAATTTTACTTCCAGAATGATCGTGCAACACCACATTACCATAGAGATGTATGTGCGTACCGTGATGACAATCTTCCAAGGTACTGGATAGGACGAAGAGGTCCGAATGAGTTTCTACCGCGTTCTCCGGATCTAACTCCGTTGGACTTCTACCTATGGGGGGAATTCTTAAAGATGTTGTATACCGAAGAAAACCAGCTACACAGGCAGCACTTCGGGAAGAAATTGAAACGGTATATGCTGCAATCGTTGAGGACACTTTCACAAACGTTGTTCAATCAGTAGTTCAACGTACTCAGATGTGTATCGACGCCAGTGGTGGGCATTTTGAGCAATTGTAGTAACTGTAAAAGTCTAAGATGATTAGTGTTCATCATTTTCTGTGTGTGTCATTTCAGTTTGTTATGTTAATACAAGTTTTTTCTTTGTTTGAAGTGTGTATACATTTTGGCACCCTGTTGTATATTGTGGAAGGTCCCGGGTTCAAATCACTTTATGTTTTTTGTGGTTTCCCTTGATTGCTTAAGGGAATGCTAGGAGGGGTGCTCACTTTATACGAATTTTACGGCTTAAAACTATCGTTTCATTCCACTGGTTGTATTACAAATGGAAATTAGTGATGAGGTGGGCTAGTGCGTCGCGATGGCGGATTGCGCTTTGAAACAGAGCATGCCCTGGGATCTCGTATGGAAGCGATTCTCTTGAAGGGTGCTCCGCTTGTATCGGAGTGTTCTAACAGGTAACAATGTTAGGTATTTCCTCCAAATCCACGTCTCACTGCCCGTGAATCCTGTCCCCACAATGTTTCCCTCATCGCATCTCTTCCTCCCGGAGGGGCTCTCGTTGGAGTGTTTGCTCAAACGACCAGATCGAGAGCAAGGCTGAAGTGCTAAATATTCTCCACCTGCTACGACCAATACAATCTGTTTTTTTTAATAGTACGCTTATAATAAATTAGAACAAAATAGAACTAGGTGTTCTAACACGGGGTTCCAGATATACCAGTAGATACATTAGAGAGGATGTACAATGCTATGATTAAGTCTATTCTGTTTTATGGAAGTGAAATTTGGGGATGGGCAGAATTGAATATGTAAATAAATGTAAATAAAATAAAGAACGGAAGTTCTGGTAGGAGATCTGGCCATTTTGTGGAGAGGAAGAGGAATGGGTACATAAGAGTATTCTGACTGAGTGCGAACATCTGAGGAAAACACAATTTCAAAAAAAAAAAAAAAAAAAAAAAGGTTAGAACTAGATTAGTATGCTGGGACCTGTTTACGGATCACATTAATTGGTTGAATATGGGCATTTTCCTAGCCAAAGCTAGAGGAAATTTATTTTCTGGTTAGAACACAATAACTAGTGTTCTGCTTCCATTTATATAATTTTCTATTTTAAAAATTTGATTTATTATTATTGTTTTATATTTGTATTATTTGCTTCTGTATCCATATAATTATGATCATACTTAAGCAAGTACGGTAGATGACCATGCATAAAACATATTTTAATACGTACGCATAAATACTTTATAACAATAAATATACACCAATAACTACTACTTTTACCTCATTAAAGTAAAAAAAAAGGTTATCAAAATGCCCAAAAAAATTGTTCAAGTTGCAAAATGCTCCTCTGTGCTTATTTAAGAAGATTCCCGTCCTGCTATAAATAAATTATAGATTTAGAATGTTTGCTGCTTTTGCTTAGGAGCTATATTTAATATAGATAATTAAAAACAAAATAAATTGGCGCTTTATTCTTGACAGTCATGCATAAAAAATGCATAAATGCATAAAAATGCATAATTACATTCCAAAAGTTAAGTGAATCATACAAACATCTGTAGAAAACTAAAAATAAAAATCAGGAGGTTCAGATTATGCTTCCCATAGCAGCTTGAAACCGCACTTATCGCTTTGGTGATCATAATCTTTGCAATTTAAGTGAGAAGCTCATATTGGCCTATTTTAACATAATGTTTTACACAGCTTTCATTGATTTTTGCAGCATTTCCATGATATTGGTTTTAAATAAATATACTCCTTTATTTTATTGTATAATTTTGTTTTTAAATTAATTTTATCACTACTATATACGTGAAACTTAGCACTGGGTGACGAAAGACATTTTAGAAAAAGCGTACGTTGTATCAAACTTAATTATTTTCTTTTGGTGATGATTTCTAATGGAAGCAAAGACAGTTTCTAAGGGGCAAGAGTCTTAAGTGTTGCTTAGTTCAGTTTAAATGAATATATTGCATTACGCGTAGAAAATGTTCAATAGCGATACCGTAAGTAATTAAAAAAGTAATATGTTGAAATAAAATATTTTCATATCAAAACACACAAGTTCGAGATAAAATACTGCAGTGATTTAATTGTAATATCTTTGTCACTAAGACAGTAATAACTTATTTAAACGTATAAGCATATGAATAAAAAAAACTAACACATTTGTTTTTGAAACCAAATGACAATTTCAAGTTCAGAAAAAAGAGCAACAATGAAGTTATGTAAAAGTATGAAATTAAAATTTAAATCTTATACTTCAATAATTAATTAAATCTAGGCACTCGCCAAGTAACCGAGGTGGAAATTCCCCAAATTCCCATTTCACTCGTTCATGAAATACGTTTGCTGTAAATGTCGAAATTATTCATAAACTTCGTAAGCAAAGGGTTGTTTTCGCCGATTGCCTAGGGCGGGTTCAAAAGGAAAACATTAATGTAGCATAAATAAACATAAGAACCGCTTGAAATCGAGATGAGGAACCTTGCATTCGCAAATCTCAGCTGTTATTCGTGCAGTGACTTTTGAGACATTTCACTTTCATTCCCTATGAACGCCTTCGTAGGAAGAAGGAAATGGAGTTTAGTGTAGTTTAATGTAGTTCCAGTACTAAAGCACACCGGTTCTGCAAGTCAGTGCTGGGTAAATCGAAACTGAAATTTAGAAGAGACAATAATCATCCAAATCTCCTACAGCTATCAACAGTATGATGTGAAGTAATAAAATAAATGACTGCGCATACTTGAGAGCAGCAAAAGACCCTAATTGGAGCAAGGGTGCCATAAATGTATACACATTTTCACAGTTGATGTCTATTTAATATATTTCAAAGTTAGACCGAAAGACAACAGTAATGTGTAGTATGATGTTCTATAAACAGATATGACTCACATATGTTATGATAGCGTTGCTAAGTGACAGGTAAATCAACAATAAACAAATGAATATCGCATGTTCTGTAAACAGATGACTCACATGACGTTATGCTAGCGTTGCTACGTGACAGGTAAATCAACAATGAACAAACGAAGCCAAAATTATGATATGATGTTCTGTAAACAGATGTGACTCACGTTACATATGCTAGCGTTGCTACAACAAAATGGAGACAATATTATTGTTTGAACAGTGGAAAGCAATTTTGAAGTAGTATTGGAAAACCGAGAATGTTGTTGAAGTTCAAAGGCTGGGAGACGTATGTGCAGAACAGATTCTCGGATCTAACTCCGTTGGACTTCTACCTATGGGGAACTCTTAAGGATGATGTATACCATAGAAAACCAGGTACACTGGCAGCGCTTCGGGAATAAATTGAAAGAGCATGTGCTGCCAACGCTAAGGACACTTTTGCAAACTTTGCTCAATCAGTAGTTCAACGTACTGAAAAGTGTATCGACGCCGATGGTGGGCATTTTGAGCAACTGTTGTAACTGTAAAAGTCTAAGATGTGTAGTGCTCATCATTTTCTGTTTGTGTGAATTCAGTTTTGTAATATTAGCACCATTTTTTCTTTGCTTGAAGTGTGTGTACATTTTTGGCAACCTCTGCATTTGCTGAATAAAACCGGAATAAAAGAGAATTAAAGCTTGTTCTATTCTCTAAGATTTTAACCCTGACGTAATCTGGTTTATTCAATTGCTTCAAAACTGATCTTAACGTTTTCCAATTTGCTCTAATTTTTCTATTGTAGTTGTCATTAAAGATGCTTCTGTTGGCTATTGCGACCAGCATTAGCACTTTTTGTTAGCTTCCTATTAATAGAATGTAAAATGTTTAATTTCTACAGATCCCAGAAATGGCGAGCAACTATAGACTTACAACGGTTCAAATACACTCTAGATATAATACTGAAGAGAAAGAGAAAGAAATACGCAAATATTAACTACTTAATTGCATTACATTATAAGACTATATACGTATATATCACTACATTAGAGAGGCTGTACAATGCTATAAGTTCTATTCTGGAAGTGAAATGTGGGAACGAGAAAGGGCTGAACATGTAAATAAATTGAAGTCGATTTTTGAAAAAGAGTTCTTGGGCTCTCCAAAGGAACGCCAAACTGTAGGATCACGAGGGAGGTGGGTTGTTATGAAGATATGGTTAATAATAAAACAAGGACGATAAAATACTGACTTAGACCAGTCCATACTTTTCGCTAAATGCTATAGAATTCACATACAAAATATAAAATCAACGTCAACATCATCAACATCAACGCTGCAGAGATAGAATGAGGACTCAAAGGAATTGACCTGGGTTCAATTGGTAACGTGGTGATGAAAATAATGAAAATTTATGGAAATAGGTTAGGACAAGGCTAGAAGATATCAACAGGCAGAAAATCGAGGCAGAATATAACAAGAAAGTATCCTTGAGCCTATCGAATGTAATTAAACTAACCTGGGATAAAGAAGTATATGCTCGTTCTAGGGAGAAAGGCAAGATAAGGAATGGCCTGGATTAGAGTGCGAAATTGGAAGGATAAAAAAATAACGGATAGTTCTGGAAGCAGAGTCTGCCCTTTTTGTGGAGGGGATGAGAAAGGGTGCATATTTTGGTCGAATTGGGAACACCCGAGAAAATCTATGTTTTCTTACAACTTTTTAAGGCAATTAGAGATCGAGTGGCATGCTGGGACCAGTTTGCGAACCACATTTATTGGTTAAATATAGGCAATTTCCTCGCCAAAGTACACGAAGGTAAAAGGAATTTGTTTTCTGATTAGAGCGCAATAGCTAGTGTAGTTTAAATAATGTAATATGTTTCCATTAATATATCTGTAAGCATAGTTCTTCCCATTTTTTAAAAAAAAAGTTCATTTATTTATTATTTTAATATTACTTTATTTATTCATCTTTCTAATTGACTATCATACTTAAGCATGCACAGTTTACGAACCATGCATAATATATATATACGCGTACTGCTCACCCAAAGTCGCGGGTTCGAACCCGGCCAGGATCGATGGATTTTTTCGGGCGTAAAAATAGTAAGCATGGCTTCCTTCGGAAGGGAAGTAAAACCGTGGGTCCCGTGTCGTACATTTACGGCACGAAAAAGAACTTCGAGCCGGAAAGAAGAGGCCTCTGAGCAAAATTTGTTGGCCGTTTCACGCCCTGAATTGAATAGGACGCTGATGACCTGAGCTGGTAAAGAGCGTCCTTAAATAAACAAATCAAATTTATTCGGACTTTACTACGACTCAGTTTTAATGGATGACATATTTGCTAGTCAGTGCACCTCACGTTGAAGGTCAGTGGCCAGTGAAAACTAGCGAGCGATTAAAAAATTAACATCACCGCTTTTAGTAAACAAACTCACTTAACTACGACGTTGCGAACTCCCGCATTTCGTAGAGTCATCAGAAATAGATCAATCAGTAGCTGATTGTTCTGATGAAATAGTGACCCATTCATTTCCAATAACTTGTGGTAATATTTCAAGCTATTTGCTCTTTTTAAGTCACTTGAGCCACTCTACTACTACAAACCCACGGGGGTAATTTTATTTTTTCTTGATCGGAAGTAAATATATATATAATATCTTTTCAAATCTAAGATGTAACTTTAATTGCTCATATTTTCATTATTTTTCACATAGTTCTAAAATCTGCCACAGGCTTATTACTTAAAAATAGCATTTTTTGCATCACCACGACGACTTTGTTATGTTATTTATAGTTGAATTACAGCTTTTCAATATTAGTAAAACTGCATTTTATTAATTTCTATTTGTGGGAATAAATAGTGTTTACCTCTGTATACTCATATCGTGGGGGTATTTCGAGATATTTCAAAGGATATTTAGGCTGTGAACCTCTGCTAAACTAGCTTACCAGTCTCATTTGATTTTTGACGAAAATTGCAGTTGTAGGGTAGGCTCCTATCGTCTTGCTCCCTAAATCACAGCCTGTGATTATTGGACAGTATTTTCAAACGTTTTTATTAACTCGCTTTCTTGTCTGTTAGGGTGGAATTTTGTAAAAAAAAAAAAAAAAATATTCATGCACTTCTAAACGAGATAGAGACTTGAAAATTTGCACATGGGTCAGAAATGGATGAAAATACAATATAATACGTAATTATCTTGGTTCAATGGCTCCACGGTTCAAAAATATGATTCCGCATTTTTGAAAGTAAGGCAGCGGAATATCAAACACGAAGTTTTTAAAAAATGTAACATTGAACACATTTCTGTAGTTTCGTTAATAACGGATAAAATTTATAACATTTATAATAATATTTATTTAAAAATAAGAACAATTGCTATGATGATTGTATTATATTTATCAATGCAATAAATTATAGTGTAACTTCATTTATATTTAATTTCAACGTTTTACTTGAATCTAAGATGATTAGAATTTTTGTTATATTTTGATAACAATACAGTCGCCATGGCAACTATTCAAATAAACAACGCGATGTCGAACGCTCAAATTACAAGAAAAGCATGGCTTAAGCCGATCAACTGAGACGATGGAAAAACGTTCTTCTCGACTCACTAATGACACGCAACGACATGCTAAATATTTTGATAACAATACGGTGGCCATGGCAACTTTTCAAATAAAAGCCTCATATTTAAATTTTCACAATTAAATCCTTAAAATAATATTTAATAAATCTGATTTTTATTACATAAATTCAATTGCGCTAGGGTAGCATGTGTATTAATAATGTATTAATAATTTCAACTGTGTAAATAAGTAGTGAATAAGTATTATATTTAATATAATATAATGAGTTACATATATTATCAAAGATTTTGACTTCTATATTGAGGATCTGGTGCAAATGTATTTAATACTGAAAGAAAATGTTCAAAATCAACTTTGTTTTTTCTGTATTTTGTTTCTAATTAAAAATAATAATTAATCAACTGTTTCGATATATCAATGGAACAGATAAAACAATTTTCTATTTTAGATGTGATGAAGAGAAAATAAAATGAACTAAATCTAAAAGTTGCTCAATTTTTGTCATTATTTAATGGAGATGTCTAATAGTGATTGCAAAATTACGTGCATACAAGACTAAAAAGTAGAAAACAATTTAAATATTTTTTTCTAAAAAACTACGTTTTTATTTTCTTAATTATAAATGAACTAAAAAGTATAAAACAACTCATCCTAGCAAATGCAGATTTATAAACCCACGCAAATTCATAATCCCATAAATCTTTTAGAAAAATTCTTCCAAACGAAAAACGTGCAACGTATGCAATAGATAAAATTAATAAGTGTTAAAGTTTAAATTAATAACACAAAAGGTTTAGACAAACTATAGCATGTGCCCCAAATTTTTCGTTTGGAAGAATTTTTCTAAAAAGTTTATGAGATTATGAATTGGCATGGGGTTATAAATCTGCATTTGGTTAGGAATGAATTATTTCATAGTTTTTAGTTCATTTATAATTAAAAAAATAAATACGTGGTTTAAATTTTTTTATTTAAATTATTATAGTGTTCACTTCAGCAAATTATAACTGTCTGAGGATACTGTGTAGAATAAAAGCGCTGGTGAGAGAGTTTATTTCTTGCAGGGCAATCTTGTTTACAAAAAGGATTAAACCCATAGGACAAGTGATTCCCTCTGCTACAGTAAGCTCTTTCACGATTGTTATTTCAAGGTGTTTGTTCAATATCTGTTCATACTGCATATGTATGACCAATTATTTCTAGTTATATAAAGCATAAATTTTAAATGGAGGAAGAACATGGTTTAAGTCGAATGTTGCATAGTTTTTATCGATTATATTTCAGAGGGAAAATTTCTCAAGGAAGATACCTGAAATAAAATGGTTGATATTTTAAACTTTGCCTATATCTTACAGAATATATTTATTGAAAAAAACGTGTAATTAGGCTTTGTATAATTCTGACAGAGCAAAACGAAGAATAATTTGAAGGCCTGTTAAGTATATTTCGGAAAATAAATGAATCTCTTTAAGCAAAAATTTATGATATGCAACTTTTGAAATGACACTGGCAATTTTCACGTTTTTATAAAATGTTTAACTCGAAAACTACTGGGAAAAATATGTAATATTTAAAATCATTTTCAAGGAAAGTGGTAAGTACATGTGCTACACATGTGTACTTATTTGTGCATAAATGAAATGCAAATACAAACATTTGTCATTTGTTGCTTGCTTGCGTTCTGCAAACATGCTACCCTAGGTAGGTTAATTGTTTGTAAACTTGAGCAGTTTAGGCTTTACTGGATAAAAATGCCAGGAAAGAAAATGGAAGCTTATGAAGTCATAGTTGCGTTATATCATTGCACTATTAATGAGTAAAGAGAGAACGACGCAGTGAAAAATAAGCACTCTGTACTAAAGAACATTCAACATTTTATGCGTGCCAGAGATTCTCGCTGTGGAATTTCTGCATTGAGTATGTCGCATTCTACGGAACAAGTGCCAGTTTAATGGAATTAATTCTAAATTGTTTTCAAGTTTTCGCGAACACAAACGACAACAACTTTTGTGCACTTTAGTTGACCTAGTTTGCTTAATTTTGAAGCCATGTTCAAGAATTTAGTCGGGATTATTTGCATAATAGTTTTGCTTACACGTTAATAAACACCACGATGAATACATTACAAAACTGACGCAATGTATTTGCGCTATCGGTGAGTGCGCCAGCGGTAACCGGACACAAATATTTGTGGCACGTTAGCGAAACCGTAACAAATGAAATACTATTAATATACCGAGGATGCCAAAAAATGTATACACATTTTCAGAGTATATATATATATACATATATATAAAGTCGGTCTAACTTTGAAATTTATGTATGTATTTCAAAGTTGGACCGATTTTTTTAATGGTGTTAACGCCCGTTTTTACTACTGAGGCACCACAGGCGGTGACACTGATGATGCATGAGATGAAATGATAAATTGGTAAAGGATTTTTTTTTTTAAGGAAGGAAAGGTTCCAGGCCTAAGTTTAGGGTACTGGGAGGACGGCTCTGGCCGGATTCGAACCCCAAATCTCCCACTCACGTGTCCGCGCCTAACGACCTCGGGCACCCATGGCGGTAAAGTTGGACTGAAAAACAACAATAATGTGTAGTATGATGTTCTGTAAACAGATGTGACTCACCTACATCATGGTAGCGTTGCTATGCGACAGGTAAATCAACAATGAACAAATGAAGCCAAGAAGTTCTGTAAACAGATGTGACTCACATTATGTTTGGGTGTTGCTACAACAAAATGGAACCAAGATTATCTTTTTAACAGCGGAAAACAATTTTGAAGTGGTAATTGAGATTGTTGTTGAAGTTCAAAGGCGATGGCGACAGCGCAGAATCGCCAACGCGAGTAACAATTCCGATCTTGCCTCCATTCACTCTATGGAAATGAGGAATTTTACTTCCAGAAGGATCGTGCAACACCACATTACCATAGAGATGTATGTGCGTACCGTGATGACAATCTTCCAAGGTACTGGATAGGACGAAGAGGTCCGAATGAGTTTCCACCGCGTTCTCCGGATCTAACTCCGTTGGACTTCTACCTATGGGGGGAATTCTTAAAGATGTTGTATACCGAAGAAAACCAGCTACAAAGGCAGTACTTCGGGAAGAAATTGAAACGGTATATGCTGCAATCGCTGAGGACACTTTCACAAACGTTGTTCAATCAGTAGTTCAACGTACTCAGATGTGTATCGACGCCAGTGGTGGGCATTTTGAGCAATTGTAGTAACTGTAAAAGTCTAAGATGATTAGTGTTCATCATTTTCTGTGTGTGTCATTTCAGTTTGTTATGTTAATACAAGTTTTTTCTTTGTTTGAAGTGTGTATACATTTTGGCACCATGCTGTATATTGCGGAAAGTCCCGGATTTAAATCACTTTATGCTTTTTTGTGGTTTCCCTTGATTGATTAAGCGAATGCTAGGAAGGGTGCTCACTTTATACGAATTTTACGGCTTAAAACTATCGTTTCATTCCACTGGTTATGTTACAAATGGAAATTAGTGGTGAGGTGGGCTAGTACATCGTGATGGCGGATTGCGCTTTGAAACAGAGCATGCCCTGGGATCTCGTATGGAAGCGATTCTCTTGAAGGGTGCTCCGCCTGCATCGGAGTGTTTTAACAGGTAACAATGTTAGGTATTTCCTCCAAGTCCACGTCTCACTGCCCGTGAATCCTGTCCCCGCAATGTTTCCCTCATCGCATCTCTTCCTCCCGGAGGGGCTCTCGTTGGAGTGTTTGCTCAAACGACCAGATCGAGAGCAAGGCTGAAGTGCTAAATATTCTCCACCTGCTACGACCAATACAATCTGTTTTTTTAATAGTACGCTTATAATAAATTAGAACAAAATAGAACTAGGTGTTCTAACACGGGGTTCCAGATATACCAGTAGATACATTAGAGAGGATGTACAATGCTATGATTAAGTCTATTCTGTTATATGGAAGTGAAATTTGGGGATGGGCAGAATTGAATATATAAATAAATGTAAATAAAATAAAGAACGGAAGTTCTGGTAGGAGATCTGGCCATTTTGTGGAGAGGAAGAGGAATGGGTACATTAGAGTATTCTGACTGAGTGCGAACATCTGAGGAAAACACAATTTCAAAAAAAAAAAAAAAAAAAAAAAAAGGTTATAACTAGATTAGTATGCTGGGACGTGTTTACGGATCACATTAATTGGTTGAATATGGGCATTTTCCAAGCCAAAGCTAGAGGAAATTTATTTTCTGGTTAGAACACAATAACTAGTGTTCTGCTTCCATTTATATAATTTTCTATTTTAAAAATTTGATTTATTATTATTATTGTTTTATATTTGTATTATTTGCTTCTGTATCCATATAATTATGATCATACTTAAGCAAGTACGGTAGATGACCATGCATAAAATATATTTTAATGCCTATGCATAAAGACTTTATAATAATAAATATACACCAATAACTACTACTTTTACCTCATTAAAGTAAAAAAAAAGGTTATCTAAATGCCCAAAAAAAAAAATGTTCAAGTTGCAAAATGCTCCTCTGTGCTTATTTAAGAAGATTCTCGTCCTGCTATAAATAAATTATAGATTTAGAATGTTTGCTGCCTTTGCTTAGGAGCTATATTTAATTTAAAAAATTAAAAACAAAATAAATCGGCGTTTTATTCTCGACAGTCATGCATAAAAATGCATAAATGCATAAAAATGCATAATTACATTCCAAGAGTTAAGTGAATCATACAAACATCTGTAGAAAAATAAAAATCATGAGGTTCAGATTATGCTTCCCATAGCAGCTTGAAACCGCACTTATCGCTTTGGTGATCATAATCTTTGCATTTTAAGTGAGAAGCTCATATTGGCCTATTTTAACATAATGTTTTACACAGCTTTCATTGATTTTTGCAGCATTTCCATGATATTTGTTTTAAATAAATATACTCCTTTATTTTATTGTATAATTTTGTTTTTAAATTAATTTTATCACTACTATATACGTGAAACTTAGCACTGGGTGACGAAAGACATTTTCGAAAAAGCGTACGTTGTAGCAAAATTAATTATTTTCTTTTGGTGATGATTTCTAATGGAAGCAAAGACAGTTTCTAAGAGGTAAGAGTCTGAAGTGTTGATTAGTTCAGTTTAAATGAATGTATTGCATTACGCGTAGAAAATGTTCAATAGCGATACCGTAAGTAATTAAAAAAGTAATATGTTGAAATAAAATATTTTCATATCAAAACACACAAGTTCGAGATAAAATACTGCAGTGATTTAATTGTAATATCTTTGTCACTAAGAGAGTAATAACTTATTTAAACGTATAAGCATATGAATAAAAAAAACTAACACATTTGTTTTTGAAACCAAATGACAATTTCAAGTTCAGAAAAAAGAGCAACAATGAAGTTATGTAAAAGTATGAAATTAAAATTTAAATCTTATACTTCAATAATTAATTAAATCTAGGCACTCGCCAAGTAACCGAGGTGGAAATTCCCCAAATTCCCATTTCACTCGTTCATGAAATACGTTTGCTGTAAATGTCGAAATTATTCATAAACTTCGTAAGCAAAGGGTTGTTTTCGCCGATTGCCTAGGGCGGGTTCAAAAGGAAAACATTAATGTAGCATAAATAAACATAAGAACCGCTTGAAATCGAGATGAGGAACCTTGCATTCGCAAATCTCAGCTGTTATTCGTGCAGTGACTTTTGAGACATTTCACTTTCATTCCCTATGAACGCCTTCGTAGGAAGAAGGAAATGGAGTTTAGTGTAGTTTAATGTAGTTCCAGTACTAAAGCACACCGGTTCTGCAAGTCAGTGCTGGGTAAATGGAAACTGAAATTTAGAAGAGACAATAATCATCCATATCTCCTACAGCTATCAACAGTATGATGTGAAGTAATAAAATAAATGACTGCACATACTTGAGAGCAGCAAAAGACCCTAATTGGAGCAAGGGTGCCATAAATGTATACACATTTTCACAGTTGATGTCTATTTAATATATTTCAAAGTTTGACCGAAAAACAACAGTAATGTGTAGTATGATGTTCTATAAACAGATGTGACTCACATACATTATGATAGCGTTGCTACGTGACAGGTAAATCAACAATAAACAAATGAAGCCAAGATGTATGATGTTCTGTAAACAGATGACTCACATTACGTTATGCTAGCGTTGCTACGTGACAGGTAAATCAACAATGAACAAACGAAGCCAAAATTATGATATGATGTTCTGTAAACAGATGTGACTCACGTTACATATGCTAGCGTTGCTACAAAAAAATGGAGACAATATTATTGTTTGAACAGTGGAAAGCAATTTTGAAGTAGTATTGGAAAACCGAGAATGTTGTTGAAGTTCAAAGGCTGGGAGACGTATGTACAGAACAGATTCTCGGATCTAACTCCGTTGGACTTCTACCTATGGGGAACTCTTAAGGATGCTGTATACCATAGAAAACCAGGTACACTGGCAGCGCTTCGGGAATAAATTGAAAGAGCATGTGCTGCCAACGCTAAGGACACTTTTGCAAACTTTGCTCAATCAGTAGTTCAACGTACTGAAAAGTGTATCGATGCCGATGGTGGGCATTTTGAGCAACTGTTGTAACTGTAAAAGTCTAAGATGTTTAGTGCTCATCATTTTCTGTTTGTGTGAATTCAGTTTTGTAATATTAACACCATTTTTTCTTTGCTTGAAGTGTGTGTACATTTTTGGCAACCTCTGCATTTGCTGAATAAAACCGGAATAAAAGAGAATTAAAGCTTGTTCTATTCTCTAAGATTTTAACCCTGACGTAATCTGGTTTATTCAATTGCTTCAAAAGTGATCTTAACGTTTTCCAATTTGCTCTAATTTTTCTATTGTAGTTGTCATTAAAGATGCTTCTGTTGGCTATTGCGACCAGCATTAGCACTTTTTGTTAGCTTCCTATTAATAGAATGTAAAATGTTTAATTTCTACAGATCCCAGAAATGGCGAGCAACTATAGACTTACAACGGTTCAAATACACTCTAGATATAATACTGAAGAGAAAGAGAAAGAAATACGCAAATATTAACTACTTAATTGCATTACATTATAAGACTATATACGTATATATCACTACATTAGAGAGGCTGTACAATGCTATAAGTTCTATTCTGGAAGTGAAATGTGGGAACGAGAAAGGGCTGAACATGTAAATAAATTGAAGTCGATTTTTGAAAAAGAGTTCTTGGGCTCTCCAAAGGAACGCCAAACTGTAGGATCACGAGGGAGGTGGGTTGTTATGAAGATATGGTTAATAATAAAACAAGGACGATAAAATACTGACTTAGACCAGTCCATACTTTTCGCTAAATGCTATAGAATTCACATACAAAATATAAAATCAACGTTAACATCATCAACATCAACGCTGCAGAGATAGAATGAGAACTCAAAGGAATTGACCTGGGTTCAATTGGTAACGCGGTGATGAAAATAATGAAAATTTATGGAAATAGGTTAGGACAAGGCTAGAAGCTATCAACAGGCAGAAAATCGAGGCAGAATATAACAAGAAAGTATCCTTGAGCCTATCGAATGTAATTAAACTAACCTGGGATAAAGAAGTATATGCTCGTTCTAGGGAGAAAGGCAAGATAAGGAATGGCCTGGATTAGAGTGCGAAATTGGAAGGATAAAAAAATAACGGATAGTTCTGGAAGCAGAGTCTGCCCTTTTTTTGGAGGGGATGAGAAAGGGTGCATATTTTGGTCGAATTGGGAACACCCGAGAAAATCTCTGTTTTCTTACAACTTTTTAAGGCAATTAGAGATCGAGTGGCATGCTGGGACGTGTTTGCGAACCACATTTATTGGTTAAATATAGGCAATTTCCTCGCCAAAGTACACGAAGGTAAAAGGAATTTGTTTTCTGATTAGAGCGCAATAGCTAGTGTAGTTTAAATAATGTAATATGTTTCCATTAATATATCTGTAAGCATAGTTCTTCCCATTTTTTTAAAAAAAAGTTCATTTATTTATTATTTTAATATTACTTTATTTATTCATCTTTCTAATTGACTATCATACTTAAGCATGCACAGTTTACGAACCATGCATAATATATATACGCGTGCTGCTCACCCAAGGTCGCGGGTTCGAACCCGGCCAGGATCGATGGATTTTTTCGGGCGTAAAAATAGTAAGCATGGCTTCCTTCGGAAGGGAAGTAAAACCCTGGGTCCCGTGTCGTACATTTACGGCACGAAAAAGAACCTCAAGCCGGAAAGAAGAGGCCTCTGAGCAAAATTTGTCGGCCGTTTCACGCCCTGAATTGAATAGGACGCTGATGACCTGAGCTGTTAAAGAGCGTCCTTAAATAAACAAATCAAATTTATTCGGACTTTACTACGACTCAGTTTTAATGGATGACATATTTGCTAGTCAGTGCACCTCACGTTGAAGGTCAGCGGCCAGTGATAACTAGCGAGCGATTAAAAAATTAACATCACTGCTTTTAGTAAACAAACTCACTTAACTACGACGTTGCGAACTCCCGCATTTCATAGAATCATCAGAAACAGATCAACCAGTAGCTGATTGTTCTAATGAAAACACGCTTCGCAATAGTGACCCATTCATTTCCAATAACTTGTGGTAATATTTCAAGTTAATTGCTCTTTTTATGTCACTTGAGTCACTCTACTAGTACAAACTCACGGGGGTAATTTTATTTTTCCTTGATCGGAAGTTAAATTTTATACACACATATATATTTCAAATATAAGATGTAACTTTATTGCTGATATTTTTATTATTTTTCACGAAATCTACAATGTAACTTTAATTGCTCACATTTTCATTATTTTTCACATAATCTTAAAATCTGCCACAGGCTTATTACTTAAAAATAGCATTTTTTTGCATCACCACGACGACTTTGTTATGTTATTTATAGTTGAATTACAGCTTTTCAATATTAGTAAAACTGCATTTTATTAATTTCTATTTGTGGGAATAAATAGTGTTTACCTCTGTATACTCATATCGTGGGGGTATTTCGAGATATTTCAAAGGATATTTAGGCTGTGAGCCTCTGCTAAACTAGCTTACCAGTCTCATTTGATTTTTGACGAAAATTGCAGTTATAGGGTAGGCTCCTATCGTCTTGCTCCCCTAAATCACAGCCTGTGATTATTGGACAGTATTTTCAAACGTTTTTATTAACTCGCTTTCTTGTCTGTTAGGGTGGAATTTTGTAAAAAAAAAAAAATATTCATGCACTTCTAAACGAGATAGAGACTTGAAAATTTGCACATGGGTCAGAAATGGATGAAAATACAATATAATACGTAATTATCATGGTTCAATGGCTCCACGGTTCAAAAATATGGTTCCGCATTTTTGAAAGTAAGGCAGCGGAATATCAAACACGAAGTTTTTAAAAAATGTAACATTGAACACATTTCTGTAGTTTCGTTAATAACGGATAAAATTTATAACATTTATAATAATATTTATTTAAAAATAAGAACAATTGCTATGATGATTGTATTATATTTATCAATGCAATAAATTATAGTGTAACTTCATTTATATTTAATTTCAACGTTTTACTTGAATCTAAGATGATTAGAATTTTTGTTATATTTTGATAACAATACAGTCGCCATGGCAACTATTCAAATAAACAACGCGATGTCGAACGCTCAAATTACAAGAAAAGCATGGCTTAAGCCGATCAACTGAGACGATGGAAAAACGTTCTTCTCGACTCACTAATGACACGCAACGACATGCTAAATATTTTGATAACAATACGGTGGCCATGGCAACTTTTCAAATAAAAGCCTCATATTTAAATTTTCACAATTAAATCCTTAAAATAATATTTAATAAATCTGATTTTTATTACATAAATTCAATTGCGCTAGGGTAGCATGTGTATTAATAATGTATTAATAATTTCAACTGTGTAAATAAGTAGTGAATAAGTATTATATTTAATATAATATAATGAGTTACATATATTATCAAAGATTTTGACTTCTATATTGAGGATCTGGTGCAAATGTATTTAATACTGAAAGAAAATGTTCAAAATCAACTTTGTTTTTTCTGTATTTTGTTTCTAATTAAAAATAATAATTAATCAACTGTTTCGATATATCAATGGAACAGATAAAACAATTTTCTATTTTAGATGTGATGAAGAGAAAATAAAATGAACTAAATCTAAAAGTTGCTCAATTTTTGTCATTATTTAATGGAGATGTCTAATAGTGATTGCAAAATTGCGTGCATACAAGACTAAAAAGTAGAAAACAATTTAAATATTTTTTTCTAAAAAACTACGTTTTTATTTTCTTAATTATAAATGAACTAAAAAGTATAAAACAACTCATCTTAGCCAAATGCAGATTTATAAACCCATGCAAATTCATAATCCCATAAACTTTTTAGAAAAATTCTTCCAAACGAAAAACGTGCAACGTATGCAATAGATAAAATTAATAAGTGTTAAAGTTTAAATTAATCACACAAAAGGTTTAGACAAACTATAGCATGTGCCCCAATTTTTTCGTTTGGAAGAATTTTTCTAAAAAGTTTATGAGATTATGAATTGGCATGGGGTTATAAATCTGCATTTGGTTAGGAATGAATTATTTCATAGTTTTTAGTTCATTTATAATTAAAAAAATAAAAACGTGGTTTAAATTTTTTTATTTAAATTATTATAGTGTTCACTTCAGCAAATTATAACTGTCTGAGGATACTGTGTAGAATAAAAGCGCTGGTGAGAGAGTTTATTTCTTGCAGGGCAATCTTGTTTACAAAAAGGATTAAACCCATAGGACAAGTGATTCCCTCTGCTACAGTAAGCTCTTTCACGATTGTTATTTCAAGGTGTTTGTTCAATATCTGTTCATACTGCATATGTATGACCAATTATTTCTAGTTATATAAAGCATACATTTTAAATGGGGGAAGAACATGGTTTAAGTCGAATGTTGCATAGTTTTTATCGATCATATTTCAGAGGGAAAATTTCGCAAGGAAGATACCTGAAATAAAATGGTTGATATTTTAAACTTTGTCTATATCTTACAGAATATATTTATTGAAGAAACGTGTAATTAGGCATTGAATAATTCTGACAGAGCAAAACGAAGAATAATTTGAAGGCCTGTTAAGTATATTTCGGAAAATAAATGAATCTCTTTAAGCAAACATTTATGATATGCAACTTTTGAAATGACACTGGCAATTTTCACGTTTTTATAAAATGTTTAACTCGAAAACTACTGGGAAAAATATCTAATATTTAAAATCATTTTCAAGGAAAGTCGTAAGTACATGTGCTACACATGTCTACTTATTTGTGCATAAATGAAATGCAAATACAAACATTTGTCATTTGTTGCTTGCTTGCGTTCTGCAAACATGCTACCCTAGGTAGGTTAATTATTTGTAAACTTGAGCAGTTTAGGCTTTACTGGAGAAAAATGCCAGGAAAGAAAATGGAAGCTTATAGAAGTCATAGTTGCGTTATATCATTGCACTATTAATGAGTAAAGAGAGAACGACGCAGTGAAAAATAAGCCCTCTGTACTAAAGAACATTCAACATTTTATGCGTGCCAGAGATTCTCGCTGTGGAATTTCTGCATTGAGTGTGTCGCATTCTACGGAACAAGTGCCAGTTTAATGGAATTAATTCTAAATTGTTTTCAAGTTTTCGGGAACACAAACGACAACAACTTTTATGCACTTTAGTTGACCTAGTTTGCGTATTTTTGAAGCCATGTTCAAGAATTTAGTCGGGATTATTTGCATAATAGTTTTGCTTACACGTTAATAAACACCACGATGAATACATTACAAAACAGATGCAATGTATTTGCGCTATCGGTGAGTGCGCCAGCGGTAACCGGACACAAATATTTGTGGCACGTTAGCGAAACCGTAACAAATGAAATACTATTAATATACCGAGGATGCCAAAAAATGTATACACACTTTCAGAGTATATATATATATACATATATATAAAGTCGGTCTAACTTTGAAATATATGTATGTATTTCAAAGTTGGGCCGATTTTTTTTAATGGTGTTAACGCCCGTTTTTACTACTGAGGCACCACAGGCGGTGACACTGATGATGCATGAGATGAAATGATAAATTGGTAAAGGATTTTTTTTAAGGAAGGAAGGTTCCAGGCCTAAGTTTAGGGTACTGGGAGGACGGCTCTGACCGGATTCGAACCCCAAATCTCCCACTCACGAGTCCGCGCCTAACGACCTCGGGCACCCATGGCGGTAAAATTGGACTGAAAAACAACAATAATGTGTAGTATGATGTTCTGTAAACAGATGTGACTCACATACATTATGATAGCGTTGCTAGGCGACAGATAAATTAACAATGAGCAAATAAAGCTAAGATTATGGTATGATGTTCTGTAAACAAATGTGACTCACATCACGTTATGCTAGAGTTGCTACAACAAAATGGAGCCAAGATTATTGTTTGAACGGCGGGAAGCAATTTTGAAGTGGTACTGGAATATTGTTGAAGTTCAAAGGTAATGGAGACAGCACAGCACAGAACCGTTCTCCGGATCTAACTCCGTTGGACTTCTATCTATGGGGAACTCTTAAGGATGTTGTATACCGTAGAAAACCAGATACACTGGTAGCACTTCGGGAAGAAATTGAAACGGCATGTGTTGCAATCGCTGAGGACACTTTCGCAAACGTTGCTCAATCAGTAGTTCAATGTACTCAGAAGTGTATCGACGCCTATAGTGGGCATTTTGAGCAACTGTTGTAACTGTAAAAGTCTAAGATGATTAATACTCATCATTTTCTGTTTGTGTGAATCCAGTTTTGTTATGTTAACACAGTTTTTTCTTTGCTTGAAGTGTGCATACATTTTGGTACCTTCTGTAGTTATTTACTCCAAAAAGGAAGTAGTTGCTACCTTCTGGATTGATGAACTTATGTACAAACCGCCAAAGTACTTTTAGAGAAATAAGGCAAGTGGCCCAACATCATGAAATAAAGGAGTGACTCACCAATCAAGGCCGCACACAGATGCAAGTATCCTCACATTGATATATATTCTCTGTTCTGTAAGAAAACAAAAGAAGCAACATTATATATAAAATATGTATAACACAAAAGCAAACAATTTCCACCTTTATTAAAAATATACTATGGTGCCAATGTTATTACGGTTAAAACAATGATATTGGCGCTAAATTGAACGTGTATGTCTTAAGCTATTTAGAAGCAGCTTCAGCTATCAACTGTTTAAACGATAGTGTACAGTTCTGGGCCAGCGGAATGCACGCTGCCGGCGCCTCTGTCATCGCCTCCCTGAAGTTACGTCATTGCGCCGAGAGCGACCAGCCCAGACAGATGAGTGAGACACATAGGAGAGATGTCTGTCCGTCTACTGGCTTCCGGGAGCGGTTGCTCTACTCGATGGTTGGAGTGAAGTAACCCATTTTGGGTAAGTCAAAAATACGAGTATTTCGGTATTGAACTTTTTCTTATTCCCGTTCAGTAAAAGTGAATAATTAATTAAGAGCAGCTTTAATAATGTTTCTTGATGTATTTCATTAAATGGGGGGGGGGGCAGAACTCTTTACTCTTTATTTTAATGCGCTCTTATGTAGCAGTCCTGTTTCACTAAGAATGGATTTAAAAACGCTATTCAAGTAAAAATCTGGTTTTTATTAAAGGTTTGAATATCAATGCCAGTGCTTTTCAAGCAATTAGCTATTGTTCTTAAAGGAACACTTTATATACAACAAGCAGGCATCTAGGGTTATAGGGCATATCCAAAGTACGGTTGTCGAGTACTGTTAAACAATGCTCAATTCAATGGGACAGTAACTAAGTAAAACGCATTGCCAGGACTGTGTTCCTGAAATTAGTATCGAATATATTAAAAGCCTATACAAAAGCCTAGAAATCCTACCTTTTAGTTTTTATCCTTTTTAATTTTAATGTTTGTCTGCATGATTTCTTATACGCGGAGACCACGTTATAAAGTTCTGTCATTGTTCAGTTTCAGTTCATGAAGTTCAGTTCATGTGACCTTAATAGGCCCAAGATCTTATCACTGCAAATGATGCCTATAATATACCGAAGGTGCCAAAAATGTATACACACTTTCACAGTAGATATCTATTTAATATATTTCAAAGTTGGATGGAAAAACAACAGTAATGTGTAGTATGATGTTCTGTAAAAGGTGTAACTCACATTATGATAGCGTTCTACGTGACAGGTAAATCAACAATGAATAAATGAAACCAAGATTATCGTAAGATGTTCTGTAAACAAATGTGACTCATATTACGTTATACAAGCGTTGCTACAGTAAAATGAAGTCAAGATTATTGTTTGAATAGCGGAAAGCAATTTTGAAGTGGTATTGGTAAACGGAGAATGTTACTGAAGCTCAAAGGCAATGGAAACGTGTGTACAGAACCGCACGTCAGTAACAATTCGTCTTATTGGCCATGAATACACTCTATAGAAATGAGGAATTTTACTTCCAACAGGATCGTGCAACACCACATTACCACCAAGATGTACGTGCGTACCTTTATAATGCACTTCCAAGGCAAAGGATAGGACGAAGAGGTCCGATTGAGTTTTCATAGCGTTCTCCAGATCTAACTCTTGGACTTCTACCTATGGGGAACTCTTAAGGATGTTGTATACCGTTGAAAACCAGCTACACTGACAACACTTCGGGAAGAAATTGAAATGGCATGTGCTGCGATCACTGAGGACACTTTCACAAACGTAACTCAAACAGTAGTTCAACGTACCCAGAACTGTATCAACGCCGATGGTGGACATTTTAAGCAACTGTTGTAACTGTAAAAGTATAAGATGATTAGTACTCATCATTTTCTGTTTGTGTAAATTCGGTTTTGTTATGTTAACACAGTTTTTTCTTAGCTTGGAGTGTGCATATATTTTTGGCACCCTCTGTATATTGAGTTAAAGCCCACAGTATGCTTAATGTGCCCTTTCTTTAATATTATTATTTAAAAACCACGACACAAGCGGTTTCAATATCCAAACCAATGTTTGTAATGCTATTGGCTTGAATAGTACATGTGCTTATCAGGCGCTAATATGATTAGTTAGATGAAAATATATACCAGCAATGGAATTAGTATTCTTTTATATTGCTAAAAACTACTTTTTCATTCTGGGAAAGATGAACGTTCACAGGCAACACGTGAATTAATTTTGGGAATCCCTCTATGAGAACAGATAAAGTAATGGTGGAGATACTCTCACTAATGAGTATAGAAAAAACATATTTTTAAAACAAAATAAAAATTGAAAAATAGCTGTAAAGAAAAAAGTATAAAATTAATTAGTTGATACTTTAAGCGAACAATGCTAACTAACACTGAAATTATCACAAGCAAATTAAATTGAAATCAGCACTTTTTATATTAAAAATTACAAACAAACTCTTGAAATTTCTGTACTGCTGCTAATAAAGAACAAGCATACTTTTTTTAAACATTCATTTATTCATTGTTATACATTTTATGATCTCTCTCAGAGTAGTCCTCGCTGATCCCATCGTTTCTACCAGTCTTAAAGATATACTAGAAATATTTTTAAGGTCCTTCGTAATCGCTCTCGTAGCCTTTCTCACTGCTTCTGACAATAGAAAGTTTCTTCCAAGGTGTTTCTTCAAGGGGGGGGGGAAGAAAAGAGCCACAAGTAGCTAAATCTAGACTATAGGGAGGGTGGGGGACACACTTCACATTGCTTTTTGTGACAAATTCAGCAACAAATTTTCGATGTGTGGCAGTGCATTATCGTGGTGCAGCTTTGAGCTTGTTATCTTTTGCGTGTGATATGGCCTTACAGAGTTTTCAGAACATCTCTGTAGTATTGCTCAGGTGTGTATACAGGCATAACACGCTGGTAACCATTTGATGGATATCGAAAAATAAATTGACCATAACTTTGCAAGTAAGGGCGCACTTTTGCATTTTTGGTGTTGGTGTGATGGAGGTTTCTCCAAAGATCTTTGTGGTTTGATCTTAGGATCAAAATGATGTAGCCAAGTTTTATCAGCAGTGATTACCTTTGAAAGAAATCCCTCATTTTGCTGTAACATCATGTTCAAATGTGTGCAAACTTGTACATCAGTCTTAGAACCCACCGGGCACAAACACTTCTCATGTGCAACTTTTCAGTCACCAGCATGCTTGTAATAACCAGTGAAATTTTTAGAGTTTCTGAAAATGTTTTAAAAGCTGCAGATATTACTAAAAATAAAATGATTATTCCAATTATTCAAATGAAGTATAATTTGTATTATCTGTAATATGATTCCCGCCCAATATGTAATACAAATTAAATAATAATAATAATAATAATAATAATAATAATAATAATAATAATAATAAATACAAATGAAAAATATAGAGGCTCCATTTGAATGGAGAGTTCGCAGGAGCCACCCGTAATTTCGTCTCGGCAAATGTGGGCAACTCTATTGAATGCTAACTCGATATTTACTGAATAATGTATAGCTAAAAATAATTCTGTTATGATTTGAATTCCTAATAGGGAGCCAAAATTTCATCATGATGAAATATTAGAGGGGGCTGGTAGGTCATTTAATGCATTGTTTGAGATTTTAATTAAAGGGTGGAGTTTTCGTAAGGGTTTATTCATAAGAATGTATATCGCAAGGTCCTTTATAAATATAAAATGTTTTAATAAATGGAATAAGAGTTAATAAGTATAATGCTAATATGAGGATCATACTGAAAGCAGTGAGCAACAATTTTTAAACCTCTTAATATTTAATTTTAGATAAACCAAGTATTCTGCAGACTTTTCTCTCATTTTTCAACATAGTCTCCATTTCTTTTGCACACATTTTTCCCCATCGATAGAACGAAGACACTGACACACTGCTTTCCGAATATCCTCCACCGTCTGGTAGTGTTGGCATCTGTTCCTTAACAGAACCATAAAGAGGAAGTCTGAGGGGGCCAATTCGGGACTGTATGGAGGACGTGGAGGAGATTCCCATCCAAATGTTCCGATCTTCTGCATTGTGACATGGGCAGTCGAGTCCTGTTGCAGGAGGATCTTTCGGGGCGCTTATTGCGCAAAGCACGAGCTTCAAAAGGGTCTGGATATAGCGAGCAGCATTTATGGCTTGTCCAGGTTCAAGAAAATTAACCAGAATGCAACCCAGTGCATCCAGAAGACGCTCCCCATAACCTTCCCAGCAGATCGCACTGTCTTCGCTTTCTTCTTCGATGGCAAATCGAAATGGTGTTATTCCATACTCTGGCGTTTTGTTTCAGGCTCGTAATGATGGAACCAGCTTTCATCGCCTGTCACAATACCCGCTAAAAAATCATCACCTTCATTTTGAAATCTCTGAAGATGCTTTTGGCTGATGGTTATTCTCTGAAGTTTGTGGTCTTCGGTCAATAAATGTGGGACCCAAAAGGCACAAACTTTTCGATAATCTAAGCTTTTTATTATTTCTTGCACTGCACTATGTCCTACTGCCAAGTTTTGCAGCGATTTCATCCACAGTGATACGCCTACCTTCTCTAATGAGCTCATCAACTGTTTCCTTGTTGAGTTCCGTGGAGGTAGTTCACGGGCGACCGCTATGAGGCTCATCTTGGATACTCGTTTTCCCATCTTTGAAACGTTGTTTCACTCATCTTCTAACACTGCTAGCACCCGTGCAGTCATCTCCATAGGCACGTTGAAGTCTGAGGTAAATTTCAGCAGCAGATTTTCCCTCTTTAACAAGGAATTCAATGACAATACGCTGTCGAAACGAAACATTGATGTCCGCCATTTTGGAAATACTGCCTGTGGTTACATAATAGACGCTAATGACGTCACAATATGGCAACATGTGGTGTAGAGTCTGTAGACTGCGATTCTGCAGTCCTTTTTGTTCCATTGTTGGAATTTGAATTTTAACAATGGGGTGCTTTACGACGTTCAGTATGACTCTAGTAAGATGGTTAAATTGTTGGGGGTCGGTCCTGGTAGTGTAGTGGTTACCATACTTGCCTCCTACACCCAAGAACGCGGGTTCGAACCCGGCCAAGACCGATGGATTTTTTCGGGCGTAAAAATCCTAAGTATGGCTTCCTTCGGAAGGGAAGTAAAGCCGTGGGTCCCCCGTGACGTACATTTACGGCACGAAAAAGAACCCCAAACCTGAAAGAGAGGCCTCTGAGCAAAATTTGTCGGCCGTTTCACACCCTGAGTTGAATGGCACGCTGATGACCTGAGATGTTAAAGAGCGTCCATAAATAAATCAATAAAAAAATATTGGGGGTTGGTTATATCTTTTTAATAGAAATGCATCTTTATTAATGTTTATATATAAATGGAATATTTTGGTTTCTATAAGGTGATTTTTGGAAAGTAAGTGTAAAATTAAAAGTATTAATGTTGTTAATATAAGAGTGCAGAATATAATTTTATTTCAGTAGAAGAGGGTTTCATTTATTATAATTTCCTCTGCATATATTTTATATAAGAATTCAAGTCAAGGTGCAATAATAGCTAATTTGAATAATACATTACAATGCATTTTATTTATTATGGATTGTCAATGTAATATATGTTTTGAAGGTGGATTTAACTGTAATTTTTTGAAGATTGTTAAAATGATTAGACGCTCTGTAATATGTATACGTCACCCATAACTCTGGTTAGTAAGATGAGATAAGTTGTAACAAAGTAGGTGTATCGGAAATTAGACGATTCTATATCACAATGACAGCATCAGTATTAATGTTTTCCTCCGTTAGAGCACAAGCTGGAGCCCGGATCCATCTTATTTTGAAATTGATTCCCATTAGCCGTTAATCATTTTCGAACTGTTCCTTAGGAAAAACAAACTCCCCATAGGCTTTCTTTAACATGGTATAGGACTCAGCTAAAGATTTGTTAAGACGTAAGCGTAATTTCAGAGCACATTATGGTTCGTCGCTAGATGTCTCAACTCGCACACCTCTCACAGATGACAACCGGAAGTGACAACTAGCACCACGTGTGCATCGTGTATTAAGTTAATAAAATGTTGTAAAATTAAAATTTAGCGTTAAAAATTATGTCTGTAAAAGTTATGTTAATTTTTATTAGAACAGCCCTCATATTAACTAATAAAAATGCATGAACTTGGTACGTATTTCATAATAGATCCTGTTAAAGTGAGATGGTATTGTAGTGCGTCTATAGGCTGCACCGCTATATCACTGAGCATACAAAGCTTTCTGTTTTGTTTATGAGTAATGAGCGCACTTTTATTTAATTGGGGGCTAAAATACTTAAAGACAAATTGTGCATAAACTTTAAATTATAACTGTTGTAGCGGGAGGTCCAGATTCGACTCCTATAGAAATAGTAACTGCGATTATAAGATATTTCGATTTAATCCTATTGATATGTGTGTTGTAATGTATATACTTTTATAAAGTGAATGAGGTGCAAAGATATGATGTGTGCATTAGAGATGAAATATATGTATGTGACAAAGGCAAGAATATCAACAAAACTGTACCTTAGTCGCGACTGTCTGGAGCCATTTGCAAGAATCCGCGATAATTTCTGCATTCATTCTCGGTCGTAATTTCTATCTGGATAGCTTTCATTCCAATGTAAGCCACACACTAAGATTATTGTTACTATTTGAAGTTCATCGAGACCTAACACTATCTCACTGATTACAGCCGAATGCTTCTACCAACTGTTCCTCCCGATTGTGTCTACAGAACTGTCCTGACCAACTACTTCGACCAAACTGCTCTCGATAGTTTCCACATTGGGCCTTTTATGATTTCTTTAGTGTCACTATGAGAAAATTCAAATTTTAGAATATTCTAGATACGTCCTAGATCCTATTCTCTGATTGGCTTAACATTTGGTTGCTAGAAGATTCTCGAAGCGTGAATCGAAAACTCGCCTCCGGAGTGGCTGAAGTTCTTTCTTCCTGAATAGCACAGGGTTCTTTCTATTCTAGCCTCTGTGAAAAAAAAGTCATTGAAACAAATCATGAAAGCCCATTTTCGCCCTTGAGAAAGCTACCCTTAAAAAAAGAGAAATCTCAAATGTAACGTGCCAGAAACGTAAGGAAGAACGGAGAATTTCAGCCATTCAGGAGGAGAGTTTTCGATTCACGCTTCGAGAATCCTCTAGCAACCAAATGTTTAGCCAATGAGAGAATAGGATCTAGGACGTGTATAGAATATTCTAAAATTTGAATTCTCTCATAGTGCCACTAAAGAAATCATAAAAGGCCCAATTTGGAAACTTTCGAGAGCAGTTTGGTCGAAGTAGTTGGCCAGGACAGTTCTGTAGACACAATCGGTAGGAACAGTTGATAGAACCATTCAGCTGTAATCAGTGAAATAATGTTAGGTCTCGATGAATTTCAAATAGGAACAATAATCTTAGTGTGTGGCTTACATCGGAATGAAAGCTATCCAGATAGAAATTACGACCGAGAATGAATGCAGAAATTATGAACAGTGGAGAACTTTTGCTTCAACTCGTTGCCAGTGGTCAAGTCTTGTCTTGAATTACAAGTGAACTTTAAAATAAACCCTTTATTATTTGACAACGCCCCATCCATCATCCTTTCCTCTTCTGTCGGTTAAATCCAGGAAAGCTCGACATTCTACCCTAAAAGAACGCCATATCCGATAGCGGCCAGCTATGGTGTTCAGGACCTCAGCATAACCAAGGCAACTACGGGAATTCAAGACTGGTCAGCGGGAAATAATCGAAGTACCTGCCGGAGACAGACAAAGTGATGGCCCATTTGAAATCGGCCCGCTCAACCAACACCTCTCTAAAACCTATAATTCTCTCTTGATATATCTGATTAATTTATCCTATTAATTATTCACATCTCATAAAATTAACTCCCTACATAAACCGCCGCAAATTTGACTCACAAACGTGGGACTTATCAATTCAAAATAATTCCCCAAACAATCATATTATAGAATCGCCGCACTGTAAAGCAGTCTTATTTAATATGCAGAGGTTAGTGACTTCCTTGCCACTTTAAACGACCTATAAATGTCATTACCATAACAAATTAAATTATTATAATACACAAAAGAATTATACATTAAAAAGTAATTCCTCATTAATATTTTACAATTAAAACATGAAATGCACCTTTAACCCTCCATGCATGTCCAACACGAGACTCTGCAAGTGGGGTCCATGAGATCCCTAACGTAAGAAATGTCCATTTTCTGTTAGTAAGTGCAACTATTGGCACTTAAAATAGGCTATTGTTCTGTTTAAGCAATAATTAATAAAAATAGCATAATATAAGCCTGATGTTATTAATAGAAAAGATAATGAAATTGCTAGCAGACAAAAATTTTTTTCAATTAAATTCACTTTGTCATTAAAACTGCAAAGCCCATAAGAGATGCGTTAAACCGAACCCAGCTTTCTCCGAAGGAACGAGTATGACTTATCGAAAATACGACATCAACATCAACAGGTATCTGCATTTGAAAGTCGGAGAATTGTGACGTACCGAGAGTGTGGGATATCATTCCGAGAAATCGGAACTCATGTATGACGAAAAGCGTTCACAGCGAAACAAATATGAGATTAGTGGATTGAGGTAGGACGAACACCCAGACGCGAAGGGTCCCAACGGCCCCGCCAGACATAAGACATGACGCCAGTTCCTTATGACTATTATGAACACGCATAATGTGCTCCAATTTTAATGGCTAACAATGCATTACCAGTTTTGTAATACACTGTTTTTCATAACACTTCAGGTATATAACAGTCCCTCCATAAATATATTTCTAATTATGAAATTACACAACCTCTCCCAGCAAAGGACAGAATATTTTGAAATTAAAAAGCATATTCTTCATAATTAGATAGGCAGAATTAAAAAAAAAAGTTACAAAAGTAAAATTCTTCAAAGAGCACAATGAAAACATTTTTTTATAATCATGTCATGTTGATTTTTTACAGACAGCACAGTTTGTATCTTTATAATTATATTTTTTTCGGCTGTTCGTCTTCGATGAAAAGATTCTCTATTGCATTTATATCCATTTTATCTTATGACAGCAACCTTCATCACTTGATTCCGTCGAAATTTAATTTTCATTTTCGGTTATTTCTTCCTCATTACCTTCTTTTACAAAAACACTTCAGTTTTAGATCATCTCATTAACAAGAATTCAACTTTTAAATATAAAAGCGTATGAAGAAGTATTTCAAAAATCACCAACCACACGTTTTCTCCCTGGGCTTTAAACTTTATCATCTTTGATGCAACAGAAGAAATAAATACCATATTTACAATACGCAACATTTGAAATTAAAATAACGCATACAATGGCAGAAGATAAGGAAGGAGATTAAACAAACGTGAACAGCAAAAGTAATGTAATGTAGAACCGATTGGAAATAAACTCAGGTGCATTTAATCCGTGGAAAGAAGTTAACAAAAAATGAGAATTTAACTCATCACCATCTGAAACATTTAATTCAGGGGAATTTACAAAATTAACTTGATGGTGGAGTCCGCACTGCGTTACAGGGTTAACATGACCAAATTAATTTTTGTACAGTCCTAGATAATATGATGCTATTTACAATTGATTGTATCACCCTATTTGAAGTAAATTATCTTACAACAACCCACCTTTAAGAAAAACCAGAAATAAATTAACAAAACGACTAAAAACAAAATTTATTTATAAATTTTCTGAATGGCTATGTAAAACAGTGTATGATACAGATGTTAAAAGTAACTTATTTTGTTCGTACACTTTGTTCAATTTGGTATTCGGTCTCATGTTGCATTCTATTTAAAAACTAATCAGTACATTTTAATATTAATGTGAAACATAACTATTGACTATGAACTGTAAAGTTCATGAAAAAAAAAAGAGGGAAAAGAAAACGAGAAAGATACAACGATTAAATTTGGATGGCTTCAACGGAATAATTCCTAAAATCCAGAATTAGCATTGACGTTTTGGATTTATTTTGGGAGTGTATATATACTTTTATATCGATTTTGCTTGAAGTAATTCTTTTAATTAATACATAATTATTCGGGATGTCAATTGAAACAAAGAATTTTTTCTATATATGTACAAAATTAGCCAAGATACAACATTAAAACAATTTAGTTTGCGGCTATAGTTATAGTTATAGTTGTAGTTAATCGACCCCAAGTGAACGCCTTACCCATTTAAGCTATTCATTAAGTATTCATTTAAATTTTCTTGCTGTCACAGCATATGTTTTATTTTAGTACTATGGCGAACCGTCTAGTCATGGTAAGCCTGATATAAATATTAAGCAATTGTTAGGCTGTTTATCGTTGATTTTAAAAACAAAGCATGTGATCGCTTTTGTGTGTGTGATTTTGGTGAAATATTACCAATATGGGTAAAAGAAAAATGCAGTAATGAAAGATAGAATTTGAAATTAAATATAATAAATGCAGAAAAAGTGCTGTTGAAAAGAAAACTGGTAAGTGCATCAGGACTCAACTGTCAGCATTCCACAATCTTTAATTTGTGCTCGTTTTATCAGAAATATTGCCTACATCACAACTTCTACAATTTTCATAATTATTGCATGACGTTTTGCATAGTTATTCTTCTTGTTGAAGTCAACAATCTAACTTCAGCCTTTATCTTATATTGAATAGAAAAATATTTTAAAATGTATAATGGAAAAATGTGTTAACAATTAAATTTCAGGAAAAAATGTTCCTATGTTTTTACAAGAGAGATTTTAACTAATGAGCATCATATTTTATATATAAATGTTACCTTCATAATACAGAGACATAATTTAGAAATTTTCAAAATATTGGGGAAAATGTTATTAATTATTTTTTGTTGGTACAAAGTCAATACAATGAATACTTTGAGAATTAATTACGCATAACAAGAAATGCTTTTTATTTTATATTAAAGAGCAGTTTTTAAACATTAAACACAAAAATTCCATTTTAATAACTCTTATAGAAACGGAGAAAGAAAATGTAAAAATATAAGTTTTTAAATGCTAAAAGCTATGTAGTTTCTTAAATAACGCGCTCGATATTAAATAAATATACGATGCTGTGAACTACCACGAAACTCGGTCGAGAGATTATCGTCTTTACTGTAACGAACCACATCATAAAGGCATGGATGTTGCCATGCTGTTTCTTCATTTCAATGGTGCTCACCACAGAAACTATAGCTACTGCGACATTTGAAGAGTACGTCAAACTCGGTGACCTCAATGCCTCATTTCCGAGTTGGTCTACTGTTATCATGCTCGTTGTGAAACTCGCGATACGATTATGCGGTTTACAGAGACGAGAAAGCTGATTTTACCTTGCATGACTTGTCTTTTGTGTACGCTCAAATTGCTGAGGTGTAGCAAGCAGTTGATCTTATGTTTCGGTAAAGCGAGGTCGTTGTGGAACTGGGAAACGCTTCTCAAGCAGAAGTTGGTTGATGGTGCTCAACAAGGTGGAACAAGTTCGGGCACCAGGTTCCGCGACAGATTTTTCAGAAGTATACGAAAGCCACCACATTCGAAGCATCTCTCTAATGTCGTAGACCGGTAAAGGGTAACTCAGTTGAACGATTTTGAAATTGCTGACATCGAATCTCACTACAGCAAGAACTTTTGAAATACGAGGGTAGGTCCATAAGTTACCGGCTTCGCCGTTAAGGATTATTGCCTACACAAAATTCTTATCTCGTGCCATATCTTATCTGTTGTATATAATTGTAGCTGTAACTTCTGCTCCGCTATTTTCAGCAGTTCACATATAGTTGCATAAAGAAGGCTACATATACAAGATTGTGACATATTTAAAATGGAGTATCGAGCTGATATTAAGTTCTTCACAAAAGAAGGACCCACTCCAAATGAAACGAAACAGCGATTGGACGATGTATGTGGGGAAGAAGCCCCTAATATTCTACCGTCAAAGAATGGGCCAAACTTTTTCGAATAGGTCGAGAAAGCATTGAAGATGAAGAGTGAGCGGGTCCGCCCTTGAGGGTGCTCAATCCTGAAAACATCGCTCTTGTGGAAGGAGATATTAAGGAAGACCGGCGGCTCAAAGTTACAGAAATAGCAGCAAGGTTGGGCCTTTCTAAAACAACAGTCCTTCGAATTATTCATGAACATTGACACATGAATAAGGTTAGTGCAAGATGGGTGCCTAGACTTCTTTCCTCAGTCCAAAAGCAGCAACGAGTCATATGTTGTCAGACATTTTTGGAGCTCTGCCGTGGCAACGAGAGAGAAGTTCTGCAAACCATTCATTGTTACAGGAGATGAACCTATGATGCCCTAATATGATCCCTTATCCAAAATAGAATCAATGGAGTGAGTGGTGCAAACCTGGCGAAGCACCGTCAATAAAGGCCAAGGTCACTCAGTCAACCAAGAAGATCATGGTCACAATCTTTTGGGTCTGTGAAGGAATACTCTTCATTGACTTCAAAGAGAGGAACACTAAAGTAATGGACAGTACTATGCTGGCCTGCTGCACAGACTACGTGCTTCCATCAAAGAGAAAAGGCGAGGATAGCTGAGTGATGGTGTGCACCTTCTTCAAGACAACGCGCCTGTGCACACAGCTCTTGTTGCAAAGGAAGCTGTGAAGAAATGTGCTTCAAGGAGATCGATCATCCATCCTACGGCCCTGATGTACCTCCCAGTGACTATTTCCTCCTCTCAAAACTCAAGAAGCTCCTTCGACGAAGGAAATTTAAGTGTGACGAAGAACTGGTGGATGCTGTTTAAACTCATTTTGCAGACAAGACTTCTGACTATTTTGGGGCGGGGGATGTAAATGTTAATTCAACGATGTGAGAAGTGTATTGCAATAAGAGGTAATTATATTGAAAAGTGAAATATAGTTTTTGTCTTTGTCATACCTAGAGAATATTTAGCCTGGAAAATTATGATGATATGAGGTATGATAAGGACAAGAACTATATTTTACTTTTCAATATAGTTACCCTTTATTGCAATACACTTCTCACATTTTGAATAAACATTGCAACCCTCCAAAAGAGTCAGAAGTCTTGTCTGCAAAATGGGATAAAAAGCATACATAACTTCTTCGTCACACTTAAATTTCCTTCCTAGAAGGTCATTCTTGAGTTTTGAAAAGAGGAAATAGTCACTGGGAGCTAGATCTGGGTTGTAGGTGGATGGTCGACTACATTTCTTCACAGCTTCCTTTGCAACAAGAGCTATGTGAACAGGCGCGTTATCGTGAAGAAGGCGCACACCACCACTCAGCTTTACTCGCATTTTCTCTTTGATGGAAGCACGTAGTCTGTGCAGTAGGCCAGCATAGTACTCCCCATTTACTGTGTGGTGTTCCTCTCCTTGAAGTCAATGAAGAGTATTCCTTCACAGTCCCAAAAGATTGTGACCATGATCTTCTTGGTTAACTGAGTTACCTTGGCCTTTAGAGGCGTTGCTTCGCCAGGTTTACGCCACTCCGTTAATTCTCTTTTGCAGAAGGGATCATAATTTCATCTTCTGTAACAATGGTTTGCAGAACTTCTCTCTCATTGTCAAGGCACTGCTCCAAAAATGCTTGACCACTGATGACTTGTTGCTGCTTTTGCACTGAGGAAAGAAGTATAGGCTCCCATCTTGCACTAACCTTATATGTGTTTAAATGTTCAAGAATAATATGAAGGACTGTTGTTTTAGAAAGGTCCAACCTTGGTGCTATTTCTGTAACTTTAGGTCTCCGGTCCTCCATAATTTCTCCTTTCACAAGAGCGAGCGATGTTTTCAGGAGTGAGCACCTCCAAGGGCCGTCCTGCACGCTCTTCGTCTTCAATGCTTTCTCGACCCATTCGAAAAAGTTTGACCATTCTTTTACAGTAGAATATGAGGGGCGGTGCTTCCCCATATACACCGTTCAATCGCTGTTTAATTTCATTTGGAGTAAGCCGGAAACTTATGAATCTACACAGTATGGTGCTTTTCCTTCGGTATTGCAGTGTTGTTAGCATGCAAGAGCTTATTAGCAGTATACGCGTATGAATTATTGAGTTATAGCGTTGATTGTGCGTAAACTATGCTTGAAAAGAAACAGGCAAAATAAAGTGTGTAGTTTCTCACACAGAAAGATGAATGATGAATGTTTTATTTCACATGCTCTCTTTGAACTGCTTTATGTGCTTTTAAAAACTGAGGCTACATGTCTCTTGCAGCTGCTGAATACTACTGCTTCTTTTGAAACAGAAATTGCCAGTCCCTCGGCGCTGTCCGATATCCCAAAACCTGATTACATAGCACAATGTCGGTGCAGAAGAGTATTTTACTGTGGCAAGCCGGTAGTGAGCGAATGTTTTCACAGCGTTCTCTTTTGATATAGAACGAAAGAGCGCGATAATTTTCTCACGTGATTCTTCTTTGAGGGCGAGAAAATGCTGGAATGGCACAGAAAAATACACATCGGATGTGTGATAAATTCCGTCATGTTCCAATCTTTCAACTCAACACAAGTAGCTTCTCTAAGCCGGAATCTTTGATGAAAAAGGTATATATCCGGCTTGTCAGGAAATTCAAAGCATCCACATAGTAGTCTCTGAAGAGCTTACTCTGCTATTTCTCTTTTGTGGCAAAAAGCTGGATGCCGCTTTCATGCATACGAGATAAAAAGATCCTTCAGAGGAAAAAAAAAATGTGTAAGCTCTCCTATCTCTGTTTCCCATGGGTTTATAATTTAACGTCTGCTGTAGTAATTTTTATCATTCTTTCCATTGATACCTAGAAATAAATTTATCTATTTTATATTCTGTTAGAAATAATCGTATTGATTCAGGTCGGTCCTGCTGGTGTAGTCCTAACCGTACTTGCCTCCTGTTCGATCCCGGCCAGGATCGATGGCTTTTTTTCGGGAGTAAAAATTCTTTCTTCGGAAGGGAAGTAAAGCCGTGGGTCCCGTGTCGTACATTTACGGCACAAGAAAGAACCTCAAGTCTGAAAAAAGAGGCCTCTGAGCAAAATTTGTCGGCCGTGATTTTTTTTTTTTTTTTTTTTTGTGCAGTGTTTAACGCCCGCTTTTACTACTGAGGCACCACAGGTAGTGGACACTTATGAAACATGAAATGAAATATATTGTGAAAGGATTTTTTTAAGGAAGGAAGCATCTCAGGCCTAAGTTTAGGGTCCCCGGCATTTGCAGTTATGAAAACTGAGGAAAACCTGGAAAAAAAAAAAAAAAACAGTCAGGGAGGACGGTCCGGCGGGATTCGAACCCAGACCTCCCACTCACGCGTCCGTGCCTTAACGACCTCGGCCACTCGTGGCGGCTCGCCCTAATTTGAATGGGACGCTGATGACTTGAGATGTTAAAGAGCGCCCGTAAATAAACAAAATCAAACGTGTTGGTTCAATATTTCTATCTATTTCATCCACTTTTTCATTCCATACTCAATGTCTCATAGCATTTAAAATACTAACACTTTCTATGCCATGTCTTTAGACATTAAATGAATACAATATTCAACTTTTGCTCAAACTTACTCTAATCTTCCTCCTTCCATTAGGATCTGGTATATTGTCCTGGGTTTGTACTGTGTTAATTTCACTATACCAGCAATAGTTTGTATTTTTAAAACGTACGATTAATCGTAAATGATTAATGTAAGAACACAACGAGCTACGTTCACATTGTTCAACATGTAACCAATGTTGCCTTGTCAATTTCACTTTGGTCGTTTTTATATTCAAATATAAAAAAATTTGGAATATCTTTTCCATATTTATATTCAGAATGTTTTCCATAAAATTGAATAAACTAGTCACTACCTCTCTATACTACCATTCAGTTTTATCTTTTTATTATAACTTCTCCATTACTTGCTTACATACTTTTGATTTCATAGCCATTTTTTCTGATATTAAATTCATACATTATTATGCCTTCTAAATAACGATATCATTTCCTTAAGGCTTAAACTATCTTTAGCTTGATTTAGTTCATAAAATAAGTCAGAGTTGTGGAATTCCGAAAAGATAGTAGGATTATACCCTATAGATAAAACACCATCCTCTAAATATTAATTTCTCAACACTAACAACAACGTATTCTAAATCCTAGACTATCCCGACTTTCTGTGAAGAATCTTAAGTCACTTGATACTCTCCCATTTTCTACTACACTTTTTCTTATCTTCTTAAGCATATAAGATCGTTTAATAAAATATTTTCATATTTCAAGCATGTTTCATCTACTAACAAAGTAACTGCTCGCCTCCCACCGAGGTAATTTCAGCGGCCTTAGGTGAGATTTTTGCAGACACAGAGGAGTCTGGGCAGATTTTTTTCCCGCGTAGTAGTTTTCCCTTTCATTCATTCTGTCATTGCTCCATCATCATCTCACCCCGTCTTTACCTCCATCATTGTAGTCAGTCTCGAACTGCTTTACTAACCCCTGCCGCCCGTGTTCGGAACTCAAATGTTTGGCCGGCAAGTGAATTGGCATTAGAACTCACACACCAAATGATTTATCTTTCCTACCAGATGTTTTAAACTTATGTTTTACTTCTAAGACCCTCCAATTCCAGAACCCACTGTTGCCTTATTCTATTGTGAGTTCAACCTATTTTTGAAACTGCTCTAACATTCCTGCTTCTTAACATAGTTCCCTCTTTCAAGTTCAGATGACCATTACTAGCATAATAAACGATTCTAAGTGTTTGAAAGCTGCAGTTCATAAATTTATTTGCAATTTTCGTGTCTTATTTATAACAATATTCTTATATAGAGAGAAAATATCAACATTGGGAAATTGCTTCCAAAAAGTACATCGTATTTCCTATTTGGAGTTTATGCAGTAATGTTGTTTAAATATGTACATACTCTACGTTCAAAATGGTAACACGTTAACTTCTCCAAGCAAGTTAAATAAACATCAATCTATATTTGAAAATATTATATAGTCTTCAAAGCACTCGTTGTTTCATTATTTGCAAACGTTCACGGCACTGAAAAACCTTAAGGTCATTACAGAAGCTCTAAAGTAGAAAGTGGATACAATTAGCTACTATTTACTATTGCTTTAAAATTTAAAGCAATAGAACGATATCTGATTAATCAATTAGGATACCAATCAAAAATTTCAAAAATCAGAAGTGTTACCTCAGTAAATTATTTCTTTTCGCCTGTAGGTTATAAAAGGGCACAACAAGATTTAATTTAGAAGTCGCGCAAGAAGCTTGAATGTTTAAACTTTCATATTATTAACAAGAAAATACAAAGTAGTACTGACGAGAAAGTAGAAAAATCAGAAGCTATACATATATCTAATAAATTTTATTGCAGTCCAAGGAGCAAAATATAAGTTATTAAAGCTATATTTTTCAATGTAAACTTTTTTTGGAATTTATAAGAACTGCTTTTTTAGAGTTTGGAAACTTATGTTTATGCTCTTCCACAACTTGTAGTAAAAGTACCATTATAATTATAGGGCTAAATTTGGTAGTACCACGTGGCATAATTTAACATTTTACCTTTCATATATTCATATTTGCACGAGACAGTATTATTTTAAGGAAAAAAAAACGAGAAATATTTAGTGCCACATACAATTGACTGTAATTTGATGTCAATTAAATGACGAAATACTGAATTTCAACTAATTACATTGCATGTCGCTATATATGTATCGTAATTTATTACCGTAGTCACTTATATAACCTGAACGTGCGTTTGTTTTCTTAGTATCGCCAAATTTGTGAGCAAAAATCGATTAATCGCAATAAAATGTACCTCCTTCATTTCATTTTAATTATTGATCATTTAATTAATGGGTTTTATTGTTAAATAAAAATAATATTTTTCATATCATTCCTTTAAATAAATGATGTAAGATGAAAATGTACTCAATAAAAGCGAAGAGCATACAATTAGCATTGTTAACTCTATTTTTGTTCTCTTAAGTATATATTAGTGAGTAAATCGAATTGAAATAATCGACGTTCCTCTATTTCATACTCGTTATTTCTGGATAGGTTCATAAATGTCGTTTAAAGATTTGATATAAATATTAATATTTTGTGATGGAATTTTCTCAAATTCTTCCTCTTTTTGAGCAACATAAAAGCCTCGGGAGTCATTTTGTTCTTATCAGGTTGGAAACTGCCTTATGATAACAGATTTCTCAGTATTGTGTGTTTTAAACTTTAAGAAATAATAGGAAGTGAGTCTTTTGTTTATTCAGCTTAATGTTTCTCGCCTAAACCATTCACTTTAACGGTTTCAAAAGGAGAGAATGAGAAACAGCACGGATTCCACAACAGAACGGCGAAGCCAATTGTCCAGAAAAGAGTGGGGAGGGAGGACGTTTTTGCATTATAAAAGTGGTTGAATAAAACATTTTTCGACATTTTCCAGGATGTATTCCAAAAGAGAGAGAGAGAAAAATGATTAACTCATTTTGTATAAAACCGCTGCAGCGAGCTTAGAATGTAAAGATGCGCATGGATTCTGTTGCAAAGCTTTTGACTGTCCTACGTTTAATTTACATGGTATTTACCTCACTCAAGCACTAAGTAAACAACAGGAGTTTGCAAGAGCAACAATGGCATTATTTCAATGGCTTATGCAGAACTGTGCCAAGCTTGTGTATTCCAGTATCTTGAAATATAGAGCTACGCTTGCTCCAGTCTCGTAACCTATGTTGCTACATTTACACAAGGGCTTATAAACATATAATATCTAGCAAGAGTAGTTTTGGTTCGGTAATTATATGTTCTAGAAATATTAGATTTACGTGATCAGCCAATGTTAAGGTTATGTTAGTTCGCAAGTATAGTATTACTCCCATAATTTTATGTTCTATGTTAGGTTTACGTGAAGAGTTAACGTGAATGGACTGCTAGTTAGTCAGAAGCTGTATTATATTTATAATTTTGTGTTCTAGGTTACATTTATGTGAACATATTAAGGTTAGGTTGGGTTAGTTCACAAAAATAGTACTAGTTGTATAACTTGATGTTCTAGGTACCGCCAAGGGTGGCCGAGGTCGTTAAGGTTGGGACTTGTGAACGAGAGGTCTGGGGTTCGAATCCCGCCAGGACCGGACTCCCTGCGGTTTTTTGCCAGGTTTTATTCGTCTTCATAAAGGCAAATGCCGGGGAGGTACCCTAAACTTAGACCTGGAACGTTTCTTTCCTCAAAAAAATCCTTTCCCAATATATCATTTCATCTCATATATCATCAGTATCCACCGCGTCTAGAGCGTCAGTAGTAAAAATGGGAGTTTAACATCCTATAAAAACAAAAATATGTTGTAGGTTATGTTTATGTGTCGGGACAACTTGTTAAATTAAGGCTAACCAAAATTGTAATGTTGTTGATATAATTTTATGGTAAATTTTAGAGATACAAATTTAGGTTAGGTTAGCAAGGGCAGAAATATGTCTATAGTATATAAGTTCTAGGCTAGAACTTAGCTAAGGACTACGAATTTAGATAACAGTGACATGTAAAATGTCTATGCTGTAGGGCTACAAGTTGGGGTGGCAAGAGTAGAATTATGGGAATAATTTTATGTTCTAGATCACATATGCTTAAGGGGATGTTATATGTCTCCGCTAAAACAAAGCTGATACAGTTCGTACGGGAAGTCAAGTAGGGGATCAACTTTCCAGCATGAATGAGGTGGATAAAACCACGCACTTTTTTTTTTTTTTGGTTCTACATTCATGCTTGTTGCTACGGGCATTCAAGAAACATCAACATTGCCGGGGAACGCATCAAATGGAGAGATGCGGTTGTCAGTGGAATGAACTATTCAACTGTCTCTAATGTATGGTGATTCAATTCCGAAAACATGCACAGATATACAGAATCCCTTTCCCATGTGCGATTCTGGTTGGTATCAGATGTGAAAAGCTATACTTTTGGATCTTCTATAGAAAGGCAATACAAATTGCAAGATATTTTATGGGTATAAAGGGTTCAAACGATTTAAAGTAATCATAGAGTTTGAAACTATATAAAAAATGTAGAATTAGTGCATTAAAAATAGTCAGATATCAAACCCGGGATTCAAAACAGGGTTTTAGAATGTCATATTATCAGACAACAAATCTCTGTCGGCCTTTAGGCGCTTGAAATGATTTAAAAATTTTAATAGCCCTCCCAGTAGCGTTTTATCGGCCAGATAAAATTAATTTGTCCATAAAAAGACTCTAGTTGCATTAATATACCGAGGGTGCCAAATATGTATACACACTTTCACAGTAGATATTTATTTAATATATTTCAAAGTTGCACCGAAAAACAACAGTAATGTGTAGTATGATGTTCTGTAAACAGATGTGACTCACATACATTATGATAGCGTTGCTAAGTGACAGGTAATGAACAAATAACGCCAGGATTATCATAAATCAACACTGAACAAATGCTAGCGTCGATACAACAAAATGGACAGCCCTTCGGAAATCGAACGCTAGGCCTCCCCCTCACGAATCCACATGCCACCATCTCGTCCACTCGTGCCTGTACACGATAAGCTGTTTTGTATTTGAAGTAACATTTTCGTACTAAAAATACATTGCTGTATAATGAACTGAGTTATCTTCAAGAATGTAAACTGTCGTGAGACCGGCACAAAGCAGGTTCAGAAAGCACAGTTTGGACATGACAAACAGGACAGATGCGTTCATTTTTCATCATACTTTCCTTGAAGACCGATGCAGGTTTTTCAGTGAAGATCTATAATTTCCGGATTGTGCAAACTCTGCAAAACACCATTTTTTTATGACCAAATTTCTTCCCTAGCTTTTTTCTGCGAAAGAGCTTGTGAAAATAAACATGATTTAGTCTAGACTCCACCCTCAATATACATTTGTTAATCGATATGAGTTTCAGAGTCTTAGTGATAGAACCTGACTTTTCACTACTCACAAATCTGTCAAAGAAATTAATGTCTGTTCTCTGCGTCTTGAACTGCTTTCGAGTAGCTGTCAGTGTTCTTGGTGGCCATGGTCATCTTGCAGTTAAGTGACTGTACTACATTTCTTAAAGCCACTCGTCAATCCTGCAGGGCTAATTCATGCACTTTAAGTTTTCATCTACTGTGGAAATTTTCCAAATATCGCTGTCATGCTCATTTTTAAAGAATGTACAACTACATTACCAGACTTGGGTTCTGTTTCATTTTCATTTTTATTTCTGTTTCCTTTTATTTTTTAGTCTTTTTGTATAATAGGAAATTATTTTTAGCCATAAATGCATTATCCTTTATTAGTTTATTAAATTATTGCACCAATAATATGGGAAAAAGGCAACTAACATTTATAATTATTAATGAACTGGTGCCCTTACTATGACACATTTTTACTGCTTTATTGCTTATAATATGAATATATGTTTTATTACAATATACCGATGCATTGCCATATTTCTGGTACAACTCATTTTCTATTGCCTGCCAGGAATGTTTTAAGGCTAAAAATAATCTTTCAGCTTCACATTTGGTTAAAGGAGAAAATGTCATTGCTGCCACGGTGGTGGACCTCAAATAGTTTGCCTATAGTAATATTTCCTCCTTCAAGAAGCTGACACACCTCCTTTATTCGTAATATCCGGGGTTTCGATAGGGAATCCGCTTTAGTTTTGAAGAGCAAGCAAAGGTTCTGGAATTTCTGCATCAAAGCTGTTGCAATAAAGACTATAGATCGTTTTAGCGATACAGAAGCACTTCCTAAACCAGGGTAGTCACGCTGGACCGATTCCGAGTTATTATACGCCCGCAAAGCAAAGCAGCGAAGGATGCCAGTGTGTTAACAATCGATGGTGTTATGTTATGACGACTCTGGGTTGCTCTCCGTCACTTAGAAACGAAACAATGCGGGTAGCAAATCTCTAGTTTGGCCCGGCGTTGTCTACCGCTGTTCTAAGACGTGTAGCTTCAGGTAGGTCGCCGAATTTTGACTTCATGAAAGCAAGAGATGCAATAATTTCATGATTCTGGAGTGTTTTCTCAGCTTTGTTATGCTTTTATTCTAACGTGATACTTGACAAATATTGTTTTCATGCAAGAAACCAGTGGATTCACATTATTCGAATTTCTTCCGCTAATCGATGAAGGACTTGGGCCAGTATTAGTTAACACATTCATCCAGCCACCTGTTTTAGTGAAGAACTAATAGGATAATTGTACAATTGGTGTGTTTGATTCCAGAATGACTGATATAAAAGTTAACACTCTACGCGTTGTACTATGGTCTGTCCATCCTAAGTTTATAGTGACGATAAAAGTACGAGGGTAGGTCCAAAGTTTCCGGTCTAACCATTTTCTAGGTATGATAAAGACACAAACTATATTTCACTTTTGAATATAGTTACCCTTTATTGCAATACACTTCTCACTTCTTTGAATTAACATTTCCTTCTACCCAAGAGAAAATGGAAATGGTTACTGGGAGTTAGTTACAGGAAGCTAGATCTGGCTGTAGGGCGGATGGTCCATCTCCTTGAAGCCACATTTCTTCAAGCTTCCTTTACAACAAGAGCTGTGTGCACAGGCACGTTGTCGTGAAGGTAGCGCACATCACCACCCAGCTTTCCTCGCCTTTTCTATTTAATGGAAGCACGTAGTCTGTGCAGCAGGCCAGCATAGTACTCCCCATTTACTGTGATGTTCCTCTCCTTGAAGTCAATGAAGCGTATTCCTTCACAGTCGCAAAAGATTGTAGCCATGATCTTCTTGGTTGACTGAGTGACCTTGGCCTTTAGAGGCGGTGCTTCGCCAAGTTTACGCTACTCCATTGTTTCTCTTTTGAACAATGGATCACAGTAGAGGGTCATGCTTTTTTTTTTTTTAAGTCATTGTGTCCTCTTTAGTTTTTGTGCTTAGTTTGGCGCTTTTCAGGTTTATATATAACATTTATTCCTTTTGAGATTTCATAAGAGTTGCGTATTTTAGGGGGATGTGTTAAAATATTCGATATATGTGACAAGAAACAAAAATAGTATAAATCCTTAGAATCCTAATCCAACATGACACCATTAAGATAAAAACCGTTTGTTAAAATTTTCCCTTTATTTCCCTGTCAAACTTCTTATAATTTAAATAGGTGCTATGACGTAATGCAACAAGGTACGAAATGCGTTTTTGCATATCAGGCATCCTTACGTCATTAAATTGAAAAAAAAAAATAGATAAACTTAAAATAGAATAAGAGTGAAGCTTAGATATCAACCGCTGTAAAATGAAATATTATTGAAACCTTACTTCAGAAGGTAAATGACATCAATAATTAAGACATTCCAAGAAACAAATACCTAGTTTCGATACTGAATTTATTTTAAAAAACAAATGCATTTAATATCAGCTGAACATGCAAATTGTACATTTAAAAATATAAAGAGTCCTACTATTATAGAATTTAAGCTAACTCGATGATCTTTTAATTTCCAATACTTTTATACGTTGAAGCTAATTGTGATATGTTGTGAGTTTATTTCCTGTAATGTTTTCGAGTTACAACTAAACCATTATCATTATTGACACTTTAGTATTCATTTGCACTGTTCTTGGGCCGCTCATATGTTATTAACTTAAGTTTTCTTTTCAAAGGAAACAATTTGGAGTAATATTCAATATTTCCAGAAATAACATTTAAAATTTTCATTATCTTACTCATTAAATTGATCTTTTTGTGTTTCTTACGTATTTCCATCACCCGAAATGAAAATATAATTGTGCTATAGATGGACTAAATTGCCAAGAGTGCCAGTAAGCATATTGTTTTAGAATTTGATGTTAGATATTGAACTAAATGTTTATTATGATTATTAATAGATTTTTGGTAAACCATATTAACACCCTTCTGGCCATTTAATTGCAACGCTCATAAGAGATGCTTAAACCGACCTCACATTTCTCAGAAAGAACGAACATGACTCATTCAAAATATGACAGCAATACCAGCTGAATTTCATCAAGGGAAAATTGTGGCATAGCCAGAGAGTGGGATATCATTCCGAAATACATCCACAGCAAAATGAGTACTAGATGAGGTGAAGGATCTCAACGGTCCCGTCAAACAATCGAAAGAGAAGACAGACATACTTTCCGTGACTTTATGAAAACGCAAACTATTGCTATTTTAATGGTCAGCGGTATTTATTATTAATACTAGTTGAAATGAAAAACTTTATTCGTATTTGACTATAAGCAATACACATAAACTCTATGACTGATTTCACTCATTAATCACTGAAAAAAAAAAAAAAAAAAAATAGAGGCAATCATTTGCGATTTTCTGCGTTGTTTCTAAAAAGTAATCGAAAAGTCGCTCCGCAGTTATTGTGTAGCCGAAATTTCATTAGGGAAGGGAATTTAGGTGACAGTACAGACCGCGCGCCGAGTGTATAGTTATTGTGTTCACTTAACAACCAAGGAGGGCACACACTCCAAAATCCAAACCTTAGCAATGATGGGCGAATTACCTGCTAAAACCGGTTTCGAAGGAAGGAATGTCAGAAATGTAGGAGTATCGACTTTCTCCTGTGCGGTGCACATCACCCGAGTGCCGAAAAACTTGTCGATGATCCGTTATATGCAGCGCTAGTTTGACTGTCTTTTCTATAAGAATGATATGCGTTTTTTATTCAGAAAAATAGAGGTGCAGCACGAAGGAAATATTTTATTGCATTGTTCATTGTTAATTTCAGTCGTTTCTATATGAACGCCATGTGTTTGTTAGTCATATATTGCAAGAAGTATGATCTTTTCATCGCCTCGTTTATTGTTTTCTTGGATGAAACTTGTCCCCAAAGACTAATAGGAACAATATTAATAAATGCAAATCTGAGAATTCCCCTACGGTTCCTAAAATGGAAATAGAGCTCGAAGGAGAATGTAAGGTGTGATCAATTCAATAGACTACTGTGAATGAAATGTTGACATGTTGGAACGTTTTTTTTTTTTTTTTTTTTTTTTTTTTTCCCCTTTCAGAGATGGAACACATATAACAAATACAATTTCAGTAAAAAAGTGCACCTTGCCAATGGACCTACAATTTCGTGTTTAGTTCCATTTGCATTCAAATGATTACTAATGAATTGACAATGCAACGCAAAAACCGCAAGCTGATGTCTGTAAGGTTTTGAATTATTGTGAGATATATTGTGAGTTATAAATGAGATCTTTCAGACTTACACCATATATGAGCTTTCAAGATTTCATAGCTTGCATTTGAACCGGAGTCTTAATAACTAGCATAGTTAGTTATTTTTCCTTCCAAGGACATTCCTGATTGAATTTTGAGAACGAGGATCCATGTTCAACAGTATGGTGGATTCTATTAGCCCATCAAGAACAAATGTCAAGGTCTGGCAAGTTCTGCTGTAATGTTGTTGCACGACAGTGCCCATGCACACGTGTCTGATGATGCAATAACTGTTTTGAATACATTCCCCTTGCAGATACTGCAAAATTCATTTGCTCAAACACATTAAGTGGTTTGTATCGAATGCTGTGGTCAACTGGCTACTCCCACAATGCAATGCTTTTCTGAAAAGAAGCTACTCATCAGCTACTTTGTCTAAGCAAAAGATCTAAAAATCCGAACAAAGTACTTGAAAGCGTTACATACAACAGCAGAAGCTCGTTAACATTTGAAAGGCTCGCGTCAAATAACAACATTATTCAGATGATATCTAGATGATTATTCGTTCGAAAAAGCCTAATGACATACTAAAACACGAACGTTGACTGACATGTACGCTAGATATCAATGAAATGTAGTCAACAGAAGGGGAAAAAAAAAAAAAAACATCAGATATTCGAGTGCACCTGCCCATATGGTTCATCATCGCTACAAACAAAGGCGCATCTGCGAGCGGAACGATCAGTTAACATCTCTCATTTCCGTTCCCTGAAACCAGGAACTTTTTTCTCGGCATTATTTATATTCAAGGTCTTCTGGAACAATATGATTATTTAAAGCAGGCGAAGCATGAAGCTCGTGCCGGACAAGGAGCAGACATTTCGTCTAAGCGGTATTATAATGAGGTACCACGTACAACAGCTGGTTTCCATGCATTGCGTGTAAATATTGATACCTTTCAGTTTGTTTTTCGAGAATAAATAATTAGTAATAATTATATTACTGGTATATATCACCGTTTCTAACTTTAATTAAAATAAATCAGCACAATCACACAATATAGTCAAATTGCAAATCAATACATTTAGTCGAACTTTTTAATACACTCAGTAAAATAAGATTTATCCAACTGGGAAAAATAAACGTCTGTCTCAGCTTCATCCTCGTAATTTGACACAAATATCTTCCACCCAGCCATTTCTTCAGGTTTGGGAGCAAAAAGTGATCGCTTGGAGCTAAATCCGGTGAATATGGCGGATGATGAAGTACCTGGAAGTGATAGTCATGCAGTTTTGCAGCAACTTTCTTTTTCGCAAGGTGTGGATGTTAAGTCTAAATAGCATCCTTCAGTTGGTCCAGTATTGAAGAGTAATATTCATGATGGTTCAGTTCTTCTGGAAGTAGTCTACGAACACCACACCATCAGAATCCCAGAACGCCGTAGCCATATTTTTCCTGCAAATGGAACCGTTTTTTGTTTCCTTTCGTGCACTTTCACCTGTTGCCACCCACTGTTTGAACTGCTCTTTTATCTTTGGCATGTAGTGATGAATCCATGTTTTATCATGCACATAATTATGGACCGTCAGTGAAATCCACTGGGATTGCGTTGAAACAAATTTAAACACTGTTGCGAAATGTTCATTCGAATGCATTGTTAACAAATGCGGTACCCATCGAGTGGAATGCTTTCTCAAACCCAAAACTTCCTGTGAACTTGACAGGGCCTATTGAGGCGTTTGCAATGTCAGCCAACTCGCGTACCTTCAATCGGCGATCATTGAATACGCATAGTGAATTTTTGTTATAACCTCGTCGGTCGCAGCAGTTTTTTGGATGTCCTGAGCGCTCATTTTCTTGAATATGTATGACCACACGCTTAAATTCAGTAGCCCTCTTTTTAACTGTCGAAAAAGAAGAGAAGGAATCCTTTAATGAAAAATATAACTCCTATTTGCATTTCTGTTGGAGTTAAACCCTTCAAAATGAAAAACTTTAAAACAGCTCGTTTTTCAGTTTTATTCATTTTGTAGAAAGTGTTAACACTAGTTTGGTTACACGATCATCACAAATAAGTGACTGCATTTATGTGTTTGAAACTTTACAGCGCGCCATTAACTAATATTACGAGAGGGTCTGGAAAGCTCAGACCCTCGAATGATATTTATTAGAATTGTTTCACAAATAAAATAAGAATTTAAAAATAATTTCCGTAAACTTGTTTTGCAATATTGTAATAATTGCACATTTGTGTTATGAATGCTTAACCTTTTCAAGCAACAGACGAATGTCCATTGTCAGTAATGCCAATAGAGAAGAGTCAAATACCCGTTTGGGACTTTTTCATCAATAGAACAAAAATAAAAGTAGCATTTGAAATTATCGTACGGATTATTAACAATTGTATAAAATATTATACTTATTTATGAACACCTACCTATTCAGAAACAGCGAGAAATAGATGAAAGTCGACTATTACAGTCGCTATTATTAGATGTAGTAATACCAACTGAGAGAAACAAAACGGAAAACATTTTACCATTCTGAATAACGTGTTTATAAAGATTTATGCTTGCTTAGGCAGATATTGTTGTTACATAATTTATAAAAAACTTCAGACTGGCTGAATTTGCAAAAATAATTGCTTGAGTGATTACACATTAAGTTGGTTGCAATTTACAATTACAGTTAACACACAAAAGTGGTCAGTGATGCGTGTTCGGGAATTATATAGTGGAGGTATAGAGTTGGCTACACAGACCACAAGAGAAATGTATATCGCATGATAAAACGGATTTAATAATTTTTTCCGGTAACTTCACTGCGATATTTGGCTGCGATTGGTCAAAATTCAAGCTTTTGATTCGTTTCATTGGTCGATTTTAAGATGACATCACATTAGTGAAATAGTCATACTGATTTTGGCCATCTTCATGACATCTCTGAGTCAAACCGAGAATTAGAACACCCCTAGTATGTAGAAAACATTTTTAAAATTGTCATACATGGAGTTTTTTTTTTGAATGATAAAGCATAAAATGTAAGCATAAAATGTGTTTTAAAGCAGATCTATATTTTCGTATGAAAAAAATGTTTTATCTATTAATGAATACACACTATTTAAAACCTGATATGACATTAAACACCTCAGCATTACAAGAAGTAATTTTATATTGCAAAGGACTTGCACCTTCCTATTAGTTGAAAATAATTGTAAAATGAGTAGTAAATGCTTGGCAGACTTTGTCCACCTGTACTTATAATGTATTACAAAATGCACGCTGCCTAAAAGAATCATTACAAATTGTTCACTTTCATCTATAGTTTTCTGAGGGATTCATTTAATGCTAAAAATCTTATTTTTTTTTTTATTAGAGAGCAAACTAGGACAATTTCATGATATTAAAGTTTTGGTTTAAAAAGAGAAAAAGACAGATTAATATATTATAAATACATACATACACATAGTTTTCTTTATGTAACTATATCTGAACAACTGAACACAGTGGAGTGGAGGTTATAGCTGCGATTGTTCACTTAAGAGATAAGGTATGACGGTAATAATTCTTATCGGCGAGGCCGGAATCTTATGGACCTAGATAAGATCACTGATTACTATGCTTGGTAATCATTTCCTGACAATTTGAAACAGGTCGTATTTCAAAGTAAGGTGGACACGGGCGCTAGTTTGTGCTCTAACGGAAAGAAATACAGCTGCTGTTAAATTCAGAGGTCCTAACATTTTTACTGAATACTTCACACAGGTTAGTAACTGAAAAGTTGCACATGAAACGTGTTTGAGCATGATGAGTTCCAATACTGCTGATTCCCGAACTAAAGTTCATTCGCATTCAGGTTTCAATTTATTTGAAACCGAGGTTGCAGTAAGATACGCAGTTTCTTTCAAAGATTATCACTGCTGATGAAACTTGGGTACATCATTTCGATACTAAATTCAAATATTAAAGCTCTGCAGCGAAGACTTTATCATAAACACCAAAATAGCGAAAAGAGATTGCTTCAACTAGGAAGGGTATGGTCATGTCAGCTTTCGATACACAAGGAATGGTTTACTAACATGTCATAGCTGCAAACACAACGGATACTGGGAAATACTATAAAGATGTCTTAAAACCTCTACAAGGCACATCACATGTAAAAACTGGATGTTGCACCACGATAATGAACAGTCGCGCATTGCAAATGTGGTTGCTGAATACCTCCCCCCCCCCCCCCCCAAAATAGACTACAATGCCAGTAACCTTGGAAAATTAGTTCTACGAATGTAGCGATGATTTAAAATTTTTCTTTATATTAACTTCCCTCAAATGTTGGACTTCAAGGAAAATATACATTTGAACAATTTGCATAATGTTATTCGCGATATGCAGTGGTCTCCATTATAAAACTTTTATATAAGAAAAAAATTAAATATATAATCATGAATTTCAGGAAAAAATTGTTCATGACTTTATCCAAAATGTTTTCCACACTCTAGTTCACATCACGCATTGTCATAGACAAAAAAAAAAAAAAAAAAAAATGTAATAATAATATTTAACGATATTTAATTTAGCTAGAGGAAACATACAAAAGTTATTTGGTGATGATAACTTTTTAATTTAAGAGATGCTAAAGGTTCTGCCGTGATCACTGATTACTATGCTTGATAATCATTTCCTGACAATTTAAAACAGGTCGACTGCGCGAGCTATTACATCAAGCACGAATATAACGTCCCGACAGAGAGTCAGTAATTTTCCATCTCACTCTGGCTCTAACCATACAACCAATAATCCCACCTCAGACCTCGTCAATTAGCAATGCAGTACAAGCCACAATGATCAGTTTTTAAACAAAACATTGAAGATGTAGATTGTTGAAGCTAAAGCAAGCCCAAGTTTTGGTGAACAGATTAAAAATTGGGGGATACACAAAGTAAGTACCTTGTAACAATCAAAATATACCTACATATATATATATATATATATATATATACATGATATATGCATGTACACAAACCATCGATATACTTAAATCAAACGATTTATATGAGTAATTATTTACTCTTACTCCCTTACTCTTGAGTCTCCCTACCCTTTACTCACAACCCCTCCCCAACTCCCCGCTCTTCTCTGAAGCCATTAATCTTCTTTGTCAGGTGTTCGCTAGAAGTATTCCCGAATTGTGTCAACACTTCCCGGCAGGTGTTCAGGCTTGTGTTGAAATTCAGAAATGTGGTGGTAAATGCTCATTTCTTAAAATCTCCGTTTCCCTGCATTCTGCGAGAATATGTCCCTAAGTGTCGCTTTCTCAGCACAGTGGGCAAATTCCTTCACCGAATGCATTAACTGTTTTATTTCCTTTCCAAACCCCTAACCTGAGTCATGCGAGAACACTTCTTTTTTCTCTCCCACAGACATCTAAATAACCTCTCCTCCCCAACAACTATTTGTTTGAGTCTGCAGGTTAATTGATATTTTATTTTGCCTATTTATATCTCCAAACGTCTGTTAACTATTTTCCAACTACTGCGCAAATTGTCTTCTCCCCTTAACGAAATATACCTAGTCAAAAACTTTCGAAGCCTTTCCTTATTTTCGATGCCCAACTATATTCTACCGTTCCTTTATTTTCTCCCTCAGTCACACTGCTCGAAGAAGTGCTTGATCCCCCCGTAATATTCTTAGCAGTATTTAAGATTTTTACCAAACTCTTTAGGAATCCAGTCCCTACCTATTTAAGCAATCGTTTTAGAAACTGTGTTTGTACCCGTTTCAGTTCCTCGGTGTTTCCACCCCCAAATTTCGGCCCCATACGTCATAGTTGACCTAACAACCGCCCTTTATACAATCTCCCAGCTCCCCTTCATAGCTAAGGTGACTCCTAAGTATGTGAATTTCTTCACATATTCTAATGCCTGACCTGCATACTCCCACCTGTCTTTTCTGCTGTACATCGCATCGTTCTTGGATGTCATTGTTTTAGTCTTCTCGTTGACTGCAATTTCCCCTACCTGACAATACGCCTCTAAGCAGTCTAGTTCCCTTTGTAGACAGTCAATTGGATGGAATAAGAGCAAGCGCTCGATGGACAGATGTTACTGACAGATGCTGCAAGAGAAGAATACTTGAAGTTACCGGAAGCGTTCCGTTAAAAGCTTGAACTCTACTGCCTTGGGTGTTGTTTCTGTGCTCTTTTCAAGAGTTCAAACAGATTTTAAAGCAACCTATTCGCCAATACGTTTTATCTCGGTAGGTCTGTGTTCAATCAAAACAAATTATAACAACGCAACTAACTTATGTCGTACTTTAATATAATATAATCTTGTATCCAGCTTTTCGGAGGACAACGGTATTAGGTTTACATACAATTTAGATTGAAAGAAAGCATTGGCTGCCACTGTTGCTTATGGTGAGTGAAGCTTAGATTTTCTATACGATGTCACTACTCATGCAAGATTAACCGTTAACTTGTTGTTGTTAATTATTTTTATTTACGGACGCTCTTTAACATCTCAGGTCATCAGCGTCCCATTCAATTCACGGCGTGAAACCGTCGACAAATTTTGCTCAGGGGTTTCTTCTTTCAGGCTTGAGGTTCTTTTTCGTGCCGTAAATGTATGACACGGGACCCATGGCTTTACTTCCCTTCCGAAGGAAGGATTTTTACGCCCGAAAAAATCCATCGGCCCTGGTGGGGACTGAACTCGCGATCTTGGGTTTAGGAGGAGAGGTGGTTACCACTTCACCACCAGGACCGACCCGGTAAATTGGTATAACATCCTGCTCACGACAAAATTTCTCATAAACTCAGTGCTTAACTGCTTTCTATAAATTTACTAAGATTATATTTCTTTTTGAAATGTCATGAAGGATTGCTAGCTGAAGACTTTTGGGACACCTTTATGTCAAAATTTACCTTTTAAAATTCGGAGTGGATAGGGACTATAATTAGTACATTTTTATTTTATTTTTTGAACCTCATGTAGTTAAATATAACAGTTATAATTGCTGTTAATATCCTTAGAATTTTAGCACCCAATCCGTCCGCCATTTCTTCAAATGCTTTTTAATTAATGGGCTAATATAAACAAGGGCTGTTTGATATGTACGTGCAAATTCAAAAGGCTTTAGATACCATGGCAACATGGTAATTTTGGAGGATTGATGTACATGGCTATAAATAGATACGACGCTTAGTTTCTATTTGAGAGTCGTTTTTCTGCTTACATTTGTAATCGAGCCTTCAAAATGAAGAAACATGAATTTCGTGTATTGATAAAACATTTCTCTTTGAAAGAGGCTATGCACACGGAAACTAAAGCCAAGCTGAACAAACATTATAACCTCGCTTAAAATGATGTGAGTTTAGGTGTGGCCGAAAGAGCACAAGCGATGCGGATCATTCGGGACGTCTTGTGGAGGTATCGAGCCGTGAAATTATTGAAAAATTCCATAATGCTACTGAGTGGCCAAATAATTGCTGAATTGTAAGCATTTATGTAGATAAGACACGTTTGCACAAACATTAGCAAATAAAAAGCAATAGGCGGAATTCTTCCTCAGCCCCATACTTTCCGGATTTGACTCTCTCGGACTACTTCCTGTTCCCCAGTGGTTAGCAGGACAGGAATTCGCATCTAATGAAGAGGTTGTCGCTGAACCAAATGCAGAGGTCAAGAAATCGCATTTAATTTATGGGATAAATACATTTAAAAATACCTGAAATAAGTATGGATTTATTTGAGAAACGAAAAGAAAAAAAAAACATTTATTTTTTATTTTTGCATGGATTTATTGAACACTTTCATAGGTTCAGTGTAAATTCCGAATTTTGCAACAGAGAGTTTCAAATCATACTAACTGAAGATTGATTGATTGATTGATTATATACAATGTGATACAATGCAGAATAATTATATACGAGGATAAGTCATAAATCATGGCAACTATTTTTTTCCCTCACGAACAATGGGCAACACGAAAATCTATCATATACGTTTGAAAGTTTATGGAATGCACTTTCCAGCAAAGCCACCAGATGGTGTATGTGAGCAGAATTACGTGTCTCAGTAAGTCCCAACATTCAGTTGGTGAGCGACAGTGGCCAGCAATGAAATTTACGAATAGTGAACAACATGCATATATGAAAATAGTTTTTCTCCGTGGCAGGAATAGACGAGAATGTCATACTGAGCTTCAGGAAGCAGTAGGTGCGCGTCCCTGCCCGATCAAACTGTCGTGAGGCGGACAGAGGACTTGACGTTATAAGCTGGATCAAATGCTGGTGCTGCGGCAAGAATATCTTGCTGCTGGAGCATTATGTTGCTCTGAGGGAATAAGGAATGTTTCCTAGCGGCTGGCCAGTCCCGAGCGACGGCGGAGAGGGACGAACTCTTCAATCGAAAGAGCGAAACGGGAGCTTTCTTTTGAGAAGTAAATGAGAATGTTGCTGCTAGCCGCTCTTATTTCAATTCGCAAGTAATACGGAGGGAAATGTGCTCTTATTCAATTTGCAACTAAATCATATACACACACACTAACCTAAGGTTAACCTCGAGCAAATCCTAGAAATCGGTGAACCCAGTGGTTTAGCTAGTAAATCATTGTAATTGAGGCAAACTGCTCTAATTCCAATGCAAAAATAATTCACGAGTAAATCATTTGTAATTGTGGCTAATCTCCTTTAACTTCTGCAAAAAAAAAAAAAAAAAAAAAAAAAAAATATAAAAAAAATGCATGAGATGGTAGTACTTGAACCAGCTATGAAACTTCACAAGTGGAGCACAGTACTTTAATCATCTACTCTACTGCATAGTTTATTTCGTAGCGCTATTATCTAGCTAATAGCTGTGTCACACCACCTTCGGCTCTTTCCGCCGGCACTCGGCCATCCAGGAGATTCCTTTTACTCTCAGAGCAAGATAATGCTCCAGCAGCAGCAGCAGCAACAGCAGCAAGGATAGTCTTTTCAGCAGCACAGCACTAGCAGCACCAGCATTTGATCCAGCTTGTAACGTCAAATGGACAGAGGCCTTGAAATGAGGCAGAATGTCGACTGCTGATCAGCCGAGCAGTGTGCGCCCTGCCTCCGTGGCATGGGTGATGGCGTGGAAGTGTTTACGAGATGATAGGTGTTGGACGCTTGCGGAATTAGAAGAGCAAATAGGAATTCCTGCAAAAATAAAGCACCACATTTTAGGGGAGAATTTGAACATGGTGTAAATGTGTGCAAAGTGGATGCGACATCAATTAAGTGAGGTATAGAAGTGGACTCGAAACATGTCACATCAATCTGGAAGATATGAGGAAGAAATCCACCTTGCCACTGTTCGATAGGGCAGGGCACACGCACCCAGTGCTTCCCGTTCCTCTGTGTGGCATTCTCGTGCATTCCCGCCGTGGAGAAATGCATTTTCACATGTGCACGTTGTTCATTCTTCGTGGACTCCATTTGTGACTACTGTTGCTCAACAACTGAACTTCGGGGCACTGAGACACGCAGTTCGGCCCATATACACCATCTGGTGACTTTATTCAAAAGCACGTTCAACACACTTTCAACCGTATATCTTTTCATATTGTCGCAAGAAAAAAAAATAGTTGCCATGACTTATCCCTCGTAATTTAAAACGGAAGAGATGTTTTACAGAAATTTAATTTATTAATAAATGTATAAAAACAATAGGTTTTTATAATAATGTTTTCAACTCCTAATATGATACTCGTATACATCGGCCGCTTATTACATGGTTTTCGAGATGGAAGGGGACCATCTTTATCATTTAGCTTTCTAATTTTACTCAAGATTGTGAAACTATTCTTCCTCAGACATTGCTAACTTAGAAAATTCCTAAGCAGGTAGACGGGATCGAACCCTAGACCTTCCGCTCACTAGACAGCAACGCTAACCACTATATTAAGAATGCGGTTAGAGTAACAGCTTAATATAACACATTTTAAAAATGTGTAAAGAGTACGAGGGTAGGTTCATGAGTTTCGTGCCTAACTATTTTCTAGGTATGATAAAGACAAAACTTACATTTCACTTTTAAATACAATTACCCTTTATTGTAATATACTTCTCACATCTTTGAATTAACATTTACATCCCCTCCCCCCAAAAATAGTCAGAAGTCTTATTTGCAAAATATGTATAAACAGCATTCATTACTTCTTCGTCTCACCTAAATTTCCTTCCTCGAAAGACCTTGAGTTTTCAGAAGAGGAAATAGTCACTGGGACCTAGATCTGGGCTGTAGCGGGGATGGTCAATATCCTTGAAGCTTCATTTAATCACAGATTCCTTTGCAACAAGATCTGTGTGCACAGGCGCGTTGTCGTGAAGAAGGCGCACACCGCCACTCAGATTTCCTCGCCTTATCTCTTTGGTCGAAGCACGTAGTCTGTGCAGTAGGCCAGCATAGTACTCCCCTTTATTGTGGTGTTCCTCTCCTTGAAGTCAATGAAGAGTATTCCTTCACAGGCCCAAAAGATTGCGGCCATGATCTTCTTGGTTGACTGAGTGACCTTGGCCTTTAGAGGCGGTGCTTCGCCAGGTTTACACCACTCCACTGATTCTCTTTTGGACACGGACATAACAGAGGACCACAGTTTCATCTCCTGTAACAATGGTTTGCAGAACTTCTTTCTTGTTACCACGGCAGAGCTCCAATAATGTCCCGTCGGTCCTGGTGGTGTAGTGGTTACCATACTAAGCCTCCTACACCCAAGATCGTGGGTTTGAACCCGGCCAGGACCGATGGATTTTTTCGGGCGTAAAAATCCCAAGTATGGCTTCCATCGGAAGGGAAGTAAAACCGTGGGTCCCGTGTCGTATATTTACGGCACGAAAAAGAACCTCAAGCCTGAAAGAGAGGCCTCTGAGAAAATTTGTCGGCCGTTTCACGCCCTGAGTTGAATGGGACGCTGATGACCTGAGATGTTAAAGAGCGTCCTTAAATAAATAAATAAAAAAAAATCCAATAATGTCTGACAATGATGACTCGTTGCTGCTTTTGGACCGAGAAAAGAAGTTTAGGCACCCATCTTGCACTAACCTTACTCATGTTTAAATGTTCATGAACAATTCGATGGACTGTTGTTTTAGAAAGACCCAACCTTGCTGCTATTTCTGTAACTTTGAGCCGCCAGTCTTTCAACTTTCTCCTTCCACAAGAGTGATGTTTTCAGGAGTGAGCACCTCCAAGTACCGACCTGCACACCCTTCGTCTTCAATGCTTTCTTGACCCATTCGAAAAAGTTTGGCCCATTCTATTACGGTAGAATATGAGGAGGATGCTTCCCCATGTACACCGTGCAATCGGTGTTTAATTTCATTTGGAGTACGTCCTTCTTTTGTGAAGAATGTAATATCAGCTCATTCTCCATTTTTAACATGTCACAATCTTTTTCACATATCCTTGTTTGTGCAACTATATCTGAACAACTGAACACAGCGGAGAGAATGTTACAGCTGCAATTATTAATTTAGCAGATAAGATGACACCAGATAAGCGATGAGCCTTATCGGCAAGGCCGGAAACTTATGGACCTACTCTCGTATGCAGTAAATCACAAAATAAACTGGTAAAATGACACATTTTTGTTTTCATATAGATTACAATTATTTATAGTATGTTTATAAAGGTTTACAATAATAATAATTATAAGTTTATACAGTTTCAGGTCAAAATAGCAATCGGGACTTCCAACTAATTATCGAGGAAGGTGTAATCAAATATCCTACCTTGAGATCAATAATGAAAGTCCATTGCCAGCACACTAAGAGAAGAGGGAGTATGTATTTTAGCAATTCAGCTCATTATATTTTCATGAAAAGAAACGAAAGTTCGTAGGCAGAGAGCTGAAATATAGAAACGAACAGGAGCTCAATGGCGAGAATTATTACGAGATTGTGAGAAGAGGAGAGAATTGGTTTAATCCCTCAGGCCGGCAGTTCAATAACTTTACAACTCGAGGAAAAACACCCACGTAAGAAGAGTCCAAACTATGGCCAAATCCCTTATCAAAGCGATGGAAAATATTAATAACAGAGTGAATCCTCAAACAACAAGAAATGTAATTAAAAGCTTACCTTTTCAGCTGATTAGGAAGAAGTGACTTGTTAGCGAAAGAAATAAAGAGGGAGAGAATGATGTTCTAAAGATAAAGTTTTGTGAGAAGTTTAACGTCTTCAGATTCAGGGGGGAAAATAATATTTTGGCAGAAATAAAAAGACACAATAAAAAGAAACCTTCCACCTAATGGAAGTTAATTGTGAGGTTATGTTTCTCTTGACAGGTTAATATTTTTCTAGTTTTGGTTGAATGCAAAATAACACTAATCTATCCTAAAGTACGTGAAAACTGCAATTAGAAATTAACTCATTTCCTCTAAATAAAATGAACAACATCATTGAGATGATGTAATTGCGACTGTCACAAGATTCCTAAAATATGTATTCTAGTTACCGGGATTTGAATCGATTCGACCAACTTAGAGGGTACGACCTGTATCTTTATACTGAAAGAAATAGCCAGTAGGTGATTTTAAAATCACTTTACTGATGTTTCGTAAATACATTTTTATAAATATTTGATTTACTTTTTTATCAGTTTTCTGTTAGGGTGCCGAACGGGATTTACTGCTTGTGACGTCAACATCACGGAAGTCATAAATGGGAAACAATATTCTTCGAGAATCAAATAAACAGTTGTTTTTAAAAACAAAGATTCAATAAAAAGTAATGCCAAAAATTATCTTTCTGTACTTTTCTGTATATTGTGCCTTCATTTTATGCTGCTAATTTTGGTCCATAAATTTATAGAATTAAATTCCTAACTCTAACAATAAAATTCAGTTGATACACTGTAATAAACCGCCGAGGGTGGCCGAGGTCATTAAGGCGCGGATTCGTGAGCGGGGAGCCTAGGGTTCGATTACCATAGGACCGTCCTCGCTGATTGAGGTTTTTCTAGGTTTTCCCCAGTCCTCATAAAAGGCAAATGTGGAGGAGGTATTCTAAACTTAGGCCTGGAACTATTCCTTCCTTTAAAAAATCATCTCATCTCATATATTATCAGTGTTCACTGCCTGTGATGCCTCAGTAGTGAAAAAGGGGCATTAAACACAAATAAAAAAACTGTAATATAACACAATATACACTATTTTTGAATAATCCCGTTTAGAAAACGCACTTTCTTTGTAATGCCGTTTATGTTATCATCGCCAACGTGTACGAGAAATGCAATTGAGAATTATATAATTTATTTTGGTAACATTCTCCCAGAATATAAATCACCAAACATCCCCAAAGGATAAATACATGTACAACCAGTTAAAGCCGGAAATGTGGGCGAAAGCTGAGGCAAAGTCGAACAGTCTTGAAGCATAATATGTTCTTACTGATGATTCTACCTACCGTAAAACCAATTTCATGAGCAAAATGACTATGGCAGAGGAAAGGGGTTTATCATTTCCTATAATAGTTATAATTATTTTTCTCCTTATATTTAATTTAGAAGTTCGTGATACTTAAACCTGACTTACGGTTACATATTAAAACCTTAATTACGCTCAATATATCGGCATAAGATTTGACCTGTGAGTTCACAACAATATTGTCTTCCGTTAGGCACCGTAACAGAATTAACTAACAGCTATATATTTAACATTATTCCGAGAGGTTTACGGCTCCCTCCAGTATGCATATTTAACGCTAGGCATTGTAGCATGATAAGCTTATGCAAGTCACAAAAGGTACTACATAAACTTATGAATATTTATAACGTCAAATATAACATATATATACAAAGTATCCTAGTTTATGCAGGAAAAGTGCAGTCACCGCTTTATCTTTAAGTTTGCTTTCAGGAGCATTATCAAAAGTTTAATGTTTTATATATAAGGAAACTACAGGTGTTAAAACAAGATATAACGTAAAAGAGTTTGCAGAATACAGCTTTAAAGTGCCAGTTATCAAACTATGTGCTTTTGGAACTTTGGAAAATTGGTAAGACAAATATTCCGAGGGTGTCAAAAATGTAAATACACTTTTACAGTAGATATCTATTTAATATATTTCAAAGTTGGACCGAAAAACAACAGCATGTTGGAACAATTCTAACGATGTCACAAGCAGCTACAATTCCTGCCAACAAATCCTTTTCAGGTGTCTCATAGGCAAGAGACACACGGCTCCACAAGGAAAAAAGTGAGGTCAGGTCAGGCGAACAACGGGGACATTAAACAGGACTTCCTCTTTCTACCCACCTTTCAGGGGAACGTCTGATTAAGTTGTTCACGAGCACCATGTGAAAAGTGTGCCGTTCTCTCATCATGTTGAATCCATATGTCTTCACTACCAAGTGGAATATGTTCCATTAAAGTTTCGAACTTAAGCATCTGCATTGTATTAATGGAGTTTATTTCCCAACCCCATGGTGTCGCCTACAGATTTTCCTGGTTTCCTACTATTGTTATACTTCCTACAGTCTAAGAAAAAAGCCTTTGGCTTATAACTTGCGACTGAAGCGTTTCCGGACCGAAGTTTCCTATTTCAAACAGATATATTTGCCCTTTTCCACCATCCCTGGAGGTTTGCATCATTACGGAAACACCCGGTATAATATTATCGAAACTGAGAGACTAAAAGTATAAAGTTACAATTTCCATAATAGTAATTTTAAAAAGTGAGGGTTAAATTGCGAATAAAACCAAATAATTTAATCAATCAGTGCTAAACACGTTTTATCCAACCGGTAGAGTAAAATAGAGTATTTCAATTTTTGCGAATTACATTCTGCCTCGTAGTTTAGAAAATTACATTTTATTTACACAGTGAATGCTAAAATGCAGTTTATATAATAAACTTGCTTTTTCTTTCAATTAATTACAAAAATCGCGTTTCATCGGCAGCAGCATTATCAACACATGCACACTCTTCATATATCCATGAACTGTGCTTGCATTTAATCGAGCCTTCCTCTGGCTTAGAATTAGAAAGCAATCCATTACAGAAGACGTAGGCTGCATTACTTTTATCCTCTGGTGATTCTAAGTCAAGTTAATTTTTCCGCTTGTTTGTCTCTATTTTTTTCTTAATTTTTTGTTTCTATTTCCCTCTACTGTCACTGGAAATCGTTTACATTTTTTTGGAAATTCTTCAGAATAGCCTTCTGAACATGTGAATGGTAAAACACCTGTTTTGCCAAATTGACGGTTCTCTGTCGCTCCCTCATTCCTCTATGTCCTTGGCATTGCCTTAAAGAAAGTATGCTTAGAAATGGATATGAATGAACAGTGTTTAACGCCCGTTTTTGCTACAGAGGCACCACAGGCGATGGCTACTGGATATAAATGAAATGATATATTGGGAAAGGATTTATTTTTAAGGAAGGAAACGTCCCAAGGTACCTCCTTGACATTTGCCATTTATGAGGACTGAGGAAAATCTGGGAAAAACCTCAGTCAGGGAGGACGGTTCTGGCGGGATTCGAAGCCCAGACCTCCCGCTCACGAGTCCGCGATTCAACGACCTCGGCCATCCGTGGCGGTAGTATGCTTAGAACACACCAAAGTAGCACATATGAAGATTGTTTTAAAAATTGCACGGAGTTTAGTTGAAAGAATTGAATTTAAGTTTTTACATTACGCAAATACTTTATAGAAATAATTAATCATATTTACAAGTTCCGCAAGCTAACTTTATGTTTATTTTGTTAACGAAATAATTTGAAATAATCTTTCTTGGCAGCTTCTTCCACAGAAAGTGCACTTTCGGCGTTCGTCTCTTACGCCAACTGAAGAATTCTGAATAATTTTAAGATCTTCAACCAGCTAAAACTTCCAGAATGACTTTTATTATACTTTCCTGACCCCGGGTTGTTTTTCTTTCTTTTGTTTGTAATTTGTATACTTCGGGTGTTGTTTTGATTGATTTGTTTTATATATGGACTCTCTTTAATATCTCAGGTCATCAGTGTCCCATTCAATTCAGGGCGTGAAACGACCGGCAAACTTTGCGCAGAGGTCTCTTCTTTCAGGCTTGAGGTTCTTTATCGTGCCGTAAATGTACGACAAGGGACCCTCGACTTTAATTCCCTTCCGAAGGAAGCCATACTTAGAATTTTACGCCCGAAAAAAATCCTTCGATTCTGGCCGGGTTTGAACCCGCGATCTTCGGTTTAGAAGGTAAGTATGGCTACCACTACACCACCAGGACCGACTTCCGGTGTTGTTGACCCATGATAAAAGCAATATATTAATTTATTTATAAAATGAGACAAAAAATACCGCAATACAACATACATTATAGCTATTAACTAGTACTAACTAAAACAGATTACACGATATTAGTAAAAACTGACTATTAGTTATGTAGGTAAAATCCCATTTAGCCCAACAGTACTTGTATCAAGAAATTGGACGCTCAGTGACTGCCAGAAATTATTTTAGTATTTATTGCCTTTCCCTCTTCACGAATTCTATATTTAATCCATGAAAACATTAATCCTTATCTAACTACTAAATCTATTGGACATAAATGATATTGAAGCTATGAAAACTATGCTAGAGGGGATATTGAAAATTGTAGGTAATTTAGTAAACATTCAAGTAGATGACAGGTGCTCAAATATAGACAATGCCCTGTTTTACTGGACTATGCCGCTTTAACCTTCTATTCCTTACGTTCACACATGCTCCACATTAGTCGTCCTTCTTTTCTGTTGGTGGTTTGGTTTATTTACGGACGCTCTTTAACATCTCAGATCATCAGCGTCCCATTCAATTCAGGGCGTGAAACGGTCGACAAATTTTGCTCAGAGGCCCCTTATTTTCAGGCTTGAAGTTCTTTTTCGTGCCGTAAATGTGCGACACGGGACTCATGGCTTTACTTTCCTTCCGAAGGAAGCCATACTTAGGATTTTTACGCCCGAAAAAATCCACTGATCCTGGCCGGGTTTCAACCCGCGATCTTGGGTTTAGAAGGCAGGCATGGTTACCACTACACCACCAGGACCGACATCCTTTTTTTCTGGTTCTTTGTCAGTTTGGGAAAATTGATAGAAAATAGCACGTTTAACTTATTATACTCCGATAGGTTGATTGGAAGCATTTTCAACAAACCTTTTTTTCTCATTATATGCTAAAGTCTGCCCTTCTATATATTGAATTTAATACACCATTCTCTCACGAGAACACCTGCAGTATTTGCTCCTTTGCAGCTTGGTTCATGAGAACTAGTTGGAATAGTACTCATGTAACAGAATTCCTTGCTAGTGACGTACTCCAGCTAGCTTGCAAGTGGAGATTTGCTTAGTGGCTCGTATGAGCCTGCTTTTGATGCCATACAGAGTATGTGAAAAGCTCTCAGCTGCAACTAGTGAGAGATAGTGTAGAAGCAATCTACCTCCAGCACCAAAAAGCCATTCCTTTTTCCAGCGGAAACTGAGTTTGATTCCATTAATTTTAAGATCTTGAAGGCAAGCACTCTCTTATGATTCGATGCTATGCCGAAACTACAACTTGAATTCTTAAAATATAATTAACCTTCTGTTCGTATTATAAACGGTATTAGTAGCTTTGACAGACCAGCACTAGTTAAATGCCAGATGTTTCTTTTAAAACGTTATTCTACAGTTCTATGCTATCCATTTTCTGCACTTACTTAATATATACGGAATTAAAACTTCTGACTTTCAGCTTTTTTTACGTGCCATGTTCCAAAATTAACCAGGAAAAAACTAGGAAAAGTATCGCCACTGTTAAGGCTGTAAACGCAAACCTATTAATGTAATAGATTAGTAAGATTTTAAAATATGAGCACATTTCAATAACTGTATAGCACATAATAGGATTCATATAAAATATACATGCCTAAGTTAGTAACCCCAAAATGGAAGGGGAAAAAAATAGTATTGATAACTATGACGACCCAAATATTACCCTGCTAAAGCTTTTTAAAGTTAATCTTCATCAATTAATAAACAGGAATAGAACGTAATGGAAAACGGAACTTCAGTAATTGTGTTTCACAAATGTAAGAAACCAAAATATAATTTAAAGTTGGTGATACTATGAAAAAATTCAGGGTATTTTATTCTTCAAGGTACGACAGACCATTCACTATTTCAGATGTCAAAACAGAATCGATGAAAGCAAAAAACAATGCCATGGGAGATAAATATTTCCACTAAATCCATGTCTCTAATCATTAAAAAGAGTCTTGCTACTAAAATCTATTGACAGCCGATGGGACAACAGATTGATGGTTTCTGACTCTGGGAAACTGTTTCATATATTGTGGACTTTTCTCGTCAGTGAAGAATTCAATCATGTCACCATCTGAAACAGTAAAAATACTCTTTTGATGACATAATGGAATTGACGAGAATATGTCCACAATATTGTGGTGTAAGGTAAAATGACACTTTGGTTGTGTTTGCACAAATTGTGTGTATGCAGGTGCGTCAGTGCGTCATTATGAAAAGTACAGCCGAGCGTGGGAACGAAGAAGTAGAAGAATGCTTTTTTCATATTATCCTTACTCGTAATACAAATTCTCGGTGGTAAAAGCTGCAGTTCTGAGCCACTCCCGAGCTATAGCGGAGAAAGCCGAAGATAGTGCACTTTCACAGATGTAGCTGGATAATACGGTACTCCAGCACAACGGCATATTTTTGGTCCTGGTGGTGTAGTGGTAACCATGCTTGCCTTCTAAATCCAAGATCGCGGGTTCGATCCCGGCCAGGACTGATAAATTTTTCGGGCGTAAAATCCTAAGTGTGGCTTTCTTCGGAAGGGAAGTAAACCGTGGGTACCGCGTCATACATTGATGGTACTATAGAGAACCTCAAGCCAGAAAAAAAAGAGGCCTCTGAGCAAAATTTGTCGTCAGTTTCACGCCCTGGTTTGAATGGGACGTTGATGACCTAACATGTTTAAGAGTGTCAGTAAATGAAACAAATTATATATATAGAAAACAAAGGTATAACATCTCAGACGGTTAGAGCGTCATTCTATAGTTGTGAATGTAGTGGGTTAAAAACCTCACATACTGATATATTTTTTCTGCCTGAGTTAAAAGGAAATTTACCACCTTTTACTCCATAACAACGCACCACACACATAATGCGCTATAAATTGATATTTACGAATTGTTATCTGCAGCAATCAGAGGAGATTTGCCACCCTATTACCATTACCGCCCCTATTACCTTGTATTTACCAAAAGGAGACGCCCATAGTCCGTTAGGCCGTAGCGAGCCGCAGAAATCCACTAGGCCCAACACCGCTTTCTAGATTTACCCTTGGTTGTTAAGGTTAGTTATATTATATATATAATTCGCAATTTATATATATATATATATAAATTGCGAATTCCAATTAAAACAACTCGTATTAAATATTACAGTGATTTGCCCGCCCCTATCAACATATATTTATGAAAGGAAGCGAGCGTAGATCGTCAGGCCGTAGCGAGCCGCAGCAAACCTCTGGGTCCATCTGTTTATAGGATTTACCTAAGGTTAGCATTAAGGTTAGTGTGAGCGTGTGTGTGCGTATGTATGAATTAATTGACAATTCCGATAAGACAATGTGTGGTAAAAGGTGAAAAACTCAGTTTTGTAATAAGGAGCAACATATTGCAACCAGAAAGTTACGAAGGACAACGAATAGAGTACATTATCTTTAACCAAAAATTAATACTTGCAATATTTACACTTTTACATGCAATAACGCAAACAGATCTCCCGTCCAGAACTGAGGAGTTCGGCTCTCTCCGCTGTCGGTCGTGACTGCAAATTTACTGCTCCAGAATTTGCGGGCAAGACCTAGTTGTTTTTCAGACATTAGTTAGTAAGTGAGCATGAAGGAATGAGTCAAGAAAGAGCAACAGCGCGTTAACTCCTGGTCTCAGAAAAATGTAGCAAGCATGTAGCAAGCATATATTATACATTGTAAGGTGTTTCTTAGATAATAAATACTCTTCTGCTTTTTGTTAATTAAACATGTGGGCTTTGTGGTTAACTCCTGAACCCTGGGATTTAGGTTTCCAGATTAGTAATGTTCTTATGCATTTGTCTCAATTAGTTTTGGGTGGGGACCATATCGCACAAGCCCCGAACTCAGATCTTTCTGGCTTAGGAAATGAAGATTTAGACCTTAGGTGGACCTGAGTGTGCGACAATATGTGAAAAAGTTACCCAGTGTCAAATAGCATCAATGGTGGTTTGGTATGGAGCGTTACCCTTCAATTCTGTCCACAAGTGTAGAAGACATAGTGAAGAAAGCAATTTATGATACCCTTGAACGCACATTCTTCTGTCTTAGGTCTTTCAACATGATTGTCATCTCACAATTCGGACAGTCGAAGCATGACTTAGGAATAACTCTCTATAATGTAATATTGTGTTAGCACTCGCCCTCTGGAAGTCAGAATCGAATCTCCAGGACTACGAGTAAAGGCTGTAGAATATTTTATAGACCAAGGGTTGTAATATTTGGTAGGCCACACTTTCTTCCTTTGCTTTCTTAAGCAAGGATGTCGCCCGTATTGCAAAAACGAACTAACATCAAGTGTAAACATAGAGGGGACAATATTTTTGAATGATTGTTGGTTTTGAGGGCCTTGATGAACAAAGAGAAATTGGTTATAGTTTCCTAAATCTTTTACTTGAAAGCAAAGCTTTCTTAAACCAGAGGCTGAACTTACAGCACGACTAGATAATTGATATTTTTACGCAAGGGACTTTTTCCATCAGATTGCACAGAAACACTGAAATCTAAAAGTACCATATCTTAACGTGCAGCCTAAAGTATGCAGAATACACAATCCAATCTTACGCAAACTTACGTGGAGCAATAGTATCGGACTTAACGCAATGGTGATTGTTTTACCAATCTTGAATTTCTGATGACGTTATCATAACTGCAAACTCTGGGAAAGAACTAGACAGGAAAACAGGTGTCAGCAGAAACCTCTAGCATGAGAGAAGACCTGTTCATGGCGTGCAGTAAACGCATGCAGACTAATTAATACAGTCTCTCGTTTTTGGGAGTACTGTTAATGTAGAAAGATGCAAGAATGATATACTGACAGTAAGCTATTTTTATTTATAGGTGATACAAATGAAGTGTATGAAACAAAGCCCCCCCCCAAAAAAAAGAAAGTATCAGGGCATTTTTGGTAATCATACTTCCCTCGTAGACCCAAGATCGCGGGTGCAATCCGGTCAGGATCGATGAATTTTTTTAACGTAAAAATCATAAGTTTGGCTTCTTTAGGAAGTGGAGTAAAGCCATGAATCTCGTGTCGTAGATTTACGGCACTTACAAACATCTCAAGCCTGAAAGAAGAGGTCTTTGAGCAAAATTTGTCACGCCCAGACTTGAATGGGACGCTCATGACCTGAGATGTTAAAGGAAATCCGTAAATAAACCAAATAAATAAATCTTTCATTATTGAATAAATATTTCCCCTGATACCACTGACCACTGATATGTATGTGTTTTTATATACTGCAAGAACTGTAAGAAGGTCAAATTAACCTATTCCTTAATTCTACTTTTTCCCTTTATGTCAAATCGAGCAAATATATCCTTTAGGAGCAGATAATGGAATAAGCAATTTTATTTGTATTGTGTTGCGTTATGTTGTGACGTACAACAGAACGTGCAAAACCAGAAATACAGAGTGTGCCAAAAATGTATACACACTTCAAGCAAAGAAAAAACTGTGTTAACATAACAAAACTGTATTCATGCAGTTACAACAGTTGCTCAAAATGCCCACCATCGGCGTCGATACACTTCTGAATACGTTGACCTACTGATTGAGCACGTTTCCGAAAGTGTACTCAGCGATTGCAGCACATGCCATTTCAATTTCTTCCCGAAGTGTTGCTAGTGCAGCTGGTTTTCTACGGTATACAACACCCTTAAGAGTTCCCCATAGATAGAAGTCCAACGGAGATAGATCCGGAGAACGTGGTGGAAACTCAATCGGACCTCTTCGTCCTACCCAGTACCTTGGAAGATTGTCATCTAGACTGTTTCAATACCACTTCAAAATTGCTTTCCGCTGTTCAAACGATAATCTTGGCTTAATTTTGTTGTAGCAACGCTAGTATAACGTAATGTGAGTCACATCTGTTTACAGAACATCATACTACACATTACTGTTATTTTTCGGTCCAACTTTGAAATATATTTAATAGAAATATCTACTGTGAAAGTGTGTACATTTTTTTGGTACCCAGTATAATTAAATGTACATTTCAGGTGTTCCTACAAGATGTGTTGGAAATGTCCCCAGTGACTTAAGTGCACAATTCCTACATCGGACCGTGAATCAGAATCGTTGTCCACTTTATCGTCGCAAATCATTATAATTATGCATCAGATACTCTTTTGTATCGCCTGCATAATGTAATTATCGGATCCAATATATCATTCTACATAAAATCTGCATTTATTTCGGAAACAGACCTACAAATATATATGGCCATTGTACCTAATGCTCCTGTAATATTATTGCATTGTTATTGCTTATTTTCACTGTACTTATTCTAAAAACGAGCAAGAAGGAATATTGGCATTATCTCTGCCATAAAAAACAATCCTTTAAAAGCATGACATTTGCTGTTTTATTTTTGGTGAAATATTCGGGGTATTTCAAAGTTTACTCAATAAAAATTTCATTTTTTACAATATATCTTTGCTGTTCTCCATAATTTTGATGATTCTTCTCAAAGTTGTCTCCGTTGGATGCAATGATTCCGTCTCAGTGTTTCCGTTAGTCTTCAAAGACATGCTGGAACCATTTTTTGAGAAATCCTTCAGAATCACCTCCGCAGCCTCCACCACCGCTTCTGATAATGAAAACTGGCTCCCTCCAAAGTGTTTCTTCAATTTGGGGAAAAGGAAAAAGTCACCCGGAGATAAATGTGGATTACGGGGGGGGGGGGGGGGATGGGTGACACTATTCACATTGATTTTTGATAGATATTCAGCAACATTTGCGCTGTGCGGTTGTGTATTATCTTAGTATAGCATCCACCTTGTTACATGGTGCGATATGGCCTTGCAGAGTTTTCAGGACATCTCTGTGATATTGCCCCGTTACAGTTGTGTGTGTAGGTACGATATGCTAGTAAATCATTCCTTGAAAATACCAAGGGTGCCAAAAAACGTACACATACTTTTATTATAGATATCTATTTAATATATTTCAAAGTTGCACCGAAAAACAGCAGTAATGTATAGTATGATGTTCTGTAAACAGATGTGACTCACATACATTATGATAGTGTTGCTATGTGACAGGTAAATCAATAATGAATAAATGAAGCCAAGATTATCGCATGATGTTCTGTAAACAGATGTGACTCAAATTACTTTATGCTAGCGTTGCTACAACACTATGGAGCCAAGATTATCGTTTGAACAGCGGAAAGCAATTTTGAAGTGGTATTGGGAAACCGAAAATATTGTTGAAGTTCAAAGGCAATGGAGACGTGTGTACAGAACAGAACCGCCAACGCGAGTAACAATTGCACGCATTTTCGAGACAAATTGTCATGGTACCGTATGCGATGGATCCGGGAGACCTCGCACAGCAACAAGCTCCGCGCACTGGATCCAAGGTACTATTCTAGACACTATCCAAGGAACTGGATTGGATGAACAAGTCCGATTGTGTTTCAAAAATTACTGATGAAAGAAATGAGCGTATAAGAAAGAAAAATGTGTAATTTCAACTCTTAATCGGATAAACTCATTAAAAAGAAACCAAAAGTTAAATTTATTGATCAGTTTTATAAGGTGCATAAGTGTAGTAATTTTAGAAAAAACTTTATAAAAAGAATTTTGGCAATGAAAATGGATTACTGGGTACGTTTAGCAGGAGTCTCACGAAGAGACAGAATCAGAAATTATATAATAAGGGAACAAATGCAGAAGGACAACATAACTTCAATAGAACTGCCAATACGGTATGGGTATCTAATACTAATGAAGGAGAGAGATTAGAGCTAAAGACACAGAAGATGGAAAAGAGGAAGAGCACAGATAACATGAATAAGGGTATTCAGAAAGTAGGCAGGCACTCAAGAGAAGGGCAGTGGTCGAAACAGTATTGTGGTCGGCCTCCATTAAATTATTAATGTAAAATATATGTCGTAAACATTTATGATATGCTATATATTTTAATCTATATTGTAATTATGAAGTATGCGCGTTTAGAATAAGAATTTCTCCCATGTTAACTGTTTGCGGGAGTCCCAAAGCTAGGAGGGAAGTGATAGAAATATTTACTTGCTGTTTTCACCAAGGGGGAAAACACGAAGGACCATTTTTATGTCTTTTCCTAATGACTAAACATCTGCAGATGGCAGCTGGAACCTGACCATGAGGCGCCGCAATCTTCCGCCGTTTGACGGTTGACTTTAAGCTAGCCAATTACAAATTTTGAATTTTAAAAGTGTAGAGACTTGCGCTTACATTTGTAAACCCCGTTGACGTGGTTAAGTCAAGCGCTTAGGAGATTTAAAATGGATTATCAAGAGGCATTTTCTCTGTACGAAGCTCATTCTTCCAAGTTATTACGTACGGGTTGTACTGCTCACTTTCCCAGTATCATTACGCATGGGGTAGGAACGCACTTTCAAGTTACTGTGTACGAAAGTACGAGGTTCATCTCAAATCTTTAGTTTACGGATGAGCGAGATTTATTTCTCATATAAATATGTTGATGGCGCGTTCGCGTACGAAGTCTGCACTTCAAATAACGTGTGGGTCGTGGAACACGCGTACACACACACACCGCCACGTGTGGCCGTTGGTCGTTAAGGCCCGGACTCTTGAGCAGGAGTTCTGGGGTTCGAATCCCACCAGGACCATCCTCCCTGACTGAGGTTTTTTCCAGGTTTTCCTCAGTCCTCATAAATGGCAAATGCCGGGGAAGTACCCTAAACTTAGGCCTGGAACATTTCCTTCCTTAAAAATCCTTTCCTAGCATATAATTTCGTTTCATGTTTAATAAGTGTCCACCGCCTGTGGTGCCTAAGTAGTAAAAACGGTCATTAAACACTACTAAAAAAACACGCACATGCATGCGCACACACTCACTCACAAACAAAAATGTATACAAACTTTCACAGTAGATATCTATTTAACATATTTAAAAGTTGAACCGAAAAGCAACAGCAATGTGTAGTATGATGTTCTGTAAACAGATGTAACTCACATACATTATGATAGCGTTGCTACGTTACAATGAACAAATGAAGCCGGAATAAACATTACGGCGATTCTACACATTCGCTTAGAGTGATTTTGTGAATATAGACGTAGCCGAATATCTATAGTGCGGACGTTCTGTTGAGGTAATGACTCCTGATATAATTGAAAAAGTCCACGATGCGGTGATGGGCGATCGGATGTACGGGAGATTGCTTGAAGGCATTCATGGACACCGTGTATATAGTACTTTGTGCACCATTTGCTAATGAAAAAGTTATCGGCGAGCTGGGTACCGCGTTTGCTAACAATTGACATGAAAGGAGAGCAAGTTGTCACTTCCGCGTAGAATTAGGAGCTGCTTAAACGGAATCCAAGTGAATGTCAAAGTACCACTACACGCCGGAAACGAAGGAGCAGTCAAAAGAATGGATTGCAACCGGAGAAAGCAAAGACAATCCCCTTAGCAGGAAAAGTGATGGCGACCATAGCCACCTTTTGGAAAAAGACAAAATCATAACCGGCAAATAAGGGAGAAATTAAACGACACAATCAAGAACAATCGTACTCATTTGGGGAAGAAAAAATTCTTGTTTCATCACGGTAATTAACCAAACCGCAAATCCTCCATTGCAACATCTAAGTAATTGGACTTGGGGTGTGAAATCCTTCTTCCCCTCCCCCCTAATCTCCGAATTTGGCTCCCTTGGACTACTTTCTGTTCCCCAACGTTAAGAAATGGCTAGCAGGAAAGAAATTCGCTTCAAATGAAGAGGGTGAAATCGAAACAATGTGTATTTTGCAGAGCTGAAGAAATAACATTTTAAATCATATTTTATGGAATAAAAATGTTAGAAAAACCGCTAGAAAATGTTTTTAAGTTTGAAAAGAGGCTATGTCGAGAAAAAACACATTTTTTCCAAAAAAAAAAAGTTATGCACGAACTTATCGAAGAGCCCTAGGAGGATAAAACATATCAACCATACAACAATGCCAAACAAATTTATCAGGCTCATTACCTACCAAATTATTAAGGGAGGTGTCAAAGTCTTTACTGTCCACACATTTTTTTTTCTTTAGGAAATTACTCATCACTCGCTGTAGTTTATTTTGAAAAATCCGGACACTTTCCTGACAAATATTATCTTTGAGATTTTGTATAGTGTGGGGTTTGTCTTGTACACTGCATTTTTTAATTTACCCGAGAGCTAATAGGAGTTAATATGACATTCAAATAAGAATAAAAATAATGGAAGAACGAACGGTTCGAAACAAAAGATGGAGAGTGATATGGTGGAAGCGAGGTGATAGTGTTTAATGAGTTAAAGTGTTGGGACAATATATGAAATGAGTAGGAAAGATTAATAGTGATAAATGAACTTTAAGTGAAGTAAGTTGTTAAAGAGAAGATAATTAGTATAATTGAGATGAGTTTAAGTGCAATGTTTAAATGTTAAGTGTAAATTTAAGAGAAAATCCTGCAAAAGTAACACCAGTACATACCTCTAGTAACCAGTGGCCAATATAATAATGCAATAAGTTGGCATAGAATAGCTGCTGCCTACCAGCTATAATTCTTACTGACTCCCAGTAATTCAGTTAATTTGGGAGATTTTGTAGATTGTTGATATACACGCCTTGGTTTAGGAAACCAGGTACCAGGGTGGCGTATATTGATTTTATTTATTTATCTACTCAAATAAGAAACAGAATCAGCAATATGCTAAAGGAAATTATCCCTATAATTCTTCACCTCTGAGTTAGCACATATGCATCATACATAAAGACAAACTGGGCCGTTGTAAAAACACGAGAAGTAATATACTTTATGTATACTGTCGAATTAAGAAACACAATAAACACCCCGATGTGCTATTATTGTGACAGTCAGCAAGGTCAACAAGAAAGCAAGCAGGCTTGCTGCCCCTTTCACAGCGCAAGGAAAAACTCCGCGCTGAGGGGGAAAGCATCGCTTACAGAACTGTGTTCAGAATCGAGTCCTGGCTTCTCTAAATTTCACTAGCACTATAAAATTCGAACTTGAACTCAGTAATTTGCAATTTACGTAGAACAGCAATCCAGCGAGTATGGAAAATCAAATCAAAATATCAAACCTTCAAATAATTCCGAGAAGAGAATACTCGAGAACTCCCGTTATCCTAATTATTCTGGTTGCCGCTCTCTGAGCAGTGTCCCTTTAAACTACCATTTCTATTAATTGTATTCAATTATCTTGGCGTAGTGTCCCTGGAGAACAATCCTTCTCATCTGCGAGGGACAGAGCTTGACATGTTCTTCCTCTAATACTCTCATTATCGCTAGCACAAGGCACATTGTCTCACGTAAACACAGGGGTTAGAGAAAAGCCTGTCATTCAGCACTGCGTACTAGGCTCGCTTGCTGTTTGTATCGACTTCCGTCTTCAGCCTGCGGCTTGTGGTACGGCAAGGTTATTGGAATAATGTTAGCAAAATTACCTCTCTCTGTCTTTTATTGCGGTTGAGCATACAAAGTTGACCGCCGCATGTTTGCATAAGCTTCCAACTCTTTGTTACGGATTACTAAAGCAAGGAATGCGTTTATCCTTTCCAAGCAAAGCACGGGGAATTGCAAAATTTTCCTGCCCAACACACGTGGCACCGGATAAAGTGTATAGATGTTAGCTTTACCTCTGTTTATTATCTCCATCAAATTGCAAAGGTGAAATTTTACAGTTGCACACATAGTTACCTCAACTGTACAGTTCATACAGGGAATAAACTAAAGGCAAATATGGCTATGACATTCTACAGACAGCACTCAACCCTCCAGGCAAGTATCATTGCCGGTTGAATTAAGTTTCTGTATGTGCATTGTGATATGTTGTTTAGAGGAAGTTTTACTTGTCCATTTCATATTTTTCTCATTACGTCTTATTATGTACAACTGCGGCAGAAACAATGACCCATTTTAAATCGTGCGCTATTGTCGGTCACGGCAATTATGTTTGTATCTTTGCATAGTGCAGTTCAAACCATTTTCCGACGCCGTATTACATGACCTTGGTCGCTTGCTCCGCTGCACAGCGCTGCTTGACAGTCAACATGGAATGCAGGTCCAATGATCATCATGCGTTTGCAATTGAAACTTTTTTTTTCAATTGTGGTGATTGAATAGAAAGAGGGCAGCTTTTATTTCGGCACAACAAACAAGAAGCCATCTGGTATCACCTACGGTTTGTACTCCACAAACATGGCAACAGTAAGAGCTGCTTTAGAGCAAAGTCCAACGCTATCAGTTCGTCGCATTCATCCCACGCACACTACTATTCCATATAATAAGGGCTTGCGAATGCCGACGAACTGATTGCTTTGAACGTTGATCCTAAGCAGCTCTTACTCTTGCCATGTTTATAGAGTGCTAACAGTAGATGACTACCAGTTGGCCTCTTGTTTCAAGCATATATTGTCACGAACTGCCTGACCATCTCGTAATCGCCTTCCGTGACAGAGCCGATGTCCAAATATTGCCGAAACAAAACCAGCATTCTTACGATACAGTCACTACATTTGAGTAACGTTTCAATTGCAAATGCACTGTGTTCATCCAACCTACACCCTATACTGACTGCCAAATATGTGCAGTGGAGCGAACAGCCAAGGTGATGTAATATGGGTACAGAAAATGCTTTAAACAGCACTACTCAATGGTACAAACATCAGCTCTCTAAAAAGCCGTGACCAACAATAAGGCACGATTTAAAATGGCTCATTGTTTCTGCCGCACCTGTATATCTAGAAGGTACGAAGGTTTTATTCACATATAGGCAGTGGAGGTTTATAGCAGAACGCCATATATTTTAAAGATTTATTTTTAGATTACGCAGAAAAATGAAACATGCATTCACCTTGTTGTTATTTATGTGCAAGACCCATTATATTTTGTCAGAGTAAGGAGCATTAAGAAAAGTCTAAGAGACCGGCGCACCATTATATTCAGAGCAAAAACTTGAAGGTCCCTCCTAAAATGACAGCCGAAAAGTCCTTTTATGTTGTTGGGTCATCTACACTAATGTTCTCTCATAAACTAACATCTTTTTCGCTGTAAACAAGGGAATAAAGGACGCGGGAGGAATACCAATCAAAAGTATCAAGAAATCGCGAATGGGAAGCTTGATCAATAGAGAACTAGGGCAGAAATCTGAAAATTAAGATTCATTTTAATTTACGATACTAAGATTCAAATATAGACGCCTGGACTGACTGACTGGATTGGAACAACAATAGATGGAAATTGAAACCCGTGGAGAAATCAGTAGCAAATAGCAAAAGTCAAAAGCAAAGGTAGAAGAGAAGCAGTGACCGCAGATAGTCATAGTAGTGAAGTACTGCTAGTACACTTATACTTACAGGTACTTACACTTACATGTAGAGTAAAGGCATACAGAGGCAGGCAGACAGATTTGCAGTAAAATACTTCCGAGTGTACAGTCTCCTGAAACACTTGTGCAGCACACAGTGATAACTTCATGATAGTAAGCGTGAGGAGAGTCCACTATCAAATCAGAGAGTGCTATCCCGAGAAAACAATACTTCGTCTCCCAAGTGCGATCGCGAGAGAGAACTATCAGAGTAGCCATTTCCGGGACAAACTATTTGAATAATGGGGTAATGTCAATCCTTCGTCGAAGGGACGATGATCAGTGCAGAGAACTTTCCTAAGATAAATTTCCGGGAATAGTGAGAGACTACATTAGCCGGAACTTGGTGTGTGTGTATCGTTCAACCTCCTAAGGTTTCTTCAGCAACATAAACAATTGTAAACCCTAAGATCTTGATAGGATCAGAGTAAAACAAGACTGTTAACCACCATCATCAGCGTATTTCTGCTAACTCCATCCTTTCCGTCTCCTTTCCCTCAAGGCAATAACGTGTCTTCTAAACACCAGCAGAGTCTTTAATCGGAGCCAAGGGGACATCAGCGTAGTTCATCACAGCAGAGAAGCAGAGGGTGGGAGCAGAAGAGAATTAACACATCACTTTATTCATTATACGCAAAGTCCTTAGTAATCAAATAGTTACTTCATATTAAGTAAATCAAAGGGCTTAATTAATCAACATGGAACTTTCGCATCCCTCGAGCACCCGTTTCCGTTTTAAACACCGCACCAACGTGTGGCGTAATCAAACTTCAAGCCCCCGCACTCATCCGCTTTATAGTTTGTCTTCCATCTCCACAAAAGGATCTGATAGTCTGCCAATGAAACTGTTTAAAATAACATTTCCTGCTTTAAAACTGTTGCTATTGCGGAATGGAATCATCAATGTAAATATTGAAAAGTGTGCGAAATAAGGTCCAAATTTATTTATCTCCTTGATTTGCTCATAGTAGTAATTTCAATCTGGCCAATTGTAATGTTAGTCCTAAAACAAATGCTTTCAATAGCTGGTATCAAATGTTCCAAAATGTCTCTTTCGTAACATACTATCGAAAGCCTTTTCTAAATCTATAAATAAAATATATATGTCCATTATATTCTTGTCCATTCTCTATTAGTTGTTTTATAACAAAACTTCCATTAGTAAAATGTCTCATCGAATAAATTGCGATTTTTCCTCTCCAACAAAAGCCCTACATATGGCTAGTATGCATAAATAAATAACAACCCCTATATAGTTCACAGTTACACTAGAAGTATTCATAGAATTAATAGCCTTCTCTTAAGAATTAAGTCTTTCATAATAGAGAAAACCTTAGAGAGGTCTGTGGGGTACATAGAATCAGATGAGAAAAATTCGTAGTTCCGTGCTTAGAGGAGGACACGGTAGCTCAGTTGGTTGGAGCGTCAGTACAGATGGCTGAAGGTCCATGATTAAAATCCCGGCCGTGACTCGAATATTTCCTTTCCAAATAAAGAATATAACTCTTCAATTGTTTATTTTCAATAAAAATCTCACTTATTTATGCATAATAAACTCAGAAGGTTTGCATTTTGTGAGTATATTGTTAAATTATAGAAATTTATAATTTTTTCCCCGATTTGAATTATGCTTTTTGTAATATTCTTTTATTTTCAGTAATATGATAGTCCGCAAATAAATGTATTAACTTCGTACACAATAAAACTACCAACTTTTTTTCTTTCCATGGACGTAGAACCAAGGTGAAAATAATAAAAAGCGGTGACGACAGGCCACATTTTAATCTCACTACCTTAAAATGTTATTTTAGTAACCAAGTAGAGTAATGGTTCTTAGAAGAGCTCTCAAATCTGTGTAAATATTAAGTTCTTAATTAAAAGGAGGATTAGAAATAAATAGTACGAGTAACACATTTTTAATTACATTTAATTTTTTTTAAATTATTTATTTTCCTTCATTAATCATATGATCAACTTAAGAAAGAGTCATTTTAGGCAATGATAGATATGATTAGCATATTACGAAGTTGTCTTGCATTTAATTCATTATTTAGAAATATCGCCCAAATTACAATGATACAATAAAACTCTTGAAATCTCTTCCTTAATTCCGTATTAACATCTACAAGCGGGACTTACTATTTGCAAATTCTACCTCTTGGAGACATTTTCTTATTTTGCCTACATTTCCAAGTATTTGGCATTAATTCTTCCCAATGTATTCACAACATTGTATGCTTCTTATTAACTGCTGCAAATATTTTCAGTTTAAACACAATATAGTGCTAAAGACTTTAAACGCTTTGCAGCAATAGTGCTCTGGTTAAGTTCATTTTTGTTTGTGAAAGATTTGCTTTCCTCTCACTTCGGTTTTCTGGTTCTTATTTAATGTTCTTTTGGACGGGGGTTGACCATCTTTAACCTTTATAGTTATATCAGACGATGAATGAGTTAATGAACTCAGGGACATAAAGGACTAAGGCTTACTGATGTTCATCTTAAGGACTGAGGAAGAACTCTGAATAAAAACCCTGTCAGGCATTTTGACCCAACCGGATTTCGAACCCGGTTCCGCAGCCTGAGAGGCAAGCTCGTTACCTCTACAAAGTCGCGGTGGCTCATAACTAGAGGGGTTCTAGGCTATAGAGGCAGCCGTCTGTCTCTCCAATGCATTAATTTCCCTCATAACCTACGCATTAGCCTTCGTACAGTCTGCATTATTATTATTATCTTTTTTTTTTTTTGATTGATTTATTTACGGACGCTCTTTATCATCTCAGGTCATCAACTCAGGACGTGAAACAGCAGACAAATTTTGCTCAGAGGCATCTCTTTCAGGCTTGAGGTTCTTTTTCGTGCCGTAAATGTACGACACGGGACCGACGGCTTAACTTCCATTCCGAAGGAAGCCATACTTAGGATTTTTACGCCCGAAAAAATCCATCGGTCCTGGCCGGGTTCGACTGTGCATTATACCAAATATAACTTACAAAATGTTCTTAAGAGAGAGTTGAGAATGCCTTCGCTAAGCACATAACCAATGGAGTTCTGTGTAGATAATACACACAGAAAATTTAGTTTCTTTATCAACAGTGTAAAAGCCTTGGTGTAAGGCTTAACTCTTTGGAACCAAAATATATATTTACAATGCAGTTACTCATGCTAAAAAAGAATACACTTCAGAAACATGATGTAAGAAGTCAAAATAGTTAAGTTTGCAGCGGTATTTTATAATGATGGGGATTGATTGCTGAATTAATTATTTTCATTAACGTTGAATGAAGAGGAGAATATTTTTGAATGCTTAGATATTCAGGATTGGCGGCTTGATGGGTGATTTTTATCTCAGGGATATATCTTCTTCTTCCTTGCCAATAATTACCCGATGTCTTAAAGTTGCTCCGACTCTTGCTGGACTTTTTGTTATCCGTGGAAATGGAAAGGGATATTACCAGGACGTCGATGAAGGAATGAAAGGATAAGTTGTATTTCGTGATGAACTGTACTTTTTTATTCCAGGTGTATTGTGATATGATAATACTCGGTTACTGTCTGGAGAATTTGGGACGTTGTGTATGTCACTTTTGCATAACCGTTAAACTTCCATTACGACGTCACAGCGACGTTTCGGCCGTGGCATTTTTTCTGACGCACAATTCGTTTCCCGTCGACACAAAAGTTCGCGGCTCAAAAGTTTTCAACGTTATAAACACACTCGGATTACTGGTATGATATTCCTGATTATTTGCTTAACTCACTGATACTACACTGATGTTGGACTAATGAACTCACGCTACAATCTCTCGCGGGAAACTTAGCAAAGTTGAACACTGGTTTCTCTCCCTAAGAACTGAAAAACCGAACTCTCCCTGAAAAACTCTGAAAACTGATCTTGGGCCGCAAAGGCATCAGCTTAAATAAACATCCTTCGATCTGCCTCTTCGCTCCGTGTCGGCATAACGTGTTTATTACCTTAGGCAAGTTTTGTAACTTACAAAAAGAACCTCGCTGGTCAAGGATATGGCCTTCACCCCACTAGGAAACATCTGAGGATGTATTTGTTTACAAAACACAAAACAGTTTTTAGTTTTTTTGTTTTGTTTTGTTTTTATTATTTTTTTTTTTTTTCCCCCTCAGTTCAGGCCAGTTAACTAACATTTAAAGTCTGGTCGCTTGCTTGAAGAGAAACAACTCTTGTGCCTTAAATTTTTCAGACACACCTTCATAGAACCAATGTTATACTGCAATCATAATAACAATTCCTTTACAATTATGAATGTATATGCATATTACCTGTGTTTTGTTTATTTACGGACGCTTTCTAACATCTCAGATCATCAGCGTCCCATTCTATTCAGGGCATGAAACGGCCGACAAACTTTGCACAGAGGCCTCTTTTATCAGGCTGGAGGTTTTTTTTTTTCGTGCTGTAAATCTACGACACGGGACCTACGACTTTACTTTCCTTCCGAAGGAAGCCATACAATTTTTACGCCCCAAAAAAGTCATCAATCCTGACCGGGTTTGAACCCACGATCTTCGGTTTAGGAGGCAAATATGGTTACCACTATACCGCCAGGACCGACGCATATTACTTGGCCATGATAAATTTCTTCCTTAGCATTTATTCCAGTGTCTAAGCCTTTTATTCCAGTTTCAAGTTATTAAGCAAGAACTACAAGGCAATATGAAATAAAATATTGTTAAAACAAAAATGAAACCATTGCAGAGAATAGAAAACAATTACTTATCTACTCTATATCCTTATATAGAGTAGATAATGCATATAAAACGATACCTAGGACGTTGTAAAATGCACAAACAATGTTGCAGATTATGGAATTATGAGCAGGGGGTCAATTTGATTCTATATAGCGCTGGAACTAAGCCCGTGAATAACAGAAGTCCAGTAATACGTGTACATTTTTCAGCAACGCCAAACAGATATAAATGACAGATATAAACAAATAGGCTCAGAGCTATTTACCTTTATTTGCCAAGCCACTTCCGCTACGGGCACTAATCTGTTTATTCATGGTTTATGTGCAATATTGCGCGCTGTTGGACAGATCTAACTGGTATAACAGAGAATGAGTAAAACGTACGGTTTGTCATAATTCATACATTATTCTTTTTATAACCTCCCTTTGTATCTCTGATCACCTTACCGCTGAGAAAGCGTGTGATTATACTTTAAAATTTCTGCATGCAAGCTCGGAGACCTCCTGAGTCGTTAGCCAAGACATTCCGAGTTACCGCATACGGACAATAACATTAATGGCGGTAACTAAAACCGCATCCGTCACCCCTGCAGATTTACTGCAGTGCGAAAACTATGCGACCAAATCCTCCCTTAGTACCCCACAGTGTAATTGTAAGACTTGATGATACATGTATTTATCTTGCAAAGGTGACAGACTGTCCATTATATAATGCTTAGTTCCGGCATGGCACAGAGGTGGTTGTCCCATTGCACACCTTTTGGCGGGCAGCACTACATTACGTTAAACTGACTATACAGTGTCTATCAAAAGTTTAATACTATTTGCATATTAGCTAAAATTGCGAAACTTATTATTTTTGCAATTAAGCTTTTCAGAAACGTTTTTCACAATTTTCATATACATACAAGAGTAAGTCCATAAGTTTCCGGCCTCGCCGATAAGGATTATCGCCTTCACAAAATTCTTATCTGGTGTCATGGCTTATCTGTTAAGTATATTATTGCAGCTATAACTTCCGCTACGCTGTGTTCAGTTGCTCAGATATAGTTACATAAAAAAGGCTATGTGTAGAAGATTGTAACATGTTCAAAATGGAGTTTCGAGCTGTTATTAAGTTCTTCACAAAAATATGTATTCCAAATGAAATTAAATAGCTATTGGACGGTGTATATGGAAAAGCACCCTCCTCATATGCTATCGTAAAATAATGGGCCAATCTTTTTCGAATGGATCAAGAAAGCATTGAAGACGAAGAGCATGGAGGTCGGCCCTTGGAAGTGCTTACTACTGAAAACATCGCTCTTGTGAAGGAGAAATTATGGAAGACCGGCAGCTCAAAGTTACAGAAATAGCCCCAAGGTTGGGCCTTTCTAAAACAACAGTCCGTCGAATTATTCACGAAACAATTAAACATGAAAAGGTTAGGGCAAGATGGGTGCCTAGACTTCTTTCCTCAGTCTAAAAGCAGCAAAGAGTCATTTGTTGTCAGACATTTTGAAGCTCGTGGGAACGAGAGAAAAAGAGAGAAGTTCTGCAAACTATTGCTAAGGAAATGAAAATATGGTCCTCTACTATGATCCCTTGTCCAAAAGAAATCACTGGAGTGGCGTAAATCTGGCGAAGCACCGCCTCCAAAAGCCAATGTCACTCAGTCAACCAAGAAGATTATGGCCACAATCTTGTGGGGCTGTGAAGGAATACTCTTCATTGACTTCAAGGAGAGGAACACCACAGTAAATGGGGAGTACTATGCTGGCCTACTGCACAGACTACGTGCTTCCATCAAAAAGAAAGGCGAGCAAAGCTGAGTGGTGGTGTGCACCTTCCTCACGACAACGCATCCATGCACACAAAGAAATATTTTCAGCAACAGCTTGCAATCCCCCTAGTAAAGTATTTAGAATTGGAAGACCAACCAGCTTTATTACAACACTCGCTTTGACTACCGTGAGGTTAGTTTCGTTTTCCCCCGGAGTGTTTTGGTATGGGCGAGAGCGCCACTCGTTAGCCGCTTCTCAGTGATTAGCGGGTGGATAAAACAATAAAACATACCAACCATACAACAATACGCAGAGAGGCGTATTACTTACCAAATTATCAAATTAAGTGTTGAAATTGCCGACTATCATTCACCACACAATGCTTACTTCGCTTTAGGAAATTATTCATCATTCGGTGTAGTTACCGCCATTAGTGGCCGAGATCGTTAAGGTGCGGTCTCGTGAGCGGGAGGTCTGGGGTTCAAATCCCGTCAGGACGTCCTCTATGACTGAGGTTTTTTCCTGGTTTTCTTCAGTCCTCATAGATGGCAAATGCCGGGGAGGAACCCTAAACTTTGGCCTGGAACGTTTCCTTCCTAAAATAAAAACATCCATTCCAAATTTATCATTTCATCTCATGTATCATCAGTGTCCGCCGCCTGTGGTGCCTCAATAGTAAAAACGGACGTTAAACACTATTAAAAAAATCGCTGTAGTTCATTTTGAGAATTCTGGCCAAATTCCTGGAAAATATTATCTTTGAGTTCTTGTATGTAGCGAGAGTTCGTCCTGTATATGACATTTTTTTAATTTACCCCAGGGATAATAATCTCAGGCTGTTAAACCAGATGAGTGGGGAAGCCACAAATTCCTACCAATAACTCTGTATTGTGGAAATACATAGTGAATTGCTCTCATGGAATTATTCGCAGTGTGTGAGCAGTGGCAGAGTCCTGTTGAAAAAAAAAATATGATTACCCTTGTCAATTAATTCTGTAATAAATCATCACCAAAAATAAACTTCTATAAAACCCATAAAAAACTTAATTCCTGATCACAAAGAAGAAAATATATAGGCATTTTTATTAAAAAGGCCACGATTACCAGTATGGTACGCTACAGAATCAACTGTATGCTCAAAAAATGTTGATCCAATGGTTCTTTCACCACTGAGTTAACACATATGAATCGTACATAAAAACAAGTTGTGCCGTTGTAAACACACGAGGCATAATACCCTTTAGGTGTACTGTCGAATTAAGAAACCAACAACACAACATACACCCGGGAACAGCTGCGCTACGATTGCGACAGGGCAGGGGAAAGCATCACTGATCATCAAAGTATATATTCGCCAACCTTCATTTAATTCATTAAAATAACAAACCGAGATCAGGACCAAGGTATCTCTCAAATTATTCTCAATATATTCATATAAAGCATTGCGTTTATTACATGGTAAATGGTTTGAAACTACGCCACCTTATTGCCGGTCCACAACAAGGCCCGTTTAAACGTATGAGACGCGTGCTGTCCCTGTCTGAAGCTCCACATAGTTTACGTCACCACGCTCACCGCCAGCAGTTACCCCACTGAGCATGCGCAGTACTAATTCCCCTATTTCTTTCACGAGTCTTTCACATGATAGCAATGACTTTGCCGCTCGGCGTGTGTACACCAAATTGCTAATGGCAATAACAACTCCCCTCTGCGTATGCCACAATATTTTTTATCTTTATACAAAATTTACTTTTTCCTACATAAACTCTAATTGATACAAATTGTGAAGTAAATGTATTACTATATAAGTAACTTTAAGTAAACAAGCAATATTAACACTGTTTTAAATTTTAAATCCTGTTTGTATACTTGTTAAAGTTAATGTATATGTTTGGAAAATAGAGGATAAACATTCATTAATTTACATAATATGACATTTAGCTCATAATACCATACGAGCAATCGAAATTTGATTTTCTTCAGTTCATAATTCATTTTTTCAAATCACAGGATAGCGTTTTTTCTAATTAGTCATGCCGCCACGGGTGGGCGAGGTCGTTCAGGCGCGGACTCATGAGCGGGAGATCTGGGTTCGGATACCACAGGACCGTCCTCCCTGACTAAGGTTTTTTCCAGGTTTTCTTCAGTCCTCGCAAATGGCAAATGCCTGGGAGGTACCCTAAACTTAGGCTTGGAATGTTTCCTTCCAAAAAAAAAAAATCCTTTCCCAATTTATCATTTCATCTCATGTATCATCAGTGCCCACCGTCTGTGGTGCCCCAGTAGTAAAAACGGGCGTTAAACACTGCTCAAAAAATATAGTTATGATTTTTATTTACTTTTATTTTCAATAGTATTTAACGCCAGTTTTACTACTGTGGCACCACAGGCGGTAGTCACGATGTGCAATTATGACTTGTAGGGAGATCAGAGTTGTCAAAGTCGAGCTATAATTGAAAATCAGTGCTATGAAAACTTCAAGTTTTACACGTATAAGTTGTCTTGCTGTTTTTGGATGACCTAACAATAATTTGCAGTTACGATTTATTCTCTTCATTAGAGATAGATTGGGACTTCAAATTATATTTTTGATGAAAAACTACAAACACCCAATGTTTAAAAAAGTATCTTACAGAAAACCGTACCAGTAAGCACCAGGAGAAGAAGTGAACACTTTGAAAGCTAGTAACCCATCCAGCAACCCTAAAAACTGCGATTCAATTTATAGCAGATTTCGTAAAGAGGAGGAGAGAATGGCATTGGAATGATTCTGGAGGCCGTGAGGTCACGATTGTTACCAGCAACAATAAATGCACTAGATAGCAAGACACAGTTGGAGCGGAAAGTTTTAGGCTGAATGAAGACAAATTTCTTACACCAAACTTGAGCGAACATTTCTAACCTAGCTTGCGATCCATAACAACGTTAAAATATAATTTCTAGGTTAAGTCAAACTTTACGGGTGGTATTAGAGTACTTAACGACACTTTTATACCTGTATTTATACAATTACCTTTTACCGTACTGAATATAGTAAAATTATATAACAGTTGGTAACTCTGAAAATTAATGTACAGGGCTACGCTGATGCGAAAGATTGAAGACATGCACGTGAATAATGGCTACTGTAAATTACGGCATAAATGGCAGAAAATAAAGGCTTTAAAATTACCAGGAAAATAGATAAAATACATTTAAGGTAGGTATGTCAAATACCCTAGACGCCCATTACTATTAAAAAGTGAACGGGCGTTTGCAAGTTTACATAAAATGGACCAGAAGTCGACTGGAGATGAGTTAGTCGGAAACTAGGAAAGGTGATGACATAACTTTATTGTTAAAAGCAAAAAGTACACTAGACTGTAGGATATGCGAAATAGTGTGAAGAGACGGGCTGTATCGGATATTTTTTCAACTATAAACTTAAGTCTATACTTGAAAAAGTATTCCATACGGCCAGTCTTTAAAGAAGTAGCTTTGTTATAGCGAACAGCTAACCTAACGTAACCTAACCTAACCTCTAACCTAACCTAAGGTAGGCACTATTATTTTAGGAATCCTCGTAAAACTTTGATCGTCAGTTGTTTTATTTAAACATGACTATTTTTATATTATTTATTTCATTTTAAATGCTTTAAATGGGGAAAAATATCATTTAAATTATTTGGAAATTATTTTTATTATACTCGGCGTTTCATTTTGAATAGCAAACATAAACAGAGTATTTACCTGTCTTTCTCCAACGAACTCTTGTGGTGCAATGGTTAAAACACTAGCCTCGTACGAATTGGATAATAAACTCTGAGGTGTCGAATTGTGAGAGGAGCGAGCACAAAACAAATGACATTAGATTTTAATTTTTCTATTTCTTGTCCCCACCCACAAAAAGCCCGAGCGCCTACTGTTACATGCAAAAGCGGCATAAATACTGGAGGGGAAATGTTACCAAAACTGCTTATATAGTGATAAACTCTTCAATAACAACGTATAAATTCGCAGTTAATGTACAAAAATAAAACCTAACAAACATTAATGCAGCAAACATTAATTCCTTGCTAAATAATAATACCATTCTGGTTAAAAAATTGTTCGTTTAACATTCATTATATTTTTTACGTCTCAGTATCCATAAATGTCTATTAGAATTTTCAGAACTACAAGGTTTAAACGATAACACATTTTGCAATAATATTTCATTTAAGCACAAAGTCTTTAGTTTATAGAAAACAAAGATTTGTGCAGAGAATGTGGTCATGTTTTCTGTGAAAGTTACAAAAACTTTTCCCAAGGGATTCCTGAATTGAGTTAGTCAACAACAGAAGCCCATTTCCATTACTTTGAAACAACGTTCAAAGGATCATCTGCTTGGCAGTTTGAGTCCACTGTGTTTCATCTCCAAACCTGTTGTACCTATAAAATGAGCTTATCTTCCAAGAAATAAACTGAGCCACTACCCTTTCGTAGCCCATAGCGCCCTGAGCCAGTTATTTGCTTCTGAAGGGAATAGTATGCAGTTTTATATGCGTTTTACTCGTTTGTTGCACTTTTTTCTAGATTAATTTATATCGTTAGGTTTCCTTTAATTTTCATTTACTTTACATTCTATTTCCTATCTTGCATAGCATTCTCGGAATACAGCGTAAAAATATTGCGGCGTATTAATATCATCAAGTTACACACGAGTGGCAAAAGATTAAATGCATCTATGCAAGTGGAAGCGAACATACCAGCTGAAAGAACGGGTAATGGAGCACGATGCAGCGAGTTGGGAACAATAACATTAGCAAAAGTAAGCTCTGTCTTCAAGGTTTTTAAAATAATTATTTAATACTACCTTAAGTAAACCAGCCACTTTCGCGGCAAAGAAAACTCGCCAACATGAGTACCTTCCTTATAAGGAAATGCACGAAAAATTTCGTACATATTGCTAGTTAGCTCCTTAGAAGTATTTTAGAAATACGAAAGCGCTAAACGTATATAAAAATGTTTTAACTTATGTAGAATGTTTCTCTCGTGGTTTTTTTCTCTATTAAGTTTAATAAATTGATTTGATTTGTTTTATTTACGAACGCTCTTTAACATCTCAGGTCATCAGCGTGCCATTCTATTCAGGACGTGAAACGGCCGACAAATTTTGCTCAGAGGCACCTTCTTTCAGGCTTGAGGTTCTTTTTCGTGCCGTAAATGTACGACACGGGACTCACGGCTTTACTTTCCTTCCGAAAGAAGCCATCCTTGGGATTTTTACGCCCGAAAAAATCCATTGATCCTGGCCGGGTTCGATAGTTTAATAGATTGGTATATTATATCAGTAGAGTTGGATAAAGTTCATGTTAACTCTGCACCGCCACTGAAGACGTTTATTTCTGGATGTATACGTTTAAACGGGGTGCAAAAAGCACTGAAGCTGAAGCGACCTCCGGCTAAGGAAATCATTGAAAAAAATCCATGATGTCGTATTGCAAGACCGCCGAGTGAAAGTGCGTGAGATATTTGAGACTGCAGGTATCATCTCAACTGAGAGAGTGCACATATTCCGCACGAAACATTATAAATGAGAAAGCTTTGTGTTCGTTGGGTACCGGAATTAGCTGACTGTTTACTACATGCGGAAGAACATTTCAACACGATGTCTGCACTGTTTAATCGCAACCCGCAGAAGCCGATTCGTGACTATGGGTGAAACATGGTCCATCATCACGCTCCGGTGACAAAGCAGCAATCAAAACAAGAGACAAGGGTTGGCAACAGCGCGTCAAAGAAGACTGTTTTGTCGGTTGCAAAGGTGTTGGCCAGTGCCTTTTTGGGATTTCTAGGTTACAATCCTGATAGAATACTTGGAAAAGGGAAGAACTATAACTGGAGCCCATTACGCCTCATTGTTGGATCCTTTGAATCATTCATTGAACGAAAAACTTCCAAGATTGATACACAAAAAAGTGTTCTTTCACCAGAACAATGCTCCAGCAGCAGTCGAAATGCATGAAACAGGCTTCGAATTGATGCCTCATCCACCCTATTGTCCGGTTCTAGCCCCAGGTGACTTTTCTTACTCTCGAAGTTCAAACTAGGAAACCGTGGGAAGTTTTTATCAATGAGGAAGTGGTCGGAGCGGTCAATGAGTATTTTGCAGAGTTTGACAGGTTCTATTCTTCCGATGGTATGAAAAAATTGGAAACACTGGATTAAGTGTAGGGATATCGATGGAGACTTTGTTGAGAAATAAAAAATGCATTTTACTTGCATTTTTACGGAACTTTTCAAAGGACTCTCGTATGGAATACACCTAACACTTTGCTTTATAAACTGTATAAAATAAAGTGTTTGACTGATATTTCAAATGAATACTTAAAATATAATTAATAGAAAATATACAGAGGGTGCCAAAATGTATACACACTTCAAGCAAAGAAAAACTTTGTTAACATAAAAAAAACTAAATTCACACAAACAGAGAATGATGAGCGCTAATCATCCTAGACTTTTACAGTTACAACAGTTGCTCAAAATACCCATCATCGGCGTCGATACACTTCTGAGTACGTTGAACTACTGATTGAACAAGATTTGCGGAAGTGTCCTCAGCGATTGCAGCACATGCCGTTTCAATTTCTTCCCGAAGTGCTGTCAGTGTAGCTTGTTTTCTACGGTATAGAACATTATTAAGAGTTTCCCATAGACAGAAGTCCAACAGAGTTAGATGCGGAGAAAGCGGTGGAAACCTCTTCGTCCTTTGAACTTCAACAACATTTACGGTTTTCCAATACCACTTCAAAAATGCTTTCCGCTGTTCAAATAATAATCCTGGCTCCACTTTGTTGTAGCTACGCTAGCATAACGTAATGTGAATCACATGTTTACAGAACATCATACGATAATCTTGACTTCATTTGTTTATTGTTAATTTCTCTGTCACGTAGCAATGAGTCACATCTGTTTACAGAACAACATACTACACATTATTGCTGTTTTTCGCTCCAACTTTAAAATATATTAAATAGATATCTATTGTGAAAGTGTGTATGCTTTTTTTTTTTTTTTTTTTTTTTGGCCATCCTCGGTATATATACATCATCTGTAGGAAACTTTTTTCATATCATTTCGTTTACACAGTTTGACAACATAAACCTTGAGCTATAAGCTACAAACGTATAACACACTTTGAAAAAATTACTGATATTACTAGTTATTCTTCTTATGTTTGTTTTTGTTTATTTTTTATTTGATGATAAAATGTGTTAATGGTTCTGAAAAATGATTTGCTTTGAACTATAGATACTAATCAATTTATATGATTTTTTTAAATATTTTATAATTCTTGAAATGTACTGCACACACACTTAAAGAAGTGAATTAAATTACTGGTGTAAGTAAAACGAATCCGTTTGCTTTCAGTTAATTAAATGAGGACTTAAGAGCCAATTAAAATATATTATCGCGCCACAATGAAAGCAATAAAGCTGAACTCAGAGGCGGTTTTATCCAGCGATTACAATTATTTTCCAAAGGATTTAAACTCATTTTATTTGGATGGTTGATTTATACGAATGCGAATTTTGCGCACTATCTGAAAGCAGCCTCTGTACATGAAACGTTATTATGCTCGGTCGCCCGGATATAAATGCAACTGTTGGCATGACACTGCTCTGGCTGTTCTCGAATTTATTTCTACAAAACCTCCAATTGTACGTTTTTATTGTATTTGTGTCACGGTTTCGCAATGAGATGCTTTATAATATGTTATGGCCACGAAGCGTTAAAATGTTGCATCGTAATTTTTCTGACACAATGATTATCACACTTTCCACACGAACAATACAATTGCATTCCGAATGACATGTACATTTGTAATATTCTGCTTTTGATCTTAAATAGATTAAGGATGTACTCAATATGTTATTACAATTATGAAAGTATCTAACACAGAAAGTTAAATACATTGCTGCAGTTATGTATTAACCTTTTAACTGCTAAACTTCTATACAACAACACAACTACTAGGGTAAGAACTCTGGCACAATAATATTTTGGACATTAAAGGAGTTACAAGCAGTTCGGAACTGAACAATGTAAACTTTACTAAAACATAAATATAAAATAATAATAATAATAATAATAATAATAATAATAATAATAATAATAATAATAATAATAATAATAATAACCATTTTAAGTGGAAAAGACGTACGAAAATAAGGTTTAATAGATTAATACGTTACAATTGAGAGAATTTGTAAGAAAATCTCATATAAAAACTCAATTTTTGTTTATAAAGTTGCGAAATAGTGTCTTTCTAAAGCTTTTCTAGGTGTCAAAACCAGCATGCGCTTACTTGCAATGATCTTAAACGCTATGCAGTGCGCCTTCTAATGGACACAAAAGTACTGTAGTTCAAACCTTCCTGTCATAAAAACGCATAATTTGTTTCTGAAAGTCATGCACTATGTTTAAATATATCCTTTTATCTATATTGTGAGTTACGTATGAAATATTTCATTGCTGTTTGCTAGTTATTTAAATTTTTAGCAAAATAAATTCCATGAACAAAATTATTTTTGCGGAGAACTATTTGCTACAAGATAATAATTTTACTACACAAGCAAACAAATGAATAGTAATTAACATTGTCGTGAATTTTAGTATATTTCATCATACTGACACAGGTGATCGAAATCGTTAAGGCACGGACTCATGAGCGGGAGTTCGGGGGTTCGTTTACCGCCAGGACCGTTCTTCATGAAGTTTTTTTCCCTCAGTAGTCATAAATAGCAAATGCTGGGAAGAAAACCCAAATTTAGACTTAGAACGATTTCTTCTTAAAAGAAAATCCTTTCCGAATTTATTATTTCATCTCTCGTGTATCACTAGGGTCCACCGCTAAAGGGAAGGTAAAGGCAGAGGTATATTGATTGGTATTATAACGGACAGAAAATAATGATTATAAAGAAATGGGTATGGGTTATATTTAATTGCTTAACGTCAAAAAATGGGTATACAAAGCATTTTATTGAATGAATGAATGAATGAATGAATGGTGTTTAACGCCCGTTTTTGCTACAGAGGCACCATAACACTTATGATACATGAGATCAAATGATTTGTCGGTCCTTGTGGTGTAGTGGTTACCATACTTGTTTTCTAAACCCAAGATCGCGGGTTCGAACCCGGCCAGGTCCGATGAATTTTTTCGGGGCGTAAAAATCCTAAGTATGGCTTCCTTCGGAAGGGAAGTAAAGCCGTGGGTCCCGTGTCGTACATTTACGACACGAAAATGAAACTCAAGCCTGAAAGAGAGGCCTCTGAGCAAAATTTGTCGGCCGTTTCACGCCCTGAGTTGAATGGGACGCTGATGACCTGAGCTGTTAAAGAGCGTCCATAAATAAACCATTCAAAAAAAAAAAAAAAAAAAAAAAGGGATCAAACGATATATTGGGAAAGGATTTATTTTTAATTGCTCCAAGCCGAAGTTTAGGGCACCTCCCAGGCATTTGCCATTTATGAGGACTGAAGAAAACCTGTAAAAGTAAAAAACCTCAGTCAGGGAGGACGGACCGTGGGTGGTGGGATTCGAACCCCAGATCTCCCGCTCACGAGTCCGAGGCTTAACGACCTCGGCCACCTGTGGCGGTGTTTTTTTTTTTTTTTTTTTATTGCTTCCAGTAAGATTCTCCTTATAATAATTTCTCACTCTCTTAAAAAACTTTTTAATTTCTAGTATTTAACATATTTAGAGGTTGATATGCGGCTTTTACAAATACCAATTTGTTTTTCAGTATTTCAGGAATATGATTTCGTACATATTTTTGTCCTTATCAGAGCATAGTGCTTGTGTACAACGCCTTTTAAAAACCTTGGCAGATTTTGAACTGATGACCGACTTCTGTATCTTGTTTTGACAAGTTTTATAACAGAAAAAATTCGATATTTGCCTGTAGATTCAGATATACACATACTTTTTTGAAATATATTTTTAAAACTGGTCAGACCTCTTCTATTATAAAACAAATCTTTTATTCCTGTTGCACCGTGGAGCAATAAATTTTTTTAAACATTTTAGAATTCTTTTATAATCCACCTAGAATTCAAATTCATTTCAAATACATTTACATGTTACTTCTGAATAATATTTTCAATATTTCTTGAATAATATCCTGCAAATTTGGAATGTGATGCATGTCTCATCTGAGTTACTTTCCCAAATGATCACCTTTCTTTTAATGCTTATATTCTGTCCAACATTTAGTGATCGGTTGATCCTTTTCCTACAATGCCACATTCTACTGATTTAAGTAACCTGTCGGATCTGGAAATAAAAGCTAAATCGGACCTCCATTTATTATCAATCAGCTCAGGAGTTGATTCCAATAACTCGTAAAACCTTTCAATAAATTTTCTGCAGTTAAGTCACCGCACTTCTGGGTAGCATTGTCATTATCTTGAAGAAAATTCTTAAGCTGACGATGCTTCAGTGCGTGAACTGTAATTAAATTAGTTTATATATTTAACTATTTCATTATAGTTACCCTTTATTGCAATATACTTTTCACATCTTTGAATTAACATTTCAAACCCCCCCCCCCCAAAAGTCAGAAGTCTTGTCTGCAAAATGGCAAAAAACAGCATCCACCATTTCTTCATCACGATGAACTTTCCTTCCTTGAAGGTCCCTCTGAGTTTTGAGAAATAGTCATTGGAAGGTAGATCTGTGCTGTAGGGTGGAGGGTTGATCTCCTTGAAGCTACATTTCTTAACAGTTTCCTTTGCAACAAGAACTGTGTCCACAGGTGCGTTGTTGTGAAGAAGGTGCACACCACCATTCAGCTTTCCTCGCCTTTTCTCTATGATGGAAGCACGTAGTCTGTGTAGTATGCCAGCACGGTACTCCCATTTACTGTGGTGTTCCTCTCCTTGAAGTAAATGAAAAGCATTCCTTCACACTCCCAAAAGATTGGCCAAGATCTTCTTGGTTGACAGAGTGAACCTTGGCGCTTAGAGGTGGTGCTTCGCCAGGTTTACATTACTCCATTGATTCTCTTTTGGACAAGAAATCATAGTAGAGAACCATATTTTCATCTTCTGTAACAATGGTCTGCAGAACTTCTCTCTCGTTGACGCGGCAGAGCTCCGAAAATTCTCCAAAAATGGGTGCTGCTTTTGGCCTGAGGAAAGAAGTCCAGGCACCCATCTTGCACTAACCTTATTCGTGTTTGAATGTTCATGAATAATTCGAAGAACTGTTGTGTTAGAAAGGCCCAACCTTGTGGCTATTTGTGTAACTTTGAGCCGCCTGTCTTTCATAATTTCTCCTTCCTCAAGAGCCATGTTTTCAGGAGTGAGCACCTCCAAGGACCGACCTGCACGCTCTTAGACTTCAATGATTTTTCAACCCGTTCTCGTCCAATCGCTGCTTAATTTCATTTGGAATAAGTCCTTCTTTTATGAAGAACTTAATAACAGCTCTAAATTCCATTTTGAACATGTCACAATCTTCTCCACTTAGTCGCCTATGGTGCCTCTGTAGCAAAAACGGGCGTTAAACACTATTCATTCATTCATTCTCCACTTAGCCTTCTTTATGCAACTACATCTGAATAAGTGAACACAGCGGAGCGGATTTACAGCTGCAATTATTTTCTTAACAGATAAGGTACTTTGCTGTTTCTTCGGCTTGTTAATGTTCAATGAAATGCCTATCAATAAGAAAGAAAACGAGGTGAATATACACACTGATAAATGATATTTCAAGAGAATGAAGAAATATAGTTCTTCCTTAGATTATGACTAGGTACGTGTTATGATGTGAGTTATTGAAAACAAACCTAAAAGAAATCAACAAAATGACATGGTTGGATAGCACAGAAATGTATGCAGAAACATACTGAAGGCATGACGAGCACTGGGAGATATTTGTCGGTGCTGGTGGTGTAGTGGTTACCATACTTACCTCCTATACCCAAGATCGCGGGTTCGAACCCGGCCAGGGGTAAAAATCCTAAGTATGGCTTCCTTCGGAAGGGAAGTAAAGCCGTGGGTCCCGTGTCGTACATTTACGGCACGAAAAAGAACCTCAAGCCTGAAAGAGAGGCCTCTGAGCAAAATTTGTCGGCCGTTTCATGCCCTGAATTGAATGGGACGCTGATGACCTGAGGTGTTAAAGAGCGTCAATAAATAAAAAAGTGGGGGATAGGTCTTCAAGTTAGAAAGGTGAGGTGCTAAAGGTACTATGTGTATGCTCCGGAAAAGCCTGAATTCCAGTTTCATAAACGTATCTTGGTCGCTCGTATAACTTCACCAAGCTGCATTGACCTCACAATTCCTCTTCTCTTGCTTCGTAAAACTCCTGCATTTATGCACAGAAGCCGTTATATTGAGGCTATAAAGTAGATGAGGATTCCTAGTGAAGCAGGATTTCCTAATTTGCAAGAACATAATTAATTTAAGGTATTACGTAATTATTAAGACTTGAATAATTAATTCTAAACATGCTTTTATCAGCCATTCGTATAATTAAATTTTAAGTTTTAAACATGCTTAAAAAATTCAGTAGAAGGCATTTATGCAATACATGTAACTTTGGCTAAAGTATAAAGACTGGACCTCACGACCTTGGCCTTTCCCTCTTACACAATAGGACCCTCCAAAGCAGAAGCAACCAGGCCATGAAAGTGAATAACAGATACTGTTAGCGAGGGTGAAAAATAGCCGTGAAGTAACCTTGAAAAAAAAGACGCAACTCTGACAAAACATAACATAATTTGTCAAGTCAGATTAACATGGGGTGATCTAAGAGTGGAAGAGCAAGGGGAAGCAGAAAAATAGAAAGCGTAAATATTCGTTAGTGGGGAATTGATGCTAAATTGTAGTCAATGAGAAAAGAACCAAGAAACACGTGATTATTATGTAGCCTATTAGCACGTAGAACGTAATAAGACGCTGAAATAATTTAAATCAAAAATGATTGAAGGCGCATAGGACCGACTGACTGAAAATTTGCACAAGGACAAGGACAAAGCCGGAAACAAAGCGGACAAAGCCGGAGAAGCACAAGGAGAAGGACGCGGATAAGGATAGAGACAGTAGCAGTAGCACGTGACAGCGATAGAGCAATAAGAGCGAATAATGAAGAAAGACTTGTTATGGAATTTATCTAGAGAATTCGGTAAATTGGTGGGTTATTTTAAAGTGACATAAGCAATTCAGTGGTAATAAGAAAGTGATCGCGAATCGAGTGTCCACGCCTAAGAAAAACTCTCAAGTGTATAGGCCCTTTACGTATTGTATCGTACATAGATCCGCGTGGACTTATCTTATGGCGAGCAAAATCTTGATAGGCATGAAGAGATTCTTCTATTCTTGTACATATAGAAAAAATAAACATTACTGGACAAACTTTTACAAAATTCTTTATGTGAAGAAGGTGATATCTCCCTTCCATATCTGTCTCCCTGGTAAAGTAACATACGTTCCTAAAATCAAAGACAACTAATTGACTCTCATGTGCCGGCGCTGTGATAATAACATGAGAACACATCATCGAAGCGGGGAGACAAGAGGGAGGAACCGAAACCAGCAACAACAACGAGAAGCCACAGCCCAATACGAACTTGTATTTACTTCCGCTTCCTCCTTACGTCCAACTGCGGAGCTTATTAACTGATGGGCTTCTTTCTCTGTCCTCATTATCACAAATAATAACCTGAGATCCTATTGTAATAACCCTTCATAATTAATTAATAATCCTTAACCCCCCACACTTATAATTAGGCCCCCATCTTAATTAAAACCGCTTCACTAGTTGAAACTGAAATGTTGAAAGGGCACAAGCACTGTCTCGGAGAAAGAAAACAACGTTTTATGGCCGATCTCTCCCATTGAGAATTAAATAATTAAGGTTTAAGTTAATTGAAGAAGTTAATTCCCGATTAAATCTTTTGCAGCTCACCAAATTAAATACGCAGTCAATTAGCTAATTAGGATTTAAGTCATCACGGCCTTCTGAATCATAGAAAATCCGTGATTTAAAAGACCATGGACACACTGCTTTATACGTCATTTGTGAAATACAGAAGATCGTTACTCATTTGCTTTTCATGACAATTCCACATCAGAAATGCAGGGAAAGAAGAGAATTTAATGTGTAAGGAAGGAAAACGAGATATAGCAGCGCTCACCCGATACGTAAATTGTTGGGCCGTTGCTCTACTAAATCACCTGCTGCTATGCATGTACTTCCTATAGTTTTAACTGGTAGTGTACATTTATTGGAGAAATGGCTTGATTCCTTAAATAAACAGAATACGCTGCTTTCAATTACATGTCATTGTATACTGAGTGTTTGACAGTTCAGTTAACCAACTCCCGAAATATGGGAAGACATAACCTCATTAATGTAATTTAACGTAAGCTACAACATAAATAATCCTGTTTTATGTAATATTTAGGCCAAAATAATAAGAAGACGTTTAGCATTATTTAAATATTATAAAAATATGTCTGTTGGGAATTCCATGTCATATTCTATAAAACTTAAAATATCTAATGCTGAAACTTTATTCAGCCGAAACAGCATTTGGAAATCTGTTTTCTCCGTATTAAATAAATCTTGTCTTTCGGAAATTTTCCTCAGTCGTATTGAAATAACATGGCCTTCAATCTGCATGTTCAACATTCGCCTTGCCACGATGAAAAGTTAATTGAAAATTAACTCGTTAAATGGCCAAATATCGTCAATTAACTTCATTGGAGTCTAATGACTGATTAGCATACAATTGTTGATGGTGAAAACCAACGTCTCAATTAAAAGAGAATTAAATAGGAATTAAAAGTTAATTGAGCTCGGTGAGATCCGTCTTTAGAATTTTATTGGTTGAATACCGTGCAACACTAACATAAGAACATGTAGGTTAACGAGTTAAGACTCAGAATTTGATACTGACAATGCCAGAAAACGAGCTAGACGTTATTTTCAATGCGTTCTCATACATCATAAAATGGTTTGTCTTGAGTGAATACCCAGTTCAGTTGCCTAAAACTTTTGTTCATGATACGTGCCGATTACCATTTTCCTTGACAGCTCAATACATTCCACATAAAATAAGCGGGAAAAAGTTAATTTTACTTTTGGAACGTATTAAGATGCTCAAGAGATTTTGGTGAGCCATTTGTGACGTGAAATGTGTAAGTGGATTTTAAACCTCTGACAAATGACAATGCCTCACCGCTTTCAGAGATGCATGCCGCTGCACCGAGAGCTCTATGACGTTTTAAAGCACAGACTCTGTGCGTGAGGTAATTAATGGATGAACCTGAGAGAGTTGCAGCCTAACAGGCCCTTCAGTGCTTCTGCATTGCTACAAAAGAGAATACATTAATTGTACATCTACGAAAGTGAGAAGAATGCTTCTTTCCTAAGCCTGTCCGCTTGTTTTGCAAGTATAGCCAGCCCTCTTCACATTCCACGAGTGGCCGTGAGAGAATGAAGCAGTCTGAAAAAAAAAAAAAAAGTTTTGACTGGTGACAGTAACTTCACTTCTGTACCAAATAGGGTGGGAAAGGGAAAGGACATTTTGCAGGCATTGCGTAGAGGCGATTAAAACCTACGTAAGACAGATATGTGATAAATATTGAAAATAATTTAATAAAAGATACATTTTATCTTATCAACTTCAAATTTGGAGCTGGTTGTCTACATTTAATAAGAATGCCACTTAGAAAATTTGATAACTGTTTTTTAAACCATGATGAGATATTTTTAAGTAAATATAAGACCTCAAAATTTAGTTTTTGCCTCATACGCCCAATATTAACAAATGATTTTAGTGTGTTAAATATACAGAGGGGGTCAAAAGTGTATACACACTTCAAGCAAAGAAAAACTGTGTTAACATAACAAAATTGAATTCACACAAACAGAAAATGAGAAAATGATGCCAGTTGCTCAAAATTCCCTGAAGCGGCGTCGATACACTTCTGAGCATGCTGAACTACTGATTGAACAACGTAAGCGAATGTGTCCTCAGCGATTGCAGCATATGCCGGTTCAAGTCCTTCCCGAAGTGCTGCCAGTGTAGCTGATTTTCTACGGTATACAACATAAACAGAAGTTCAGCGGAGTTAGATCTGGAGAACGCGGTGGAAACTCAATCGGACCTCTTTGTCTTATCCAGTCCCTTGGAAGATTGTCATCAAGTTACACACGTGGTACATCTCGGTGATAATGCGGTGGTACACCATCCTGTTGAAAGTAAAACTCCTCGTTTCCAGAGTGTATGAACGGCGGATAAGACGAATTGTTACTCGCGTTGGCGGTTCTGTTCTGCACACACGTCTCTATTGCCTTTGAACTTGAACAACATTCTCGGTTTTCCAATACCACTTCAAAATTGCATAATCTTGCCTCCCTTATGTTGTAGCAACGCTAGCATAACGTAATGTGAGTGACATCTGTTTACAGAACATCATACGATAATCTTGGCTTCATTTGTACATTGTTGTTTTACCTGTCACATAGCAACGCTATCATAATGTATGTGAGTCACGTCTGTTTACAGAACATCATACTACACATTACTGTTGTTTTTCCGTTCAGCTTTGAAATATATTAAATGGATATTTATTGTGAAAGTGTGTTACATTTTTAGCACCCTCGGTTCTAATTCCCGAGTTCGACAGCGCAGGAAGGCATAAACTTACCACACAACCACTCTCCTCTCTGTCTTCGTATTGCGACATTATTGACATTGTGCAGTATGCGCGGGGGGGGGGGGGGTGGATGCATATTATTAGCATTCGAGGTTTTCTCGATCTGCAAACGCTACCTCATCACGAGGCTAGAAGGATCCCGTTCCAGACCTCCCTAACTTAAGACATTTCTAATCAGGTAGTGCTCCCAGTCGGCAAACATCAACGCTAACCACCAGACTAAAGAGACGGTCATTTGAACTGTAATACAGCATATTTAATTACACGTATAACAAACGTTAGGCAAATATCATTAAAATTGGGTGAGATTTACATAGCGTAAAGCATCCCAATGTTTCAAGATACTGAAAAAGTGTGTTAGAGAAAAAATAGGTAAATTAAACATTCAGCTATGAAATAAAGTACCTTACAATTATCCTGCTGATCTAAAATTTCCATCTACATACAAGGGACCATTGTGAGAGCATAGAAAGCTGAAATTTCCCTTCGTTGTAGCCCAGGTTTGTCTCTCGCAATAATAAATGCACTAAGTTTTGTTCATGTTACACTTTGTTTTAGTTTACGAAGGACCTTACATTACATATGAAATTCTAAAAAGGTTGAAATGACAACATTTTTATATTTCTTTATGAAACAAAAATTAGAACTCGCTCAAAAGGTTTTGCCCAGCAATTTATAGCATTGTAGTCCTTGATATACAAGCATCATTATATTTTTCCAATTTTTGTATTCAGAATATTTTTCTTGTATTGTCCGGAAGAATATAATTTCCACATTCTTTGAACATTTATTTCCATATATCATTCTGAATCGTTATTTAATTATTGCAGTCGATGTTGGCAGTTTCAGAAATGTCTTTCTCGACGCTATAAGATTCTACTTTAAAATTTATCTAACTTTGCTCTTTTTTATGTAATGAGCATTTTTCCTTTTATTATACCTTTGTTGGATAACTTTTTTGAGAGAATATATCATTAATTCTATTCATATATTTACATTGCACCAATGTTTTGATTTAGTGGCCTACAGTTTCACTTATTTGAGGCCTAACCCATTTATACTCACTTTTGAAATAACCAGCTTATAATAGTTTATCAAAGTGTTATAAATTCGTAATACTTACATTGTAACTTCTTTCAGTAATACCTCCCAGAATACGACACTAAATGCAACAAAAAGCGACCAGAAATATTAATTGATACCGTTTGTATTATTTTCCCTCTTCTATTGGCGATTCACAGCAGATTCACTATCAATTGTTTTTCAGAGTAGGCAACATTTGAATTACCATTGCCAACCCTCTTTGAGCCTTTAGCTCCGTCGATGTGAACGCTCTCTGATGCACAGCTCTTAAGTTGTCACTTAAGTGGGAAAATGAAAGCGCAATATGAAACTACATAATTTGAGCATAGTAAAAGGCTGGAAAAGTATCCTCTAGCTTAGCCAATTCATTGTCTTCAATGTACATGTTCAAGAAGTATCCAAATTTCATTTGGATAAAATGGTTATCCAATACGTATTTCGCTTTCCCCTTTGAGATTTAAACCGGCTAATACAAATTCGTATTTGTGTTTCATTTATATATAAAAATACTTTATGTAACGAATAAAGAACTATATTATAGATGAGGTGATACGTTTTCTGGAAACTGTTGCAATACAAATCACATAAAAGCATGTCAGTTATCTTGAGTAAATATTGATGGGCATTTCTTCGTTCAAATAAATGTTGCAGTTTAAATCAAATTTTGGGCTTCACCCCTAAGTTACCCTGCAAGATATAAACTCAAGTTATCAGCCTTTTGTGATACATAGCATCTTCGGCCAGCACTTTGCCTTTGAATGCTTAATTAACTTTAATTGCTAATTTTTTTATTTTCTACACATTCTTAAAAATTACTGTAGTTTGTTATACAAAGAATTCGACTTCTGCATCACCGCCCGTTGCCATATATTAAATTTATTCACCATTTTGTTTTTATGCAAGTAGAACGTCTCTCCAATGCTGTATACAACAGCTCTGAGTTTGTATTCTTGAATATTTACATGTATGCAATGGGGTCCTTCAACCCATCAATTGTCGCAGCTTTTCTAACAATATACTTTCCTTCAAAACTAATCTGCCAAGTTAAAATCTGGTGTTCTTACAGACCTCTGGAAAGAACTCAAATTGACTCTTAAAACCTTTTCGGTATGAAAATTTCTTAAAGGATATTGAAAAACTACATTTATATTCATAATAACATTAAATAATCTCTATACGAGTTTGCAGAGGTAATATCATTTCTCTCCACAAATAGAACGCATTAAAACACAGTTTTACTTAAATTGAATGTCATAATTACACCACAATAATTAGAAACGAACAAACTGGTAATCAAGGTGATCCAAGTAAACCCTTTTTATGTAACTAGTCAATGGCAAAAACTTTTAAGATTGTGTAGTCAATGAAGAAAATATGAGCAATTAAATCTACCTCTTACTTGCTTACTTACTTTCATTCACTTTGTGCAACCTTTCATCTATTACTAGTTGTAGATAATTTCTTTGATTTTTTTCTTTGCAATAGAGTGTATCTTCTACATTGTGACGCAAGATAATCTCAGAATATAGCGTGGTGGAAGAAAACGTGCGTCAGATTTAAAATTTATGAAAAAATCGCCCACCAATAACAAAAATTATTGTGATATGTTTGTATACGGTTCTTATTCCGCCATGCAATCAGAAATCGAGTTTGTAGTCATGAAGTTAATGCGCAACGTACTCTCCACATTTCGAAGAGAAAATCATGTAGCGGGCATTTTTTCTTTCGTTATTTATCAGTAGTAAATGATATTTAATATTGTGCTGACAACTGTAGCAGATGGCGGAATTCTTCGGAAAGAATTTTATAACACTCGATGCATCCTTCCGAGTATTATTAACTGCCTAACGAATATTTTGTTTTCCTCGTCTCCGTGGGCTTTATTTCAGGTATAGCAGTAATTTTATAGGATGAAGATGCAGCAGCTGATTAGCATTGTACGCACTGCCGACAGACACATCAATTTGCTGGTCTAATCGTGTTATACACTTTCGAGTAAAAGTTTCTAATAGATAACCTAGTCCATCCAGCTTCATCTCTGTTAAAAATAGTTTTTTTTTGGGGGGGGGGCCTTACTGTCAACGAAAACGCCTTGGGTTCACATTTTGTTCACCAATTTGAAAATTTCACTTCCTAATGGAGAAATGGAGAAATTTACCATAAAATTCTGTTCTACACAATTTGTACGATTTCTTTTGTACATAACAATCATAAATATTCTATGTTCTAACGAATACATAACTCCTGGCATGCTCCACAGTAAAATGTAACTGAAACAGTTGGCGTAATAAACAGGACTAGCAAGTTAAATGGCCTGTGTCAGCGGAACTTTCAAACTTACCAGGAATCGCTCATTCACTGAAGTTATGGTATTAACTGAGAGGTGATTCATTTCAACTGCATCTACTTTGGCGCCTGCAACATTACTAATGAGCAGTTCTTTTACGTTTTTTCTCTTTTAATTGTAAGATATTATGTTTGTTCTTTAAAATGATGGTGGAATGATCTCGGATTCATAAAGTTATCCGATACTTGCTTTTTCAGCTCAAGATAGCTGGTAAAATGTTGCTAACGATGGCCTTTTTAATATTTACCTCCTTATAAATGTTACCAGCATTTGCTGTGCATATCTTCCCAGTTCATCACCCCACATGTATCTTAGTTTATCAGCCCTATTCAGAGAAACAACTTTTCTTTTCTGATATTAATTTTCCTTATTTTTAATCTTCTTCTTTGTATCCGGCTGGCTCACGTGAACTTCTGAGCTTAATTACGTCTCTATATTCAATTTAATACTCTCGTGTTTTGACTTGTACATTCCTCTTTTGATCTTTTCTAAGAATGAAGGTTTATTTGCAATGCTTTTATTTACTGTTCAGGTTTCAAATCCACAAACTGAGGATGGTTTAACTACTGCGAGCTCCTGTTATATATTTCAAGATTATTTTGAAATGAATTGGTAAAACATCTTAAATTTTATCGTTACTGGGCTATTTTCATAGTAACAACACTAGCAGTGAAAGTCTAAAGAATATTACAGAATTTCTTTTCTGCACCATAGTTTTTGTTTTCTTAAAACTCATTACAGTCTTAATTTCTTAAGTTTCACATGAGAATTTCATTGGAAAGGTAAAGGACGAAAACTTTTTATAGCACTCTGATGTATATTGCTACAACGGACGAGTAGCTACTTGCAACTTGACTACTATTACGAACTACATTCTACTAATGTTGGTGGACCGAGCTATGAGAGGAATTTTAGATCTCAGCCGCTGAGTCCACTAGAACACCCTCCACTTCAGTGACAGATATTCTCATTCTATACGGTTATCAACATTGCTTTAGGCATAAACTTTCGATAATGGGAAGGTCAAAAATCCGAACCTACATTTTATGTTTTAATGTAAGTTCTTTTTTTAAGCACGCAATAGATAAATACACAACTGGCAAGTAAATTCTAAAGGACTTGGTGCATTTACCCACTTACTAATTACATTGTTCATTATTACGAAAATTAAAGGACATCAGCGTCGAATTTTAAAGAAACTATCTCTGGTATCCTTCATTCCATCCTGGAACATGGGTGTCTTTCGATTACCTATGCAGAAGGTCTGTCCTGATGATCTAGCTGTAGACCCAAGTCAGCCAGGGTCGATAGATTGTTTTAGGGCGTTAAAGTCTTAAGTATGCAATCCTTCAGAATGGAAGTAAAGTCGCCAGTATTTTGTAGTAGGTTTACAGCACATAAAAGAACCTTAAGGCAGAAAGAAGGGGCCTCTGTGTAAACTTTTTCGGTCGTTTTACACTCTGAATTGAATGCAGTGTTAATGACCAGAGATAATAAACAGAGCCCTAAAATAAACCTAATAATAATAATAATAATAATAATAATAATAATAATAATAATAATAATAATAACAAACGCAATTTTATTTACGCTTAATACTTTTTGTTTTAATCTGCATTCTATTGTGGTAAGCAGTATTCATTTTTCAATACATGTACAAATTTCACAGTGAAGAACTTTTCACTTATTTTTTATCTTTTATAAGTTTTAATGCTTTTTAATTTAACTTAGTAGGTGATATATAAATTTAATACAGATTTATTATGAATGAATTATGCAATGAGCTTGAAGTGCAAATGAAGAGTAACGTTGATTACGTTTTATGTTTCACTCTCTAATAACCCAGCTACCCAGTTTTTAATTTTCATACGGCATCTCCTTCTTACAGTACTTAAAATTAAAAAACATGCAACTGCTATTATATTTTATGTTTACTGTTATTGCCTTCTATTCCGTATTGTATTTTGAATTAGTGTAAAATAAAAGTATAATAATTAACATTGAGAAAATAATTAAATATGTAATATGTGGTTTTAAAATGGTGTAGACCCTAAAAGGAAGTACAGATTATAGGCGGATTAGTCAGCAGTTCAGGAATAAGCTGTTTATCGTAACCTCTTATTAATAATTGTAATATACAAAATAAAATTATTTTATCCTAAAACTAACTGATTTACATTTCATTTAATTGAAATATATACATTTACACGTGGCGCTCTTTGTTTGAAATTAAATGTGATATAAGTAGTTAGTCAATTTTGAAATGAAAGCCCTATATAGTGAATAAGTGGAGGATGATGAACTTTCTAAAATGTTTTTTCACATATATATATTTGGAGATATAAAAGACACAGAAAAAATTAAAGAAAAAACATGACTAGCAAATGAAAGAGAAGGATGTGAAAATATGGAAGGAAAAAAAATACATAAACGCGGAGTTTAGTAAATGCTAATGAAAAAAGAAGAGAAAATAATTTTAAAAAATAAGTATAAACGCCTGTGTTATATATTTTCTGTTTAGACAAAGAACAAATGCTTTGAACTTTAACTTCAAATGTCGGTAAATGAAAGTCCTTATCTCTTGCTTACTACATACTGTCATGCAAAATGACATACTTAGAGAATTAGTTTTATGCACACTCTTTTTGACACCCGATTTTCTGGCCAACACCAGCATGGTAATATGCATTTCTAATGTTATGCCATCTAATAGAACGTCGATTAGCCTAGCCTGTTAAATGGATATCACTGAATGTCTGCCACTGCACGCTGTTGTTCAAGTGCAACACCAACAGTCACAAACAATTAAGAATCTTAATGCGTTAGCTGTAGCGAATATCGTAATATGAAATGTCATATGCATGCACTTGCATGTATCCGACTTGCCGAGAAGGAGCACGTGCTTGGCGTGCTGAAACAGACTACACAGAGAAGCAAAGTGGAGCTCTTTAACAGCCACAAAAGAGTCGTTCTCAGCTAAGAGTTGTTGGTCCTTGAAGTAAAGAAAATGCATTTTACGTAGAATCGCGAAACTGAACCGTAAACTGTTCTGGACAGTAAGCAGATGATAGGAAATCGTTTTAATGTATCAATACACATTTAAACAACTTTACGCTTCTATAGTATTGCCGGTTGAACTTGGACTATCGAGTTGCATGGTTAAGAACAAACATAAAAGGCAGGAGGTGGTTCAGATTTATCATCCGCAACACTATCAGGCTCAGAAGAAAGTAGCAAACTTATTATCATTTTCCTTCTCGCACTCACAGCAGACAGTAGGATTGACTCACATTCGTGGATTTAAATTTGGTATGGATTGTCAATATGATGAATACTAGGCAAATAAACGCGAAAATTGCTACCTAGCTGTGCAAAATAACCACGAAAGAATCATGGGATATATTTAAGATTACTTGTATTCATTGATTTTGATCTACTCAGAGCCCATTGTATTGTAGCAGCAGCAGCAGCAGCAGCAGCAGCAGTAGCAGTAGCAGTAGCAGTAGCAGTAGCAGTAGCAGTAGCAGTAGCAGTAGCAGTAGCAGTAGTAGTAGTAGTAGTAGTAGTAGTAGTAGTAGTAGTAGTAGTAGTAGTAGTAGTAGTAGTAGCAAAATACATGAAATTGCATAAACCGATATTTAGCTCTTAAAAGATAAACAATATATACTAAACATGAAATAAATAAATGGAAAACATACAATAGAAGCATACATTTAGGAAATACAACAAACAGTACAAAAGTAAATAACTTACATCCCCACACATATACGCATAAATATTTCCAAAATGTGACTGATATTTCCCTATCCCCCTTCCCGGTTGTCAGCCTTCTTCGATCTCAGCACTTTATTTAAAAATTGACCTGCTCACTCCTCCTTCCTATCTGCTAGCGAAGTTCAGCACTGCCATTGCCCTCTCCCTTAGTTAACATATGGGGTCCGGTAGACACCTCTTCCTCCATTCTTCCGTCCCCTTGCAGTACGCCAGAATATGATCATCCACCACGCGCCAAATCTAAACCATGCAAGCTCTTGATTGCAGATTATGACCACTGTTTGGATTTAACTCTACCTTTCGCACCCGAATTTCAGCTCCGATTGTATCTTCAGCGAAACTCCGAAAGGGTCAACTGTTTATTAATGCCCCTCAAGTGTTTCTTAATTTTTCTCCAAACGCCCCTCTTGTTTCCCCACTCTGCGATCCAAATGTTCCCTATTCCTATAAGTTCCAGACCCCTTCATAGCCAGTACTTCACAGTTCTAATTCTGCATTCTATAATTTCAGAATTGGCACCAAATTCCCTAAGGATTCGTTAATGTGTTGTACCCTCCCCACACTTAAAATACATTTCAGAAAACGGGTTCTCATCCAATCCAATTTCTCTGGTCATTCCCAACCCCAAATTTCGGCCTCATAAGTCATTGTAGATCGTACTACTGCCCCATAAACTGTCTCTAACAGCCTTGGGTCCCGTGTGTACGACACGATTTTGCGGCACGATAAAGAACCTCAGCCTGAAAGAAGAGACCTCTGAGCAAAATTTGTCGGTCGTTTCACGTCCTGAATTGAATGGGACGCTGATGACCTGAGAAGTTAAAGAGCGTCCATAAATAAATCAAATCAGCAATCAACAACAGCTCTACTAGCACATCTGAAATTGTGTTTCGTATACGGAGAGTTCCTGCGGCTTTTATATTCGCTTTAAATGTAACCCGATCAATGTGTTTCGTCTATCTTCCATTCATCGAAAAATTTAGCACAAGATACACGAAATTCTTCACGTTATCTAGTGTATGTCCTGTATATATTCATGTCTACCCTTTGCTATAAACAGCTTCGTTCTTGAAGGTCATAATCTTTGATTTACTTGTATTCATCCTAAGTAACCAAGTATCACAGAAGGTCTGTAGTGTGTTTACTCCAGGCTGTATTATCTACAACAGCGGCTAGGGAGTGAATTTCGGTTTTAGATTTGGAATAACTGAAGGATAAAAACTATATATATATATATATATATATATATATATATATATATATATATATATAGATATTCATTTTAACAAAATACTGCTACTTGATTCATTAATTTTAATAAAGTACTTGAATACTGAAAGCACAGTTTTTTTTAAATAGTTGTTTTAATAATGTCTGCTGCAGTTTTTATGCACCTGAGAGTGGAAAAAGATCATTCACTGGAAGCTATGGTTACAGGAGTGCTGCTAAAATCTTCAATTGTTTTCTAACTGCCGAAAATAGCTCGACGTTACAAGTTTTGGAATGTGTATAGCAATTTCAAGCTTTTCACACATCTTTGTCATATACCTCAACAAAGACTGTATGACACTCTTCAATAGCATTCCATTCTTATAGGTACTTCAAGAGTCCCAGAAATATTACCATTTTCTGTCTGGAGAAATTTAAAAAGGGGAAGACCTTTAGGTATTTTTAGAAACTATTCCAGTTTGATTGCAGACAAGAGCTGATAAAGGTGTAGTCTCAGGACTAGCTAAGTGAAATATAAGGCAAATATTAACATAACTTAAAGTTTCTTTAACACAAAAACTGTATTAAAAAGAAGGGAAGAAAGAAAAGCAGTGGAGGACCCAAAGAGGCGGGGAAGGGGCTTACTCTCCTAACACTATGTAGCTATGCTCCTAAACTGCACTACCTTGCATCATTTAGTTCCTAAATAGATTAAATTCAGAGTTTATACCTTAAACTGCATAACAGCTGACATCTTCAAGAAAGCTGCAACATTCCGTATTGAACATAGTGAATATTACAGCATTGGTTTCAAGATTTCGAGTTGAGAAATTAATTCAGCATATAAACTGTATTTATAACGATGCTAATAGTCGTTAAGATATCAAATATGAAAAGTTAATCTAATATGTGTTTGAGAATTATCATTGCATGTAAAATAGCTCTATAATAACCCCCACAAAACGTTTGCGATACATGTTTTCACTACAATAACATTTGAATTAAATTTCAAAGTCAATGAAAATCGATGTAACTTTCGATTGCTCTTTGCCGATTCTGTATATTTACTTAGTACATCGAAATTGTTTTAAATAGTAACATGTTTTGTTTTATTGAAACATATGAACATCATCTTCTTAAACACACAATGTAACTAGAAACTTCCTGTTATTTTTCTCTATTTAAGTTAATACTTAAGTTTATATGCATATTTACATTTAAAATGATAAAAATACCCACACAGTATAGCTTTGTTTAACAATGGTCATATATTTAATTTAATTGATAGTATATCATTAATTTTTGTGGTTTAATCTCAATAACAATAGTCGGTCCTGGTGGTGTAGTGGTAACCATACTTGCCTTCTAAACCCAAGATCGCGGGTTCAAACCCGGCCAGGATCGTTGGATTTTTTCGGGTGTAAAATCCTAAGGATGGTTTCCTTCGGAAGGGAAGTAAAATGTGGGCCCCGTGTCGTTTTACGGCTCGATAAAGAACCTCGAGCCTGAAAGAAGGGGCCTCTGAGCAAAGTATGTCGGCCGTTTCACGTCCGGAATTGAATGGGATGCTGATAACCTGAGCTGTTAAAGAGCGTCCATAAATAATTCAAATAAAATATCTATTGTAATGATGATGATGATGATGATGATAATAATAATAACAATAACAACAACAACAATAATAATAATAATAATAATAATAATAATAATAATAATAATAATACTTTTAAAAAAGGTGGTTTCGCTTTTGTGATGCCTATAGATTGCAAGAATTTTAATTTTGTTCCCCTAATACCTACAGTAATGCTATAACTTATTTCATTTATATAAAGGTTTAATTTGAATTTTACATTAATTTTTTATTATAAGTTATTCAACCGGTAAGGAATTCGTTTATTTTACACAGCTCCAGCGTGACGGCCTTTTTTCAAAAAAGCTGTACTTAAATTTAGACACTGTGCACGGTAAAATACAATACAATATCGAAGAACAAAATGCAACATTAATTTTATAAATTTATATGTTATATAAACTTTTTCTATTTTAAGAACCTCTTAATAGAGAACGGTACACGAATGCTGTAGCAGGCGATGGAAGGTTTTATATCATCAACTTAGCCTGGCTAACTAACGATGGTTTAAGCCTGATAATGAGATCCAAATATGGGCGTAGTCCTTTACACGGTGAATGACAAAGATATTTATCCATCTAGTCCCTCCCACCTCCATCAACAATATAATTAACTTCGTGTACTTCATATTCTTTCGTAAAAAGGCAGCTTGGTGTTGTGAGATACCGACCATTTCTTCTCTCCAATGGAGTCGTGAACATTGACAAAGTACTGGGCTTGTTGCGGTGTCTACAACGAACTCCGTCTCGGCTATGTCCACTTTCAGATATTTTTAAATTAATTTTATCTTTCAACTTGCTAAATAAATATGTTTGAATTAAGTACTTATGTGCTTTCAGTAATGGGTTATAATTATTAAACTGCCACTAAACGCGATATATCTTACGAGTTTTCGTGTAAGACATTCATTTGTCAATGTCTACCTCCTGTCTCTCTAGGTCAGGAGCTTAGATCACTGACCTCCAAGAAACAGAGCCTTTCTGTATCAGAACACTGCGGCTCTTTCGAAGCGATAAGGGGAAAACTTAAAAGCTTAAAGTAGAAGATATACGTTCTCTGTTTGACAGACGAACAATTTAAAACACATTTATCTGGAAAGAAAAGATAAAATAAGGTTAAAAACACATTATGGATATCCTTATAGACTGATACCCTTGAAATAAGTAACATTTGCATATTCTATGTTTTATTTGTTTATTTTTTGCAGTTTAAGGGGAAAAAAACTCAATTAATTATATTTCTAAACTTAGCAGACTTGACCACGCTTCCGAAATGTAATATTAAAGCGCCACAGGCTGAAAATGCTTAGAAGATGTCAGAAGATAAACCCTTCTAAAACAATTCAGTTGTACGAAACGAAAGTTGTTTAACAATGAACACTCCCTATTGGACTCACCTATGCGAATACAATATTCCACTTTCATTCGTTATTTTTGTGCTCAATATGGTTAACTTTTTTAACTGTTGTTAACATTAATGCCAGTAAATATCAATTTCAAGTTATTTTGTTTAAAGCTGTCTGTTAAAACAAGCAATATATAAAATTCTTGCATTTTGATGTTATCCTAAAGGGATAGATTTATATAAAAGTAAACATATTATTATTATTATTATTATTATTATTATTATTTTGCAAATTTCGCAGAGTATAACATTTAAATCCGTCTGAAATGTAAGTCAGATAGGAAACATCCAGATTCACGGACGGTACTCGCACCACAGATCTCTTGGATTAAAATGCGGATGATCTAACCATTAAGATAGCATATCCTATTCCTAATCCGTGTTGGAAATTTGCTTCTAATCAAAGTTCACTTTTTGATATTTGAATTGTTTGTTGTGTGAAATTTATTTTTGTACACGTTTCCCTCCAACTCCAAAGTAGCTCATACTTTTGAGAAAATATTCGTAAATTTTTACACGTTTATTTTTCTTCGTACAATTTTAGACCTTCTGAATATTGAATGTGATGACTTCCTGTTGTCTGTAACTTTTAAACCAACATCTGAATGCAATACTTTGATGGTACGCTCCTTTGATTAAATTCAGTTAAAAAATGCGTCTTTTGTGCTTTAAAAAAAACCTGTATATTAAATAATAAGTATGTACGAACGAGGGTCGTGTTAATCTCGCGACATTCAAGTAAGCTGCCGAAATGCGGTGACGCGGAACAATGAACGCTACATCGCGGGGATTTCCATCAAATTCTGAATGTTGACAGTGTGTAAATTTTGAAACTATTATTTAAACCACAACACTTTATATGCAACAGTTTGCGGTCTCTAGAGAGAAAATATTTCTTTATATTCTACAACGTATCGATTATATTATAGGTCATTGTGTACATGCATTTACAAGCGTCTTAAACTAATATATTCATGTCTTTTTAAGCACCCGAATGAAATTCAAATTTTCTAGCATCTCAGTAAAGAAAGTTGAGTTCTGAACGTCCCTGCATTTAATACTGCTTCTTATGTAAAAACAGCACGTGCCAATTCCCTTTCTCACTCGATAAAGAAAAGAAAGCCGCTGGAAGCCAAACTGGAGCTCTATAGTGAAAAGGACAAAGCTTAAATATGCATAAAACATTCTGCCAACTGCTTAAACCTTTAGAAATGATGAATAAAATGTTAACTAGAAAACATTTTCCAACAGGGTCGAACCCAAGCCCCATTACCTGACGTTTGAATGTGGAATGCAGGTGTTTCGCGTTTCCAATTAAACTTAAAAATTACATAAGATTTCTTTTGGTATATCTGGCACCAAGGTAGTGCCTTAACTGTATTGGAACAAATAAATGGAAAATGGGGTTAAAAAGAAATAAATGTAAATGGACTAATGTGTCACTTCGTATAGGATAGCTGTTTAATAAAATAAAGGGGGGTAGCAGATGCAAATAGAAAATGTTAGAGAAAACAGATGTATTGAGAAACTTGCTCTCTACCGATCATCCCATGTACAATTATTACAAATGAACTCAAATTTAAAAAAAATATTTAATATATTATTAAATTACTGCAACATACGAGTATAAATACTTTTTTATATTACAGGTCTAACAGTTTTCATGTAAAGTTCGCCAAAGTCAACACATTTTATTAACACTGTATTTTTATATAGAAAATCAGTTCTCAAACTCCATAAAATAGAAATCTGGGCAATAGTTCATTTTACCCTATTCATGGAAGCCGGATGCCGGCAGTCAAACCGGTAATGCCCGGCGATTCGGATGTAATATCCGCGCAATTGATTCAAGCTCTCGTAATTATAACTACAATGAAAATAAGCCCGTGTCTTATGACAGGAGATGTTGGGATTTTCCAAACGTTTGTGGCATCTTTGTAAAACATTTTTATGCAAAAACACCAGTTTATCTTCCGAAGTTAAGTAAATTTAAAATTGAAAGCATACAAAGTTAGTTTTCCGAAAATTCCAGCCATGTGAATTTGATATTGGAGTAAATTTCTGTAATTAATGTTACGGAACGTTGATGATAGAGTAATTGATCCACACTTATATTGTTTACTGATTAAATGTATTCCATGTCTTAATACAAAATAATAACAAAATAACAGAAAACTCTGCTTTTATTTACAAACCCCCTTGCATGGGGAGAAAATGATGTGCTTAATAGCGCTTTTTATTTATTTTTTTTAAGATTATCGTAAGAACAGATAAATTCGGGAATGCCATTCTCATTATGTGATTTTTAACTATGGGGAAAGTTAAAAAAAGTGTAGGGGACAAACCCTCCACATATTATAAGATCTGGAAGGGGGAAGGTCCAGAAATTGACTCAGTTTGAGAGATGCGTATGAAAAAACTTTCTGAAAAAAACACACCAGAAATGTATGCCAGTAACAGAGTAACATTTTAGCATCTTCTAACATGCTTATTTTCATCGTAATTGTAGTTGCAATTGCGAGAACTTGAATCGTTGGCTAGGATATTACATTCGCCTCGCCGGGAGTTGCTGCTCTGATTGCCGACCAGTCCGTTGCCGTAAAACGGGCGACAATACTAGGAAAGGTCTAGTAGTACAGCTTCCTCTCACTTGGCCTCACACTGTCATACTAGAAACACCTTTCAATACCTGTGAGTTACAAATATTATTTGACGAAATTATTTTTATGGGGGTTTTTGACCGAACATCATAATAACATGCATACACTCCTTTAAATATACAAAGAGATACAGGGAAATATTAGTGTAACCGCAACAGATATTATTAAACAACTATTAAAATCTATTTTTGTCAAAGAGAGAAAGAGAGAGGTAATCAGGAAATATATTTTTTGCAATATATTTACTGATAGGAGGAAATTAGTCAAATAAAAATTTATCTACTAATATCTCTATTGAAATTTTATACTAAAGATAGCATATATATTGCATATATACATACATAAATTAACAGTAATTATAAAAGCAGAAACGGATAAAACACTAAGAGAATTTCACACTAATAAAGGCATTATATATATCATGTAAAGAAGGTAAGCTATCAGTTGTGAGAGCACATGTTTTTAATGTCTTACGTTTTCGGTTTATACTCTCGAAATTGTTGATTTCACAAATAGGCAATAACTATATCATTAAAACAAGGGAAATATTAGACTTCAAGGTAACAATATTTTTCATAATAAATATCTCTAACCTTTTTTTATAAATTTACTAAATAGTTTCCTCTTCCTTCGCAGGCCTATCAACCATTAACTAAAAACGCTGGAAACCCAACGTACAGAGGGTGTCAAAAAATGTATACACACTTTCACAGTAGATATATATTTAATATGTTTCAAAGTTGGACCGAAAAGCAGCAGTAATGTGACACATGCATTATGATAGCGCTGCTACGTGACAGGTAAATCAACAATGAACAAATGAAACCAAGATTATTCTATGATGTTCTGTAAATAGATGTGGCTCGCATTACGTTATGCTAGCGTTGCTACAGCTAAATGGAGCCAAAATTATCGTTTGGACAGCGGAAAACAATTTTGAATTGGTATTGGAAAACCGAGAATGTTGTTGAAGTTCAAAGGCAATGGAGACATGTGTACAGAATAGAGCCGCCAACGCGAGTAACAATTGCACGCATGCGAGACTAATTTGAGACAGCTATACTGACAGCACTTCGGGAAGAAATTGAAACGTCATGTGCTGCAATCACTGAGGACATTTTCGCAAACGTTGCTCAATCAATAGTTCAACGTACTCAGAAGTGTGTCAACGCCGATGGTGGGTATTTTGAGCAACTGTTGTAACTGTAAAAGTGTAAGATGATTAGTGCTCATCATTTTCTGTTTGTGTGAACTCAGTTTTATTATTTTAATACAGTTTTTTTCTTTGGTTGAAGTGTGTATACATTTTTTGACACCCTCTGTATAATAAATATTGAAGCATATGTGCGTATGAGATGAGTTCTACTACACAAACTGTATTGATTAAAAAGCCTCGCTTCTCAAGTCGTGCTATGCAATATATCTCGAAGATTTACCTGGAAAATAAATATTGGACTTGAAAGTGGCAGAAGCTCGCTATCGATTTATCACCGCTCGCGTAGTTAACATGTAGCAATACTCTCGCATGTTGAGAGGTTGTAGCATAAGAATGAGTCCCTTTCTCCATTGATTTGTCGAGCGTTGGTCACATACTGTGTATTTTTAATGACTAAGTTGTACAGATGACGAATAGGGCAATGCTGAATCAGCAGTTCATGCAACCAGTTCTAATTATTTCGTATAATCAATGCCTCGCGACGGAGAAGCTCTCTATAAATAACTCACGCTAAGCATTAAGAACTTCACTGCAACCCTCTACATGCTATGAAATCAAACTAATCTTTCTAATTTATATTACGATGGTGAAAGGAAGATAAGTCCACACAAATATGGTATAATGGTCATGATGTCTGGCATTAAGTACTGGGGCCTCTAATAAAACATAACTTTACTAAAATACAAGCATATTTAAAATTGCAAGTTTTATAACGAAAGCTTGTTACTACATAAGGCTAACCTAATTACACTAAGGAATGTGCTTTTTTACCTCCAAGACAATAATGAGTGTTTCTTGTTAATTTTGATATGCATATATCGAATATGTCCTTTAAATTAAGCCACCAGGTCTCAGTTTTAACTTACATTCGATTCCCGACTATAGTAAACGTAATATCATGTACGGTATATACTAAGAATTTATTATTTATATTTTGTAGAATGGATACTAAATATATAATTATTACTCTTGATAATATTTGTACTTGGTGAGTTCCTAGTCCCTGAACTTTTATATGGGTCATGTACAACTTTATTACCAGAAGTTCTTTGCTGCAGGAGACCGCCTGAATGGAAGTGCTTTGGAAATATGTGCAAATCTTAAAAAAGATAAACTGTTATTAGCTCTTTACAAAATAAGGAAATTAAACAGAGATTGCACAGTGTTTATGGAGAAGCATCCCCTCATATTCTACCATAAAAGAAGGACCAAACTTCTTCGAATAGGCCACGAAAGCATTGAAGACGAAGAGCTTGCAGGTCGGCCCTTAGAGGTGCTTACTCCTGAAAATATCGCTCCTGTACAAGGAGAAATTATGGAAGACCGACGGCTCAAAGTTACAGAAATAGCAGCAAGGTTGTGCCTTTCTAAAACAACAGTCCTTCAAATTATTCATGAACATTTAAACATGAATAAGGTTAGTGCAAAATGAGTGCCTAGACTTCTTTCCTCATTCAAAAGCAGCAACGAGTCATTAAGTTGTCAGGCATTTTGGAGCTCTGCCGTGGCAACGAGAGAGAAGTTTTGCAAGAGATGTTACAGGAGATGAAATCATGGCCCTCTACTGTGATCTGTTGTCCAAAAGAGAATAAATGGAGTGACGCAAACCTGGCGAAGCGCCGCCTCTAAGGGCTAAGGTCACTCAGTTAACTAAGAAGATCATGGGTACAACCTTTTGGGACTGTGAAGGAATACTTTTCATCGACTTCAAAGGGAAGAACACCACAGTAAATGGGGAGTATTATGCTGGCCTAGTGCACAGGCTACGTGTTTCCATCAAAGACAAAAGGCGAGGAAACCTGAGCGAGTGGTGGTGTGCACCTTCTTCACCACAACGCACCTGTACACACAGTTCTTGTTTCAAAGGAAGTTGTGAAGAAATATGGCTTCAAGGTAATCGGTCCACCACCCTACAGCCCAGATCTAGCTCACGGTGACTATTTCCTTTTCTCATAACTCAAGAATGCAATTTAAGTGTGGATGCTGTTTATACCCATATTGGATACAAGACTTCTGACTATTTTTCGGGAGGGGGGCTGAAAAGTTAATTGAATGATGTGAGAAATGTATTGCAATAAGGGGTAACTATACTGAAAAACGAAATATTGTTTTTGTCTTTATCATATCTAGAAAATGGTTAGGTCGGAAAATTATGGACTTAACCTCGTATGTGTCTCATTATCCGGTATCCCCCTTCACACACACTCCTTTCCTCCGGCACTGGGAGCATAAGTACAAAAGGTCACATACTGAGTAAGACTAAATAGCAAAATACCCTCCTCATTATCTAACAAACGAATTCAATCCAAGTTTAAGCTAATAAGAAAGCAAAAGAACAATGATGTACAAATTATCTAAACTATTTACATTACCCTTCTGCTTGTAATGTCATTATCGTGGCAGGAGTATGTGGAAGTCACAATTACAAGAATGTCATTTCCTATATTTAAATCTATAGATAACACTACCTTACTCCTTAAAAACTAACTTAATCATTTAATTGCATGCCCAAATCTCCGTTATATTTAATTTGGACCAGAGGGTTACATTTTTAAATAGTTCAATGGAAAGAACAACTGCAATATACAAAATAAGTAATTGATCACCTCACAATGACCTGCTTTTGTTAGCTCAGTTCGGCATACTAACAGGAAATTATCGATGTTCAAGACTTATGTAAATTATTGCAATAGAAACTATATTCCTTGCTCAGGAATCTTTTGTAAGTCTTATCGTTCAAAGTTGTGAAAATCGACCTGAGCACGCTATTTGATGAATAGCACAAGCAACTGCCTGCACTGTTAAAACATGAATATGAAGTGTTTTGCGCAGCTATTTGTGTATCAAATATTCTGGTAGCCCGTACACATTTTCCGATAGAAAAATGCTTCAAATCAAACAAATTGTTGATATGAACAGTATGTACAGGATGATTCTAAAGTCCTTCCTTGGTTTTAGGGATTGACAGAACAATACCCATAACAGACATAACGGAAACATATCCTGTAGTCAAGCTCTAGTCACACATGCTCCAACATGGTCGATAATAGCGATTGCATGCGTGATCCCTCTCGCAGCTGTGCTAAATCATGTAGCAAAGGAAACACGAACACGTGATATTTGACATAACCTCATAAGAGAAAAGTCATTTCAAGTAAAACATGCAATCCAATTTCAGCATCGAGGGACTGACGGACGTCATAATAAAAATGATGTGGAGCCCCATCTTGCTGATAAACAAAGTCCTGATTACCTGCATGTAATTGTGACTTTAGCCAATGTTAAAGTATGTCCACTGGTACACTGGATTGGTAACCGGTTTCTCCCCAGAAACAGCACAAAACACGTTGACTTTAGGAGAATACCGCACGTGTTTTAGCATTTTTTTCTGTGTCCCACGACATGATCATCACTAAAATTCAGTTTCTCATAAAATCGTCTAGCTGCTCTTGAAAACCAACACAAAACTGAAGAAAACGATTGTGATGTTCAGGACACAGCGCTTGCAACAGATTACCAAGTGTTTTCACTTTGTGTCGTTGACATAAAATACGGGGGACAGCTGGCTGTAAAACCTGCAATTTCTGATTCGAACGACGTGTCTACTTTTCAGAGCTACTGACAAATGCTTCTCGCAAACGCTCATCGGTCTCAGCCGACACTCTTGGCCGGCATGTTCTTTATCCATCACACAAGCAGTCAATCGCTTCGAACATTTTGTACCATGCAGGAAATGTTTTGGCTGTAGGTGGTTCTTGTTCATATTTCATACAAAATCGTCGATGTACCGCCACAACGGACTCACATTTAGCGAACTGTAATACGCAAAAAGCTATATGTGCACCAGTAAACGCTGTCCCTTAGCGACTAAATCTAATACTATGCTATGACGCTTTTTACTAATGCAAAATTGGAAAAGATATTTTTCTATTGATATAAGCGTTTCCGTTATGCCTGTCACGGTTTCTTTTCTAGTATAGTCCAAAGAGTTATAAAGATTCTCTGTAACCGCAGCAAAGAAGTTCTTTGATTACCAATTCTCCGTAAAATCGTTAGAAAGAAGCTTACATGCCGAGTATCATGACTGCGTTTTGCTGCAAGATACGCAAAATTTCACGTGGCGCAAATAATGGCAAATTCACTGCAACCTTTCCATCGGATGATGGTTGTACGACCAATCATATCATTGGGCTGCTGTAACTTTTCTTAAACTGGCGTCAGTTCATCTCTTGATCAACAGGTTGGCCTTTTTTTTTTTTTTTTTTTTTTTTTTTTTAGTAGCGTTTAACGCCCGTTTTTACTACTGAGGCACCACAGGAGGTGGACACTGATGATACATAAAATGGAATTATATATTGGGAAAGAATTTTTTTTTTTTAAGGAAGGAAGCGTTCAAGGCCTAAGTTTAGGTACCTCCCCAGCAATTGCCAGTTATGAAGACTGAGGAAAACCTGAAAAACAAAAAAAAAACAAAAAACCAGTCAGGAAGGACGGTCCTGGCGGGATTCGAGCCCCAGAACTCCCGCTCATGAGTTCGTGCCTTAACGACCTCGGCCACCCGTGGCGGTCAGGTTCGACGTGAGGGGAAGAATTGTTCTATTATAGAGAAAGCTGTGGACCGTTGGAACCCCCTCAATAACATTAGGAGGGACTTTTTTTAGACCCAGTAGCTAAGTAACGGATGAATGTGCAGACTGCTTTGTGTTCTTTGTAAAATGACATAGCACATGTCTGGACAATATCGGGTGGAATTTTGCTTACGTGGACTATGATAGTTCTGTTTTACAAGTTTAAATTATTTTAACTGTAGCTTTAACTACATTGATCTTCTCGCGATTGAACGTGAATACTCTAGGTGTAAATCTGCAATCAGGAATGAAATGAATTGAATTAATGAGAGCCAAATGACCTCGGAGTCCGTAGCGCCTTAAAGCTATCTGGCATTCACCTTCTCAGGGTAAGAAAAAACTCCGAAAATAACCTTGCCCAGACATCTTGACCTGAGACCCAGGACCTAGAAGTAGAAATTATTGTCTCAAAATTACTATAATGATTGCATTTGTTTGCAATTAATATAATAACTGCATTTATATAAGATATTGTTTAACAAGGTTAAAAATGACATAATAATTAATATCAATATTAAAATTATGATCAGGATTTTAATATTAAAATTGTTAGTGTATTATATAGGTATGTATGTATTTTTGTTCCATAAGTAATACTCACACAAGGTTTACATTTCTGAACGTCTGCTAAAAAGACAGGATGTAGAGCAATAGGGTATGCTGATCATTCGTTGGACAATAGCCTTGCCTCGAAAGAAGGTAGCCTTTTATTAAGACTAGACCCATTTTGCGCTTTCGAAAATCCTCCAAGACAAGTCTGCCGACTGAAGGCTCAAAATGTTTCATTACACTTTAAAATGGAAAACCAAGAAATATTATTTTAATCGGGAACTATAACTTGTCATATTCCAAAGACATGCCGCATGCGATACAGCAAATGTGGGAAGTGTAACCACAGACCGCGAATAGGTATTATTCCCTTAAGGGGGGCAGCGAGTCATATGAACTCAAAGAGTATTACTGTGTCTGTCAGATTCAAAGGGATGCCGCTTATATATGGTCGAAGCGTGCCTTATCACAAAACTTTAATTTATGGATCTGAGCTTTAGAAAATTGGAAAAAGTAATAAGGAACAAAGACTGCAACCAATAACCATCTCTCAAAATTGGGCGAAAGAGGATTATCTTTTAATTGTGTTCAAGGTGCGATTTTCTACTGAGGCACCACAGGCGAAGAACACTGATAAGCATGAAATGAAATGAATAACTGGGAAAGGATGTTTTTTAAGAAGGGAAACGTTCCAGGCCTAAGTTTTAGGTACCTCCCCGACATTTTCCGTTTATGAGAACTGAGTAAAACCTGGAAAAAACCTCAGTCAGGAGGATGGTCCTCGCGGGATTCGAACCCTAGGCCTCCCGCTCACGAGCTCGGCTACCAATGGCGGTACGAATGAGAATGAATAGTCAGTGTTAAAGATATAATGTTATAACTAACAGAAAGTTAGAGTTGGGTCGATTGCTAGAATATTTGAAGAAACAAAAGTTCGCGGGGGTGGACCGAATTCACACGATAGATTTTATGCCCAAATGAGAAGTAAGTTTTTGAATGAACAAGGAATATAGAAATATTCCCAGTAGCGGGATCACGACACCAAGTAGAGGACCGGGAAGTATAATACAATGATATTAGTGAGGCAGTCAGTAGCTGAAAGATATCACACTGTAGTTCAGTGAGAGAGATACATCGTCATTAACATAATATACGAATCTCGTCAAATCAGCGTTAAAGTTACGACAGTCAGATTATTCTTAAGGTAAAGCCCTTACATCGAAGTGATCAGTGTTACATAAAATTGTACGTGATAGTTAATCGTGAATTTGTTACGGAGGAGTACAGATAAAGTTAAAATTGAAATTAGATGAATAGTATATTTAAATCTTCGAGTGGTAAATGATACAGTGAATATAAAACCAGACTTTTAATCACGCGACGGACGCTCAGCATGTCCTAAAACCTTCAATTGACCAATAAATCAAAAGTCCAACCTGAGCCCAAAATTGCATTATTCCAGTGAAAAATTCCCTTCCTTCCCTAATGACTCCAGGTCGTTAAAAACCGCCCATATTCCCCTGAGATCCCTATCCTCTGCTTTGGAACCAGAGAAATAGGAAACATGGAACTCCACACTTCAAGACTCGAGGCAACTCAAGAAGATCATTTAATTAATTATCAGCACATGTAAAAACAGTCCATAAATTTAATCTCCGTAAATGTTTAAAAAAATAAATAAAATAAACCCGTTCCAACCAGTAGTCTCAAACGCTACAGCTGAACCACGGAGGGAGTAACTTAAGTTTTGTCACGTGTCCGAGTTATGGTGCCACTAGGTGACGAATGAGATGACGTAATGCATCACTTGATTCCAAGATCAAGAAATACTCGCAGTGCACAAGCAACTTACTAATAACTATGATATTATACTGTTTCCAGCATTTTGGCTTCTATGTGTTGTTCCCTATTACAAAACTGAGTTTTTGAGATTTGTTTCAACTTCTTTTATTACACCTGAACCAAAACACGTTCCTCATATCTCAGCCTTAGCAGTAAAAACAAGAGATAAACGCTATTAAAAATTTTAATATACTGTGAACATCCACATTTTATCATTGTATTAAAAGACCTGTATATTCAGGATCATATGCATATGCCTATTTTTGGGTTGCGTCTGCAACTAATGCTAGCCAAAGGTCGCGCAATTCGCCTGCTCCGTCGATAAGCAAGTTCCCTTTGCATTAGCTGACAAAATGTTCTTTTTATTTCATAATGAATAATACAGAGAAACTAACGTCACTAAACAGTAAAACACTGGTGTATCAACAGCCTGTAATAACACGACTTGAGTTATAGTGATATCTTAACGGGCAATCTAGTAATAAAAATACTTGGTGTAGTGGGAGCACACCGTAACTGACGAATCATATTCAGCCTTCAGCTCGGGAATTGTCTACTGTTATGATAGGCGATTACTTGACTGTTACCTTAATCCAGGGAACGCTGCGCTCAGTTGCGTACGTAAGCTAAAAATAACCATTCTTGGTAGTTTTTCCTTCTACTCGTAATTTTTGGAACTTTATGAGCTGATTCTCTAAAATTCTAAAACGTTTTTCTTGTCACAAACGTCATCTTATAGACCAAAGTCGGAATTTTGAGATTTAGAATTTTATTTAAATTAATTAAACATTAATTTGTTTAATACCCGTTCGGTGCATATCTGAGCAATTTCTTTTGTGTTTCATTTTATTTGGAATGCGTTCAAACCTGTATATAAGTATTGTTAATTTAATTAAGTTCTGTTAATTTCTCTTCTGACTTCTAATTTTTACTTATAACTTTTATATGGTACATTAGTGTCATTAAAGCTTTTATTTTTATACGTGTCAGAAATTTTAAATGAGATTTTTACCACTTCATAACGTTAGTTTAGTTCAAACATTTTGCTTTTCTGGTCCGAATTTTTCAACGCAAACCCTTTCTTTCCGCTATATTTATGTTTTAATTGATAATATAGGTGTACAAAATTCACTATTATTTTATATGAGTTTAAACAATTTTGGAATGTTGAATTTAATTCTCCTCTATTAGGTACTCTTTTTCACAACGTATATAAATATTTTTTGTGAAATGTTATTAAAATAGTATTTGTTAAAATATTGGAGCTATTTTCAAAAGCAATTAAGTTATCAGTAATACAGTGCTGCAAATTTGTTATTTTCTTTTCCTCTTGCCAATGAAAGTCTGTACCTTGCTCCTCTTGCGAGAAGTTTTGTTAGATAATTTCTGTTGTAGCGTCTAGCAGAAATCTTCAATCATCAATGTTCTGAATATCTTGATATTTTCTTTCCATTTCCATAATGACCTGATGAAAACGCTCTCTTTGTTCCACAATCACGGCACCGAGATTATTCGAAAAAAATTCCAAGTGCGCATTTAGAAACTTCAGTTTTAAGAAGTTTACTAAAAATCTGGTTAGTAACTTAAGAAGTAAAATCACGCCTCTCTCTTAACTTCAATCATTATGTGCTGGAATTCATCTAGCATCAGTTTGCTTTTGTCCGGACCTACAAATGTTTTTTCTTATAATTTGACTTCTGATAGTTGAAAGAAAAATATTAAAGCGGCACTTGAAGTTTTTTTTTTTTTGGGGGGGGGCAAAAGTTTAACAAATAGTTTGCGCATGATATGAAGAGTTTCTCTTTAGATCAAAAAACGTTTTATAATTATGCCAATGGGTTAGGAATCACTTTCGGTGGCTAGTGTTTTCTTTCCCAGTGTTGTTCTGTTCTACTATCTCATTCAGGTAAAACATGAGAATTTAATATACGCATTTCGATGACCAAGCAGTAGGCACAACCTTATAGCTTTATATGGAGTGATCCAATGAACCAGGAACCAACATCTAGTGTTTGAACGTTTCCCACTGTTAACTGGAATAAGGTCACGCTGGCTTCTGGTTTTCAGAGTTGATCTGATCTGTTAATGGTTGAGTTGAGTTGAGTTCAGTTCAGTTATTTCGAATGACTTATTCTGTGTTCAGTTGCGAAATGAGCTATGGCTCAGTATATGTTTTCTATTGAATAAAGTACATTTAATTATGATTTATATGTGTTAACTGAGTCAGCTCGTCACGTTCAAAGAAACTTTGAAGAAAGAATCCTGGATGTTTAAGTTCTAGGTCGTAAAACAATCCATAATCATAATAATAAATTTCAGGACATGGGAAAAGTTCAGAAAAATTTACCCCTAAAATCACTTGATATAACTTTCACAACAAACATGCTCTGCCAAGCTCATACACCGAATGTTTAGATGAGAAAAATTTAAACGGTGTTTTAGAATGACAGAGTTATTTATAAGCATTTATGGCACCCTCATTTCCTTGACCTACCACTTTTGATTTTTATCCTGGAAAAATAAAACAAAATATCCATCGGGAAATCACCAACATTACTCAACGTGTGGGGGGTAGTTTTTTATATAGATGTTGAACATATGGACAGCTACGGTAGTCAGTTTCGTAATTAAAACGTTTTAAATAGTTAAGGAAATTATTTTATCATTGTGTCAGCACCCACTCTACGATACCCGCAGATGGCAACGAACGCTGCTGCCCTTACAATACGCAAAACCCCGCAAGTTGTTTCATTGTTCGTTGTGCTATTCTGTATAATATTATATGTAAATTAATTTGGTATAACGCGTCTAAATAATAGGGTGTTTTAAACGCCATTTATAATTTGACGTACGAAATTACATATAGGAAAGATAAAGTAAATTAAAATAATAATTATAGGTGTATTTAACCCTGTTTGAGAAACTTCACTCTAAATGCAATAAGTTTATAGATGTCTATATCGGTAATCCCTGCTAATTTGGCTTATATGCATAAGTAAACAGGAGCTTCAAGAGAGGGCTGTGAATTTTCTGAACACAGCAGATTAATTAATGAAAAACGGCGTTTAAAATTAATAAGCGCGGCGAAATGCGGAAAAAAGAACAAGGATATTAAAATACTTCTTTCTTTGACATATTTATAAATTGATATAAATTAGCATTTTAATTAATAAGATTTTCTTGTACTTTATTGAAGCTACATGTCGGATTTTTTCTGATTGCTCATTAAGTAAACGCAGACATTTAATTTTAATTAATAGGAACAAGGTGCAGAGAGTAAAGTGCTTGTAACGTTCAATACGAACCTCTTTTTCATTACAATTCTCCCTGCATGCATCAACCGACCTATTTCTCGACGTTCTGCAGATTCCTTAGAGCACTCGCAGGAAATCGTCTTGGCGTTTAATCGCAGGATTTTTTCCCCCTCCAGCTCTATACCAGAAGGATGCGTTTTTCTTTTATTTTTCCCTTGCAGTCGTTACAAACCCGCGGGAACAGAGGCGACGAATCTCTCCTCATGCCTGGTGTTGAGGTGGAAGGCAATATGATGAATAATTCATACAGAATGTGAGAAAGAAGACAACCATATTGGACGCCTCATCTCCCTTTCCTGGTCCAAATTTTGAACTGTCTACGGTTTCCCGCAGGAGTTACTTTGTCGTCTTACTGCTGCAGCATTGTGCTGGCAGAGAAATGACTGTAGAAGAAAAGAAAATGAAGCAAGGCGAAAAGAATCAGAAATAAAAGATATAAAGTGACAGCGATACACAAATATATGTTTGTTTACTTGTTCATTCTGTGTTAAACTGTTGATGTAACGTCTTGTCGATAATACAATAACAAGTTCATTCATTTTAGTTTCATTTTAGTCGGTCCTAGTGGTGTAGTGGTTACCATACTTGCCTCCTACACCCAAGATCGCGGGTTCGAAACCGGCCAGGACCGATGGATTTTTTCGGGCGTAAATTACTACTACTACTACTACTACTACTACTATCACACTGGAGTCGCTACGTGTCTACATCAGACATGTGGACACGTTTTGAGCTAGAGTACAGCTCGTTGACAGTACAGTAATTACTTTTTGTGAGATGGAACTTAGAGTTTCTCTATGACAAAACTGACTGTACCATCAGTATTTTCCTTCAAATGGCTCTGCTTCCTATAGGGGTGACATCATTGAATACAAACCGAGAAATTTCATGACTACTTTTTAACAAATTAAACATTTATCGGGCATATGTATGCCGTCGAAAATAAAATAATAATTATTATCGAATTGAAGTATTCTGAAATATTTACTACTGAGCTAAAGTTTAAGTCACCGGGCTAGTTACATGGCGCGATTACGTTGGCAAGATCCGCTCTTGGAAAAAAATTAAATCCTTCGATAATTTTCCAGTTGCACAGGTTATGACAATAATTCCTCTGAATAATTGTGACTAAATAAACTTAAAAGTTTCAAGTTAATAATTTGGCACTACTGGAAAAAGTTAAAAAGAATTAAAATAAAGCTGTACCGAATAATAGTTAATACTAACACAAAACATATAACCTCCTTTCTTTGTTATTATTATTATTATTATTATTATTATTATTTATGATTATTTTACGCTGTTCATAGTGGTAAACAACTGCCAAGAAAATGAATGGAGAAAAATTACCAAATCGAGGTGGAATCTGTGCAGTGAAATTTGCTCTTGGACAATTGCTTATTTTATATATTAATTTTGCAGAGCACTGTTCGTATTCTATTTACAATATTCTTCTTCCCTTCCCCTACTTGATTATCCAGTTATGCGTATCATATGGTAAAACTGCCGTAAAGTGCGGAAAATGCAATGTATTTTTTTCAGAGATCTGAAATTTAGAGTAATTACAAAACCAAAGCTACTCTCGCCATGTCTTGAACGTAATTCTTATATTAGAAATATTTCTATACTTTCTCAGTTAAACATAAAGTAAGAATTTGGGAGAAAAGAAATTATAATAATATTTATAAACATTTACCCTCATTCAGAAATCATCAATAAATAATTAAAACCGAAAACCAGATTATAAGAACAAGGTTTACTCACCCTAATTAACGTGGTGTTCTACATAATTACGTTTTATTTCAATATAAAATATATACATTTATATGAACTATGCATTATATACGTATATGGAAAACAAAATGTATTTTCATTATGATTTTAGTTTTATTTAACTTCTACAATTTAGCTGCATTGATAAAGCATCACTTAATGAGAGCTACACCTAACTTGGAGTCGTATTTTGAGGGCAAGAACATCAAAGGTGCCGAAACGAACTATTCGAACATTACCATGTTATTGTTATGATTAATTAATCTTGGAAGAGATTTTTGCCTTTATCATCAACTTTTTAATTTTTATATTTGGGCTTGAACACTTTTTAAGTTGCTTATACTCTGTTCGATGGCATAAAATGCTCAAAAATGGTAGGCAATCATCATCAAAAGAAACCAGAACTGTAACTTCTGTAGCTGTACCGTCAATTCGTTATTACTGCCCATAAAACTATTCCTATCTGTGGTGATCAGTACATTTTAAATATCTTCCCGGTGAATTTATAATTGAACTATTGACGTTTAAAGTTAGAGAAATTATATGCAAAAGACAATAGACTCAAAACAAGCAACCAATAACAATATTATTTGCTAAATTATTACACACATCAGAGATGTTAATTTACAGATGTGCACATACAAAGCATAAAAAAGCGAAGGAAAATAGAATGGAAATGGGGGGAAAGATACTCATACGCAATTGGAACACATGAAGTAGTTAAAGTTAGTGAACACATTTAGGGTTCTGGATAGGGCAGGTATAGCGAAGCTGCTATATTTTCAAATTAATCCACTAGTTTTAAGTTCCTCCAGTGTGCGAGCGTTGGTTAAATATAATCTAGGTTCAATATACCCCAAAGGTAAAACACAAATCGTAAGGTCTGGGATACGAAGAGAGCTCTTATTTCGAAGTTTTATTTCGAATTTCGTGCGCTCATGACATCTTTGATATATTTTTTCCCCCGTTCAGTGACAGGATCCATTTCATTAAACTTCTGTACTAATTTCAATGTTTTTCGTGTTGGAACAGGGCTGTCTCATTAAGTCATACGACTTTCTGTGTCTGATATATGCCTTGAGGATGAATAAATATTTTGAAGCTATGAATACCTCACCAATGCACACCACCACTGCATTATTTAAGAAACTTTCATTCTGAACTGCAAATCACAACTTCCCTACTCTGGCATCAACTGAAGAGAGAATGGCGCCACAGATGTTCATGTGGAGAATCTTGGCAATTGCAGGGAATAGATCCGCTAATCTGTCGATCTACAAAGGTAAGTTCATGAATTTCCTGTTTAACTATTTTCTAGGTATGATAAAGACAAAAACTATAATGCAATATACTTATGACACTTTTAAAATAACTTTTCAATTCCCTCCCTTCAAAAATAAAAAAAAAAAAAAAAAAAAAAAAAAATGCCTTGTCTGCAAAATGGGCATAAAATGTATCCATCATTTCTTCGTCACATTTAAATTTCCTTCTTGAGTTTTGAGAAGAGGGAATAGTCACTGGGAGCTAGATCCAGGCTGTAGGGTGGATGGTCGATCTCCTTAATACAGTTCTTCACAGTGTCCTTTGTAACAAGAGCTGTGTGCACAGGCGCGTTGTTGTGAAGAAGACACACACCACCACTCAGCTTTCCTCGTCTTTTCTCTTTGATAGAAGCACGTCGTCTGTGCAGCAGGCAAGCATAGTACTCCCAATTTACTGTCGTGTTCCTCTCCTTGAAGTCAATGAAGAGTATTCCTTCACAGTATCAAAAGATTGTCGCCATGATCTTCTTGGTTGACTGAGTGACCTTGGCCTTTAGAGGCGGTGCTTCAACAAGTTTACGCCATTCCATTGATTCTCTTATGGACAAGGAATCATAGTAGAGGACTCTAGGTTCATCTCTTGTAACAATGATTTGCAGAACTTCTCTCTCGTTAGTATGGTAGAGCTCCAAATATGCTGACAACAGAGCTCCAAATATGCTGCTTTTGGACTGAGGAAAGAAGTCTAGGCACCCATCTTGCACTAACTTTATTCATGTTTAAATGTTCATGAATAATTTGAAGGACTGTTGTTTTAGAAAGGCCCAACCTTGCTGCTATTTGTGTAACTTTGAGCCGCCGGTCTTCCATAATTTCTCATTCCACAAGAGCGAGCGATGTTTTCAGGAGTGAGCATCTCCAAGGGCCATCCTGCACGCTCTTTGTCTTCAATGCTTTCTCGGCCCATTCGAAAAATGCTTGGCCCGTTCTTTTACGACAGAATATGAGGGGGATACTTCCCCATATACACCGTCCAATCGCTGTTTAACTTCATTGGAGTAAGTCCTTCTTTTTTGCAGAACTTAATAACAGCTCGAAATACCATTTTGAACATATCACAATCTGCTACACACAGCGGAGCGGAAGTTACAGCCGAAATTATTTATTTAAAATATAAAGTATGACACCAGATAAGGGTTTTGTGAGGACAATAATCCCTATCAGCGAGGCCGGGAACTTATGGACCTACCTTCATAAGTTGCAGGACTTCTAAACTATTTTCACTACATTAATATGAGCAAATTTTCCGGTAAACTGTGTGATTAGGATTAATCAATGGGATCAACACACTGGTTAAAAAAATACTGGTAAAATATTCAGTAACAAACTTTCGTACAACCCCCGTCATAGATGTTAAGGAGGTAAACTGTAACAGAGCTGCTGCAATTGTGAGAGAACATCGAGTAAGTATAATATTAACCAGCTGTCAGAGGACTTGAATTAACCTCTGTAACAGAAAATCTGCACATGACATGCGTTTGTATGCGGTTTGTTTTTTCGAAACAAAAGACCGTTCACAAACAGAATGTGTACAGTACAAAGCAGAAGATGAAGTTATTGGAGTCGAGGCTTAGCTTCACAAGTTTGATCCTTAGAGTCGGTAACAAAGATGTGGAAATCAAACGGTTTGCCAAATCCATGTGATAATCATGATAATCCAATGTATCTACTTATTGGAAAATGTTAAGTTCTAACGATGATTACAAAATGAAGAAGTATTCCATAAATAATATCACGACTGTTGTAGTCGTTCTCTTGAATTTGTATGAACACTCCTTGTGACAACGCTGTAAATAAATGAATACATTTAAACTTTCTATCTACGGGAGCGGTTTTCACTTATCGCAAACTATAAAAAATAAGTGGAAACCTCAATATATTATAAAACTGCAACTGTGTCGCCTATTTAATGACTAACCTGAATTATGAAGGCATCAACTCGAGTGAAATCTAAATACCAACTAAGTGATGTCTGCCGTGCGAAATTTAAACCATGATTAACTTATTTTAACGCCGAAATATGAGATGTAACTAACATAGTAACTCAACGCCAACTAACTTGAAGTCTCCAATTAGCCTGAAGTTTAAACGTCAGGTAACATAGTGGCCCAAAAATGGACTCTTTATACGAACTTTGAACGTCAACAGTTTGGACGCCACGCTACTCTTTGAATTCGACTGCCAGAAGCTTCTAGCAGCTATCTCTTAAATCCAGTCATTTCAATGGCTAAAAATATCTTCGATAGAATCTTCTGGAACAATTTTGCCTTCTTCTAATTGGTTCTAAAATTTAAACGCACCGAAGCTACTAGAAATCTGTGTAAATCTAGGCTGCTGAATGGTCATTAAACTTTTCCTAACACGTCTCCCTAATCGTCTTGAAAACAGCCTTGACGTAACCAGATTTGTATTCGAGGGAGTTTAACTTTTTAACGGTCTCCTTATAAACGAGCGCTTCCGTTTTCCCGTGCACCCATGCTAGCCGCTTTTTGTTTGCTTCAACGAATGCTGTCCTTTTAAAAATCACACTATGCAGGGTTCCGATACAATATACAAGGATAACCTTGCAAGGGCTCCAGGCTGTCGGAAGACTCATGGCGTTTCAGAATGGCACAAACAATTTTCTTAATACTTTTAACATTACAGATCTCATAAATTGTGAGGTCTTCCATATTATTAACACTTATTAAACCAGTTATTAATTCCTATTATACATATCTATTTATTCAATCAGTTTGTAAATGTCAGTGGATCTGGTATTATTTAAAGAAAGAAACACACATTACTGACCAAATCAACTGTAATAAATATTTCTAATAAGCCTTATTATCACTATGGAAATTGAAGCTGGATATTCTATTTCATGTTCCCGGGTTTTCCCTTCCGGCACTCTTTTATATTCCCGTCCTTTTTAAATTACTGATAAATTTCTTATTTGCATAGGTTTTATAAATATATGAATACATTTTTATTGAATCTCTGTAGATATCATATCGTGTATTTGAGCATGGCAACACTCTTTCGTTAATCTATAGTAAGCATTCGCAAATTGCATGGGAACTATATGCGGGTGTTTTGTCCTCATCACCATGTCTCAGTTTATTATACACTGGCGATTGATGCGTAAAGTTCATGGATGTATAGCAACACATTTTAATTCAAATAAAATGCTTTAAAGTGAAAATGGATAGTACTAGAAGGGGCATTACTACAAGTCTTCTGAAAAGACCAACTTCAGATATAGGTAAGGTTATTTTCAAGTTGCTCTTGGAACGTATAGTTAAATCGGGTCTTTGTTTTGTTCTTCCCCGCAAGCAGTCTGAGCAGCATCAGAAGGTACATATCGCAGTTGCCCACACCCAGGCTGCTGTGCGATCTGGATTACTGAAAATGTGCTTCTTTTTTCAAGAATATTAAATGTCTGCTTTCAGAGTTGGTAGACAGTGAGATATGCACTTGTGTTACCTTAAATAAATGTAATTAGCAATTTTAAAGTAGAAATGCTGATTTAGGCTGATCCCCGCTTATTGTGCTAACGTTGTAAGAACTTTTCGCTATCATTGCTCTAATCCAGTAGCGATATCATCCAGTTTTTATCCTTTTAACACATCACGCATGTGTCTTATTTTTTGTACAGCACTGATCTTGTTGTTTTGAATTTAAGCACTTTTGCGAAATGTAGATTTATCAGGTGGATGTAACCCCGGAAACCATTCTTGAAATTCTGCACGACACTAAGTACCTGATTCATTTCTTAAAAAGTTAAAGCAAATGATGCGTTGTTTTGTATAAATCTTTGAACCATGGTAAATAAAGAAATAAACCGCAATAACATTCAAACCCTCACTGCTCCGAAATTAAACATTTTCTAACCGGTTTGTCAGCGGAAATACCGTCCTTGACTGCCGATGTGTGCAGCAGCTAAAACAAAACAAAGATCTGGTATTTAATCTAGGAAGGAGCTCAATTGGTCTATTTTATCTATCTTGCCAACTTGGGATAGGTTTGCCTCCATTTCTATAGCCTTTGGATTTATAATTCAATAATATATTATCAGATTTTTGCGTCATTTTGAACAGATTCGTACAAATGCTTTTTTCCTCATTATCTGTTTTTGTGTAGATTTTAAATGCTTTATTATATAATTACTGAGCTTCTATTATGCTCTAGTGGAAAAAGTCCAGCTACTTGTCTCTATTTTCTTTCTATCTATTTATTGCCCAATTTTTACAGCTATAACTTGCAATTGGAGCTGCCATTATTTAACAATAAAATGTCATTTATATTCATTTTACTGTTTCGTAATTTTAGTATTATTTCTATGTTAATCAATAAATTCATTTATTTATTTTATCTGAGTTATTTTCCAATTTACTTAGTTTTACCTTGAAATACTCTTTCACACAATATATCAAATTAACAAATAAAAAATTTATTTTCTCTTAAATACTCGTTACAACCCTATACTAGTTCTTCTGCAGAAATACATGACTTTTATTTTCGGGATGAAATTCTTAGATTTCATGTATCTATAAATTTCCCTAGGTTATTAATTTCTCTTTTAGAATCAGCTATGTTTCCTAACGGTTTGCATATATAGTTTTTTTAGTCAGGAATTGTATGGTAAAATTCCTGCATTTAACTATTTTTCTATCTTTATATAACTTCATCTATTATCTTCATTCTTTGATCAATTTCTTGTATTATATTTTACACCCATTCATCACTATTTATTAATTCTTATTACGTTTATTTACTAACTTGAGAAATTTTTAAATGTAGGATATTTATAATTTTTCATAATTTACCATAATTTATTCAAATACCTTTATTATCCAAAAATAAATAAAATTGGCATTTTGAATTTTAATTGGGGTAATTTTCTAACATAAGCAGAAAAAATAGTAGTGTCTTCTTTTTTTAATTGATTCCACAAGACCAAGCTTTTCTTTCCTCTATTTCTTTCTAAAAACAGAATAAACGACCATAAGAGAAAAATCCATTACTAGTTCCTCACTTGTCATGTTTTTTGGGGGGAGGAAATCCACATAAAATTCACTCTACTCCTGCCTTGACAGAGTTACGAGTAAAAAGCTCTGGGTATAGCTTTCTTTCTATGCCTAAACAAAAATATTTTACGAGTAATATGTTGCACATAATTCGTGGTTTCGCTAATAAAATGTTCAGTAAACGCCTATACTTCATTTACTAGTGTTCAAACTAAAATTGTCTATAAAACTTAACATTGTTTTGTAATGATATTATTCAACTGTCTTTTTATTCTTTGTTTTAGTTTTTGACGTGAAAGAATCTAAGTGCATGTGAGTGTGATTTTTAATTTACATTTGGTTATTTTTATGATCTTAATAAAACAAGTATCGCTATTACCAAACTCTATAGTTCTTTCCTAACTTTTTTATCGTTTATCAAGCCATCTGTTTAGGCCCATTAACAATGAAAAATGAAACATAATAATTAACTTATAAATTGTGCGTAAAATTAGCACGTGATTGAAGCATTGACAACGAAAATGGTAAATATAGACAATAACCGGTCACAAAAGAAGGATAAATAAACAGTTGATTTAAAATGGCTACCATTGACGAGAGAGCAGTAGCATTCATATATATACAAACACAAACTACAGTAGCCAGTTCGCTTGGTACATAACATACAAAAACAAGTTATCTTGGCATCGGAAGTATCTCGGTTTTGTCATATAAGCAAGGATGTGGTTGACACTATGTAATGAGTCAAATGACGCCATTGTTCAACACTTATGCACTGCTCTTTCATTGATTGATTTTTTGCTTTAACATAATATACGCATACAGGAAGGCTTGGAGTCTGCAATGTTCCATGTTAATTTATTGCGCTTCAGTGTTAAAGTCATTGTGAATTGACCCACTGAATAACTTGGCCGCAAACTTCTGTGCTTATGACATGTTTAAGTTTAATTCTAATTGTGAATGGGCCTTTTCAATTGATTTCTGTAAGAATTCATTGTGAAGTTGTTGCATAAGAAAACGTACGTCAATCGATATCTCAGTTCTCTTCTTTTCCTTGGTATTGTCACGCGATTGTGGTTACAGAATTTTCAAGTCTATTTCTATTGGTCAATATATGTCTTGATTTAACGGTTGGGGAACTAGTAAACATCCCCGTGACAGTGCAAGGTTCATTCTCTTCTGAGCTTTTCGAGTGAGAGGACGTAGCCAAGAAGTTCTCGGAGAATGGGGTACATTTTGGATTTCATTAGAAATTCAGCGAAGTTTCTTGGTTGCCTCTTTGTCGCCCAGGTTTGTTGTGAGTTGGTCTAACTTTATGCTGTGGTATGTAGATTGTAAATTTTAAAACAAAATTTATCTGGAAGAGTTTGCCATTTCGCTGCTTTGCTCTTACTGGGTTCTAATGTATTAAGAATTTTGTTTCAGATAACTATTGGTATCTTAAGAGTTATTTGTTATCCAGTTAATTGCATTATATGTGATTTCGGCTCCTAAGAGGTATCCGAGATATACGAGTATTTTGGTAGCCCAGTCGGATAACTTCTTTCTGTCCCATTTTAGGCAACCCATAGTTGAATAGACTTCATTTGCTAAAAGTGCTTTAAGTTAAATTGGAAACGACTCTAATTTATTGTTTAATGTCTTACAAATTCTTGTGTGCAAAATTTCTGCAAATCACTCAGATGTAATGTACTCCTTATTTGTATGAAGTTCAAAACAACACATGTTAATAAATTCTGGCTTTCTTAATTACTCATTAATGGCATAATAAAGAACCTCAAGCTGAAAAAGAGGACTGTGAGCAAAACTTGTCGGCCGTTTCACGCCCTGAATAGAATGGGACACATTTTTAATTGTATTTAACCTCCGATTTTACTACTGAGGCACCACCACAGGTGGTGAACACTGATGAATATATTGGGAAAGACTTTTTTTTAGAAAGGAAACGTTCCAGGCCTAAGTTTAGGGTAGATCTCTGGGATTTGCCATTTATGAGGACTGAGGAAAACCCGGGAAAAAACCTCAGTCAGGGAGGAGGTCCTGGCGGGATTCGAACTCAGACCTCTCGCTCACGAGTCCGCGCCTTAACGACCTCGGCCACCCGTGGCGGTAATGGGACGCTGATGACCTGAGATGTTAAAGAGCGTCCGTAAATAAACAAAATAAAAAAAACCTTAATCACTAATTACTTGTAACAAAAAGGAGTGTGAACCTTATCTTAAAGATTGATAAGGTCCTTATCTCCTTTTAACTAAACGCTCACACACCACACACATATATACACACACACACACACACACACTTCCACAGCCCCTCTCGGGTATCAGTATTTTGTTCTGAGCACGCTATCCAAATGCAGCTTAAATTGTAATACCAAAAGTAATTTGCACATAAAAGTAGCGGTTTGCATAGAGTGGTTATCAAAAATCGAAAGTCGTTAGAACGCCACGGAAGTGCTCGCTAAACCGTGGTTCTTCAAGTTACATCACAAACATTGCGTTAATTACGCTGCAACCTATTACTTACTATTGAGTATCTTATTTGTATATTGCGGAGTGTGCCAAGAGTTAGATTTAATCTGAATCAAACAATTATTGCATTGTAGGAGAGTATTTGTGCTGATTTTCCGGGAAAAATATTTTCATCGGGAAGTGAATTTACATATTAGTGAACAAAGTTCGAACCAAAGACGTTTACATTAAAAAGACGAGTCAAATTAAAAAAAAAGTATTTTTAATAGCGGTGATGCTTTATGAAATAGGCTATTGACTATAACTTTCTCTTCGAAAGTATTTAACAAGATTAGCTCAGCAAGTTGGTGTATCTGTCGGCAGAGCGTATAAAGGAACCCAGCTGTTGTAACTTTATGTGCATAAAATTGCTGCTGTACCTGAAATAAAATCAGTGGAGGCAATGAAACAAATAACAAGGAGGTAGTTCAAAATGGATTCCGAAGAACGTCATTCTAAACGGGCTCAGACATGTCTCACAGCAGAAGGCTCGCCTCGAGCATCTAAAAGATAGTGAATACAAAATTAATTACTATTTACTACTAATAAGTAATGAAAGAAACATAAAAATGCACGCTATGAGTTCCGACCCCGCGCTGGACTTTCCTCGGCAGTTAGCGAGGCCGTTACACAGTTACTTTCCATCGGCAAAATCAATTTCCGATTGCATAGTGGAATTAACATTCTGTATATCTAAATTAGTTTCATTTAATTTCAATTTCTCTAGTTTTGCGACAGTAATATGGCACCTTATAAGGAACTCTTCAAGTAGAATATCTATAATTATATATATTGCCAAATGTATATATATTATATAAACTTCGTGGAATTCTGCACATAAATAGAACGGATGCCAAAAATATATACACCCTTCATGCAAATAAAAACTGTGTTAACATGACAAAACTGAATTCACACAAACAGAAATTGATGAGAACTAATCACCTTAGAATTTTACAGTTACAAAGTTGCACCAAATGCCCACTGTTGGTGTCGATACACTTCTGAGTACGTTGAACTTCTGATTGAGCAAGTTTGTGAGTGTCCTCAGCGAATGCAGCACATGCCGTTTCAATTTCTTCCCGAAGTGCTGTCAGTGTAGCTGGTTTCTACGATATACAACATCCTTAAGAGTTCCCCATAGGCAGAAGTGGAACGGCGGTTCTGTTTTGCACACACGTCTCCATTGCCTTTTAACTTCAACAACATTTTCGGTTTTCCAATAACACTTCAAAATTGATTTCCGCTGTTCAAACGATAATCTTGGCTCCATTTTGTAGTAGCAACGCTAGTATAACGCAATGTGAGTCACAGCTGTTTACAGAACATTGTACAATAATCTTGGCTTCATTTGTTCATTGTTGACTTACCTGTCATGTAGCGAGCTATCATAATGTATATGAGTCACATCTGTTTACAGAACATCATACTCACATTACAGTTGTTTTCGGTCCAACTTTGAAATATATTAAATAGATATCTGCTGTGAAAATGTGTATACATTTTTGGCACTCTCAGTATATGTGTATATATTCATATTGTCAAACGCATATATTATATGGACTTCGTGGAATTCTGCACATAGACAGTAATGTGGCTCTTAGGGGCGGCAGATGTCAAATGCTTCACCAGCACTTCGGGAACAGTAAAGCATCACTACTCCTATGTATACACTAGACTTATAGTGCCGTATATTGAACATTTAAACCGTTTTAGATGCTTTCACATTCATTGCAGTTCTTTTTCTCCCAAAAGCAGTAGTTTAACTAAAATTCAGTAAGATTGGCTTGGCATCTAATACATGAACCATCTCTCTGAGTCTTTTTAACCATAATACGAGTTATGTGTTGTGGGGGTCTCCTAACGTCTCAAATATTTCGCAATATATTAAACAAGTTTTTAACGATCCATGCCAACCATCATGGGTCGAACTCTTTGGGACACTGAATCAAATGAATACATTTATGATTATTCAAAAGCTCCCGAAGTTCATGGGTATCTGAAGTTACCTGGTAATGCTCTTTTCAGGATGAACAAAATTTTCGAAGTTTTCCCCCAGGCGACCCTTCCTCCGTTTTTGCAACCAACCGAGGTACTAGCGAACTGTCATTTCTTTTGTTCAAGGTTTTCCTGTTGTTAAAAACAATGTTAAGGGAATCTATTTACTGTAAGCGTTGACTTTGTAAACTGCGCCAACGCAGTAATTAGACACACTCGGGCAGGTAAACGCTTTAAATTCCGACTTGCTCATTGTATTCTCCACATAAGCGGGAGTTCATTAACTAGCTGCACGTGTCACAGACTCTTCCTTTGATATTTTCCCCACCTGGAATGTCTGAGCTTCGAATCCTCTTTAAAGTCACGCGCAGAATCAATAAAACGTGCCTAATTGTATTCTGGGCTGCGTTTTCTTGTACGTGCTTGTGCATTGTTTTACGATACCTGACGCTATCTTCTTGACGTTGCATTAAGAGGTCTAGGAGAAGAATTTCTTGATAAATAAAATCAGATTATCTGCCTGGCACTTTGTGACATGCTCAATTATCAAATTACCTGTTTGTAACGAAATTACTCTTAATTCATCTCGCATCCCGCATCGTACAATGGGTGCATTCAAAAGTCTATAAAGTCCATATTGATATGAATAGAAATGAGTTCAGAATTATATTCTTTAAGGATTTTTTCCCTCTCAATTTTGTACGTGGGTCACTCTGAGAGTTTCTAGAGTGAAAGAAATACATTTTAAAACATATGTGTAACAATTACATTGCTAGCGACTTTAGCATTCCTTACAACAATTATGGCTTCTTACACTGCACCCTCCTGTTGATGCTTGTGTGAGCTTTTAATTTAGGAAATGCTGTAAAGAAAGAGAGCAGAATATGGCCGGGAAAGGTAATTTTCAAATAGGGGAGCATATTATTTCTTGACATTTATATTTATTACAATAATAATCATGAAACTATTTAAAATAACTCACCATTGGTATATTTAACAACAGAAAGAATAACACGTTGTGGTTTAGGCAAACTGTATTAACTTCCACATAATAATCCAGTAGCCCGGCAAGCAGTTTGTTAAATCCATCACGAAAAGTCTGTGTAATAAATGTATTTGCCTGCAATTTAATCACATAGAAATTTGATGATGTGACACTTCCACAATTAACTTTGAATTGCCGCTTAACCGGTCAATTTGCGTGCAATTTAACAAAATAATATATTGACGAAATTGAATAATAAAATAACTATTCAAGGTTCTAGTTCCATACATTCTATACATTCAAAAGCAAACATTAAATACTGAATTAAAATTTATGTTACAGTTTCTGCTGCCTTAGTCAGTGGGAGGGACTTGGGAGTAGTGTCCGAAACAATCTAACCTCGATGAAAGCGCAACTCCCTCTAAAGCAAGAAGCACGCAGTTGTGACGTCATTCTACATTTGTGCAAACCAATGGAAGAAAGGACACAGCGAACAAGCTGCAACAGAAGGCGAGAGAAAGGAAAACAAGTATTTAGCACATAAACGCATGCACAGGTGTGCATCAACGGCACATGTTTTCAAGATACCATCACACACTACGCAGTGGTCTATTCACTGAAACTGTTTGTAATGCTGAATGAATGTTTCTTTGGTAATATACAAAAACACTAGCAGATATCTACCAGATATTGGGGAAATGTATTCATGCTGCAGATAAACGAAATATTGAACAGCTATAAGAGCTATCATTATGCTTATAAGTAAATTCTATCTTGACTAAAATCCATCTGGTTAACATACAACCTGGATCAATCTAGAAAAGTTAACAGACCAAATATCCGAAAATATCCATTACGACTCTTAAATGTGCACCCTTGTCTATGAACTAAAACAGGAGCTCTTCAAAATCTATGGCTGAAATTACTACTGCGAGTAACATCAGCACATCTAACTTTTACGGTAGTTTTAGGAGAGAAAAAAGGAAGGGGGAAAATACGGAATTAATTTTATTCTGCCAATGCAATGCAATGAGGAAATCAACTGCGCCACACAAAAATGTGACACCACAAGTTTTCTTGAGCCTGGTTCGGATTTACATAAGTAAGAAAGATAGCACGCAATGAATTGCAGACCTGGCCAGAGACGCTAGTAAACTTTTGCACCAAGAAGTAACGCACTTTCTCAGCACTTTGTGCAGTTTCTAGTTTTTCGTCATATTCAGCTACTGCAACTTTAGGTGATAATGACAACAAAGTTTTTTTTATTTAGAAGAGTCACATGGGACCAGGCCTGGACTGTAAGAAAATGGGACAAACTTTTCGTTGCTGACTCCTGCGGAAGTTTAGTTCAGTATGGGAGGAAGCATTGTTATAGTACAGTAGAATTCCACGCATGCCTCTTCATTCTCGGCGCATCGAAAACGTTGGGCAGACATTTTATAGAGTGTCATATGGTAGTGGCCGTATTTTTATCCTGAAGAACAGCACACACGACATGGCCGCTGGCTTAGAGGAAAGAGCGGATCATCTCCTACCGACATTTTTCTGTGTTTTCACTTTTGTTGGATGATCCTCTGCTGAAAAGAGACGATTGTTGTGTATTTTCTGGATCATGCTGGTATATCATGTTGTGCTTTATGATCTTCCTTCAATAAGGTTTTCTAACATTTTCCGTCACCAGTTCATCTGCACTCTTTTTTTACCATCTGATATGTTAAACATCTTGTTTTTACTGCTGCCAATTCAAAATTTAGGGTTTACTAAATCTGATCATTTATACGATTACTTTTCCGTAATATATGCTAAATTTCCATCACATTTTCATTCGTTATTGCATTTCAAATTGAAAGGTTAAGAACACATCAACCAAGAGGACCGCCCGAGGTCGTTAAAGCGCGCACTCGTGAGTCGGAGTCCTGGGGCTCAAATCCCACCAGGACCGTTTTTCCCGGTTTTTCTCAGCCCACATAAATGGCAAATGCCGGGGAGGTACCCTAAACTTAGGCCTGGAACGTTTCCTTCTTTAAAAATACTTTCCGAATACATCATTTCGTTTCATATATCATCAGTGTTCACCGCCTGTGGTGCCTCAGTAGTAAAAACGGACGTAAACACTATTTAAAAAATCAACCAAGGAACTTCACACAGTCTACACCAAGAAATAGTCAGACAAAAATACATTTTTCACTATTTTAAAACGAAACTATGATTAGTTAAAAATAGTTTCGGCTCGAATAGAATTTTATGTTTAACATATAGATAGCATGAACGATAGACTTAAAAATCCATAAAATAATTGTGAGTTCTTAAGAGATTATTAAATAAACACAAAGTCATTATAGTTCCAAAGCCTGAAGTTCAATATATATTATTGTTGTTGTAATAATCCTAAAATATGCATTAGAATATTAGGTTTAAAATGGTCAAATGTACACTTAAAATTCAAAAACATGCCCTAAAAGTCCGTGTACTTTTCATAATATCCCCTGAGAAAAAACACTTTTACAAAAAACAGTAAAACAGTAAATGTTCAAATTGTTGGGGTTTACCATTTCTTGGCTATTCCGAATAACTAAACATATGTACCTTTGAATTACAATAATCTTTCTCATGTTCTCATGGTGGAACTTATTTCTTCTTCTGTAAAATAAAACCTGTTATAGAAAAGGTTCTTTAACACATCGCATGAAATTAAGAGAACAAAACTTGTAACCTGGTAACATTAATGTCTACACCACTACAATAATTTTAAAGCACTTTGTTAATTTCCCTGCGCTCCTTCACAGACCATCCTCTTTGTGAGAACATCCATCATTTTGAGTTTTACGTCATCGCCTGCTGCATCTACACTTTTAGTTTAGTTTGGGAAATTCCAGTTTATTTTATAATATAACACTTCACTAAGCTCATAGTAAAAGCCATCTGCCCATTTAGTCTGGACTTCTAAATACTTGCCAAGGAATGTCTTTACTTATTTTTTGGAGCAATTTGGATTTTTATGCTGTTCTGTTTATATGCTGAACCACTTGCAATGTTTGTGGTCTCTAGAAAGTAAAGGGGCTATTATAGCACAGTTAAAATTGCCAAATAATTCTTTAAAACTGGAACAGAAAAACAAAAACTAACCATAACTATTCAAGTTAATATTGCGCACAAACCAAATATATATACAAATTCTTTTTGTATAACTGACAAAATACATTTTCATCGTAGTTTAAAATATTTTATTCATTCTTAAACCAAGTAAGTTTTGCTTTTTCTTTCTATTGGCATTTCGAGTACTCTCTTACGTACCATTAATGAGCTACATAAAAACTGCTGGGAACATGCTTTTGCCTTTTGTCCACCAATCTTTGCCAATGTTATCAAAGTTCCGCTAGGTAGGCAAAGAGGCTGTGCCGTGTGTTTCTTTTCTTTTCGATTTTTTTTGTTTGTTTTTTTTTTCGTTTTTTTTTTTTTTTTTTACATGTCTCGAAAACTAACAAACAGTGTTCGCACCAACAAGAAAAATTGTAAATGTGTACCTAATGCGCTCTAAACGTCCAAATATACACAAGTCATCTTAATTATACTTGAAATATAAGTTATTAAATATTATCACCATATACAGCTCCAATATAAATACATATGCATACATTTTTCCTCGCTAATTATAACAATAAAACAAACTTCAGCGCGTCTCTGAACAAATCAACATTACAAGTAAATCATTAGGGTAATACCCAAGCTCTAATCCAACGTTTTATTTTAAACTAGCAGGGGTTTTATGTAGGGATCAAGCTTTCTTAAACTCCTCACTACCGCCACGGGTGGCCGAGGTCGTTAAGGCACGGACTCGTGAGCGGGAGGTCTGCGGTTCGAATCCCGCCAGGACCGTCCTCCCTGACTGGGGTTTTTTCCAGGTTTTCCTCAGTCTTCATAACTGGCAAATGCCGGGGAGGTACCTAAACTTAGGCCTGGAACGCTTCCTTCCTTAAAAAAAAAAAAAATATCCTTTCCCAATTTATCATTTCATCTCATGTATCATCAGTGTCCACCGCCTGTGGTGCCTCAGTAGTAAAAACGGGCGTTAAACACTACTCAAAAAAAAAAACTCCTCACTTATTAAAAAACAAACTTTAATACAAGCCTTCAAGGAGTATCTTAAACACATCTTTCAATTCCCTTCAGAGTGTAGGGTAACTGTTGTACTTCTGTGAACAGACATCAGAGTAAGGGCTGAAACCAGACCCGCTGATCACAGGTTTCGCTACGGATGCTGCAGACCACCCTCAGTCTTCTTCAATGAGACTCTCTCTCTGGATTTTGGCGGCTGTGAGCTAGCCGCTGGGCCTGAGTGGAACGGGACTCCGAAGGTGACGACAAATAACGCTTCGTTATTTACTTGTTGATATTGTTTATTCTCCTAGCAAGTTCGAGAATATTCGGGCAAACTCACGTCTCACGTCGAACCATAGCAAGGTAATCTTGGCAAACGCGTACATTTATTGCGCTAACCAAAATGTGTACCATGCAAAGAAATTGTTAATTTAACTGCATTTTTAACACAGCTCAATGTTATATCGGGCAGTTAAAGTGATGACTGGCCCTCAAGCTTCTTCGTTGGAACTAGTCTTGGTACTTAGACTGCTCTTCCGCTGATCTCCGGGGATGGCAGCGACACGTATCTGGACCTGAAAAATTGTGAGACTGCTCCGATTTGGGAAAAATCTAGTCTTTTTATACACAATACAAAATGACGCAATCCATGGGTGACGGCGCGAAATACTCCCGCCAATTTTGTGTGAACGCTTATCTCACTGAATTGCATTTTCATTTACCTGGAACATTTTGGTCAAGCCAAGTGGTTTGCTATTCGTCAGTAAGATGAATTTAAACAGTTTTCATACGCTACTGTCAACGACTCATTTTTCTCGGATACCTGCAACTATGCCGCGTGTTTGCCCAGAGGCGGGGGGGGGGGCATTTCAACCCTAGCTGCTAGCAGAAGGCATTACCTTGCATTACCTTCCATTTGCCAAGTTTTTCTGCGTTCGGAGAAGGACGAGAGTTTTTCCTAGCTTGTTACATTTCTACACGTTAATTCTTAAATATTACAAAAAGTACACCTTATGAACCCATTTCAGCACTATACAATATCAATTTATACATGTACGATTTATGTCATTAAAGTTTCTCACTGAAAGAAAATGCACAACCTACTTGCACATAATTACTGAATTGCTGATTCTAAAATTACAAAATTAATTATTTCAATTACTCTGTAATTGACGGGGATCCAGGGACAGCTTCAGGGCGTAGTCTATCGTTTCCAATACTATTCTGTATATGGCTGTTCAGTTTACTTAATGTTGTAACTTTTCTATCAGATACAGGAATCTTAGCTGGAGTATGGTTCACGTAGTGAAAAAGTCTTCACAATAGTGTTGAACTGCTGGAAACTTTTCTCCCCATTTGCTCTTTCTGACCTTAGTCCAAGCTCTTAATGTGCTCGTACACGCTAGAAGAAACTCACCTTTCAAATTATTTTCATATTGGAGAGGAACAATTTATTTTCAATTTCAAGCAGGGAATTAATCCTCTTGATCCGCTGTTGAACCAAAGAGGTCACCACATGACTTAACATGAGAACGAAAGCGATGTTTTTACTCAAGGAACACTTTCTTCTTTTTCTATTGAGAGGCAATTTGTACCACATTTCATCAACAGATTCTGCTATAGAACAGCTACAGCCTGATGCTAAATTGCTTGACCTTCCTACGTCACTTTTTTGCTTCTGCAATTAGTGCTTGACCTTTCTAATAACACAATGATTCACTTTCTCGCTGCTCTTTTTCGTTGAAGTCCTTTTCTCCTTCAGGATTCTTTACCCTACTCTGATCTAATTTAGTGGTTCAGCAACTTCCAGATTAATTTACTTCTTTTCTCTCCTACCACTCTTCTTACATAAAGAGGTCGGAAAGAGGTAAGAGAAATAAAAACAGATGTCTGCTTCTTTTCTCCTCTTCAGCTTTCCTTAGATGGGATTCCCAGCTTAGCTATGAAATCCTAAGGAGCGTCTGTCACCGCACCAACCAGTTTTGCACATATCTAAGTCTTGAATGTTTTTTTTTTTTTTTTTTTGAGTAGTGTTTAACGCCCGTTTTCACTACTGAGGCACCACAGGCGGGTCTTGAATGTGACACTTGCTACCTGAGCCCGTATCCCCCTGTCGGATTGGATTTGCAGTAGGCGTAAGTTGATTTGGTGAACATTTTCTTTCCAGAAACCTCCTTCATTTTGAAAAACCAAAAACTTAGTAACTACAGCAACTAGCGAATACTGGAATGTTTTTATTTAATTTTATCAATAATTCCAAATTATATCATATTGCACAAGATTTTCAATATAGTCACCCTTTATTGCGATACACTTCTCACATATTTAGATTAAAATTTCAATCTTCCTTGAAGGTCCTTCTTGAGTTATGAAAAGAGGAAAGAGTCAATGACAGCTAGATCTGGGCTGTAAGGTAGACGGTCGATCTCCTTGAATCCACATTTCTTCACAGCTTCCTTTGCAACAAAAGCTGTGAGCACAGGCGCGTTGTCGTGAAGAATGCGCACACCACCACTCAACTTTCTCATCTTTTCTCTTTGATAGAAGCACGTAGTTTGTGCAATAGGCAGCATACTGTGGTGTTCTTCTCTTTGAAGTCAATGAAGAGCATTCCTTCACAGTCCCAAAAGATTGTGGCCATGATCTTCTTGGTTTACTGAGGCTCCTTCACCTTTAGAGGCGGTACTTTGCCAGGTTTACACCACTCCGTTGATTTTCTTTTGAACAAAAGATCATATTTTCATCTCCTGTAACAATTGTTTGCAGAACTTCTCTCTCGTTCTGAAGCCACGGCAGAGCTCCAAAAATGCCTGACAACAGATGACTTGTTGCTGCTTTTAAACTGAGGAAAGCACTCTGGGCGCCCATCTTGCACTAAGTTTATTCATGTTTAAATGTTCATGAATAATTCGTAGGACTGTTGTTTTGTCATCTATAAAGTTCTGACCCCCGCAAACGTTCTTGAAAATGTTTGAAATTTTGATTGCCCTGAATAGCAATGCTCCTTTTGAGAAAAGTTACCGACGTTTCGATCATATCGCAGATTTCACCTTGCATGTCAAAGTATCGAGCACTAGTGGCTATGAGACCCTATTCCTAAAACACTACTGACACCCCAGAAGATGTCAAAACTATGTCTTGAATATTTTTTTAATGAACAAGACGGTGTTTGTACTGCATCGATTCTTACTCTTGGTGATTGGTCAAGAATTCGATATCTGACGCGCATGCTAGTGATCTCCTGCTAGCCTCCCCGGGACCTTTATGCTACACACTTTCGTATGCCGAGGTAATCATGCATAATACTGAACATAGAAACGGGACTATGTTGAATTCTACGCCAATTTCTTAACAATAACTTGGGTTCATTTTTCTATCACTGTGTCAAAGTAAACTGTTCTTCCACTCTAGTGTTCATCAATTCTACTTCCGTTTTTATATCTTTCCACTTATTTATACAACTCCATGAACTTCGGAATAAATGGCAGCTTATTTAATGAGCGTTCCTCGAAATAAGAACAAAAGAACAAATAAGCGCAAAAAAGAGCTTTAACTAGGGCGCCAATAAAACTAAACAAAATATTATAAAACGACTTAGGGCAGTTCAAGAGATAGGACAAAGTTGAAAACACTCGGGCAACTTCGTAAGGATGGTAATCAAAACTTTGAATTTTAGAATACATGAAGAAGATGTTGTAAACATTCGCATTAACGAATGTTTGCTGTGGACAAAAGGAAAATGGACAAATTAAGAAGATCGCATTATAACTTTATAATTTTTTTCTTTCATTTGCAGTTTTTCCCGCAGAAGAATTAAAACACTAATTTGCTGTTAGCGAGAACTTGTGATGGTAGCATTGAAAATGTTCTTGGATTTAGATACGAAATTTGCGGATATCAATGGCGACTGAGAATTAAGACCGTGTTTATTGAATGTTGCAAAAACAGAAGTGTTTAATGTTCAATATATTACATATGTATTTGTTCGCTTATGCTTCAAAGAACACAGATGGTAAACACCAACATTACAGCCACCAGTGAGAAACTATTAAAATCAAAAAGCGCATTGACAACAGTTTTTACTCCAGAGCTCATTGCAGCAAATTATGTATGCCGTGGGCCTGCTGCTTAGTAACATAACTGTTTGATATCTGTGTTGATTTTGAAATGCCGCATTTGTGCAAAGATAATCGGACAAACTCAGGGTAAACTTTACGCTATGGTGCATTTCAAGCGTTAAATATACAATTCAATGTGTTTGCCTTGATCTGCACTACAGTTCGTCATCAAACGCAATCTCATTATATAAATAAGTATGACGTTAGTTTAGGGTGCAATTGAACTAATCACGAAATATCGATTACTTTGTTAATCTATCTAAGTGATTCTCCAAGTGGTTCACGCAAATACAAAACAATCTATGCTACACAGATTTTGTTGTGCTACTGGGTGCCTCAAGAAAAGAGGATCCAACCACGGCGAACCTACCTCGAACGTATATTCATAGCCACAGCGAGCCAAATAATGAAGGAATACTGAGAAAAGAGGAAAGGAAAAGGAAAATGCATTATATTGGAACTCATAAGTGTTTGTGTCAATATGAGAAAGCGTTTATGCCATAGCCATACCGTGCGAGAAGTATTCTGTACTACAAAGAATTGCAATAGTGGAGGCGTACGTGCGTACTGGTTTCATAAACGCTAGAGAATTTTGCAACCATATTGCCTAATGTAGGTGTTCTTAATAAGTGGTACAAAAATGGAGTACAATGGAATCGGTTGCGAACGCGAATGGGGAGAAAATACTACACCGATTCCGTCTACTGTTATTCCTGTTGTGATCGACAATATTCAAGCACGGATGCTCAGAATGTACAATAAGTCCATACGTAAATTGACGCAACGCAACTGCCCATTTTTGTTTACGAGGCGGGGTATACGCATATCAGTTGGCGTATAACAATACAAATATATTGTCCATTAGTAAGCTATATCCCTAATATGCAACAGGTAACAAGTTTAGGTAAATATTTCCAAGGAATATGTGAAGAATGGAAGTTAAAGAATCCCTGAACTACCCATCGAGTAAACAGTTTATTCTGTTTCATTAACTGTTAGTTTGATTTTGTAGAACGGGCTTTAAATTTTCCAACTCCTATAAGCGATATACCAATTCCACAAAGAGAAATTAAATTAATATATATTGAACATGTTCGCTTAATAAATCTTTATGTAAATAGTGTTCAAGATATGAATGCTAACATTTTTAAAGTGATACAATTATATTTAGTTGCTAAAATATTGTAACTGGTGACAAAAAGAAACATCTCTTGAACACAAAACTCTTCTAACTTCTTCACGTTACATCGGGCGGTTCACAAGGTTTCCAGACAGAGCTTCCTGGGATTTTTGGTGGAAAGAAGTTTGTGTTTTCTAATGAAACATACAAAAGAACTTATTCACAGTATACATAATTGTATGTAATGAATTCTGGAGGGAAATAAGTGTTGACAATCCGCTATCGAAATGTAATAATCTCTTAGTGGTGGTAGTGGCGTTTATCATATTTATTCTTTAAGCATTAGGTGTATATATAAGCATTCATAAGCCTTTTGCAGCGTACATGTAAACATAATAAAAATTGAACACCTTAGTTCTTGCAATATTCGGGACCCATGCTATTAATTATTTTCAGTCCCTAATGATATTCGTAAATTCTGTTTCTCATTCCAAGGAAATGTTCAGTATTACCATGCAAGTTTTCGTTAACACAGCAAATTAACGCACTAATCCTATCTGTGAGAATAATTGCAAATAAAAGAACAAAGAATGAAATAGAGAGTTATAACGCGATCTTCTTAATTCGCCCGTTCATTACCTTCCTTTTGTCCGCAGCAAACTTTCGTTGATCCGAATATTTACTTCAACTTCTTCATGTACTCTCAACTTCCAAGTTTTATATTCCATCTTTGCGAAGTTGTCCCAGTGCTTCCAACTTTCTCTTATTTCTAGAACATCCATGAGTCGTTTTATAGTATTTTGCTTATTTTATAAGCATCCTTGTTAATTAAAGATGTTTATGTGCTGTCTTATTTACGTTTTTAATTAAAGGAAACATAATGGCATTTATTCCAAATTTCAAGAGATGTATGCAAACAAAAATACATATTTTGGGACACAAATTTACTGCATTTATAGAGCGACGGCTGAACAGCATGCGCCTGCGTGACAGCTCGTGAAGCCGCTCCACTAATGAAGTTTCCACTGTGGAAGAACGTCAAAGTGATCCCTCCCTCCCAGAGGTAGTCAAACCGTCTAGGTTTGTACTGAAAACCGTCATTTGAATTAGTTGGATGAGTGGAAAGATTTAAAAACTAGGGTGGGAGAACAGTTTGCATTGATACAGCTAATATAGCAAGAAATCTATGACCTCAAGTAAATTGTTGAATAAACTGGCGTAAAATTCAACACAGTCGCATTTCTACGTTCAGCATTATCCATGGATGACCTGGAGTATAGCATGTGGGTCCTAGGGCCGCTGCCCGGAGATCACAAGCAAGGGCGATAGGTAATTTGTTAAGAGCAGCTGGAATGACATTCTCAGATGTCAGTTTTGGACCAATTCTCATGAACCCAAAAATAAGAGACAATCGATGCAATACATGCACCGTTTCTTCGGTCAAGAAAATATCAAGACAAGGTTCTGACATCGTAGAACAACATGCACTTAAGTTTTGTTCCTGTTACAATTTCCTTTAGCGTTTGAATAGCCCCATTCTGAAAAGGCAGAAGAGATAGCAATTTCTATAAACACTGAAACCTTTTTAGACCGCTTTTATTAATTGACACTATGTAAATATTAATTTGCATTTTGCAATTTGCCCATAATACAGTTCTCCAGAAGTTCTGATTTATAGGTCAAACTTTTTCTCAACTGTTGTGTCCAGAACAGTAGTGGTACGATTGTCTTCCCATCTTTGAAATTTTCTTTGCTAACCATTATGGAATTATTACCACTGTCAGTATTTGCAGCTTCGGAAATTTATTTCTCGGCATTACTGTGGTTATATGTTTGTATTACCTTTTTGTTTTTATTTACAGAACCTCCTTATTCTGGTATAGTTATACTTAATTCGATCGAAACTTTAATATTTGCATGCACTGCAACCGCAGGTTTAAAATAGCACGAAAGTTGCGGAGACATATTAAAGTACAGTATGAAAACTTTATAGAAAAAGTCCATATAGGCAGGTTCGCTTATCTTCCATTTCACCCACCAGGGCAGATTTATGCATCACCTTTAGCAGCTCTCGCTTATTTTTCGGAGTTGCCAGCCGTTATACAATTTTACCCTATATCATCCAGGTGCAACTGTAATGGACTTGTACAACGTCTTTCACGTACGAGTGGTGCGGTTCGGCGCTCCATGGCAGAGTAGTGAATGGACGTGTGACTCCGTGCACCCTGCTCCTTGGCTTACTTTTATTCGTTTCTCAATGTTACCGAAGTTATGACAAGTTTAATTGGAACGTTTATGTGTTACCTAACCTAACCTAACCAAGTGTTTTGGGTTTTGTTATAATAATGCCATGAGACATTTTAGCAACGGATTCGTATGTGATTACATCATCTTGCAGAGGGTTTAAAGGGCGATTTTTAACAAAAAAAATCCCAAGTGCGCGTCCTACAAGCAAAGAAACCGTGTGTAAACATGGGGATACGAGTTCGATGCTAGACAAGAAGAGTAAAGAGGCGCGTACTTACTGAGGGGAAATTAGACGAAGTTGGAGAACTATTAGAACACTTTCTCCTCAAAAGTCTCGCAATTGTGTGCACAGGAAACCGCAATTTCAATGAGCTTAGTGTGGCGAGCTACAATTTTTAAAACTTAAACCTTACAAGGTCTTTGTTCACGAATTGCTACCACAGTATAACGAGAGTCGGGTACAGTTCTTTAAATGGATTTTCCGGAATGTTAGAGATAAGGTAATTGAACCAAATATAATAATCTTCTCTGAGGAAACACGGCTACATTTACTTGGCCAAGTTTGGACGCGGTATTGGCGGTCAGAGGAAATTTATTTAGTTTTGCAGATAATGTAAATTCTGAACCTTAAAGGAATGACATATTCTCCTCATTCTTTGAATAAGTGACCGATATTGGATGTCGGTCTGCATATTTCTAGCAAGATTCTGCTACTGCACCTACAATAGCAGAGTCGTTACATTTCATCGAGGACAATTATAAACACAGGTTAATTAGAAGGGAGTTATTGCACGTAAGGTCCCTGGTTCTCACATCAAGTAATTTTTATTTACGAGTTACGTTAAAATTAAAGTGTATAGGTCAAATCATCACACAATATTCGGAGAAAAATTAGCTCTAGCTCGGAAAATGAACGATGCGCGCAAAAAGAAATTTCCTTAAAAGATGCCAAGAGTTGTGTGGATGCAGAAACAGAACATTTCCAAGTCTCTTGTGAAAAGATATGGACTTATTTTCAGTAATTATAGCTGTATTTATGGGAACCTGATTCGTTACAAAGCTAGTGATTTCAGTTGCCGCCTAGACATTTTATCTGTTTTATGGGATGTAAAAGCTCTGGCTGCCGTGGCTAGATCCGCCATGCTATTGCCAACTCGTGCGTGAAAAATCAAGTAGAAAAAGACACATAAAAGTACCGTTAATGCCGCAAATACGACTGCTGGAGCTAGCGTGCAACCTTAAAATATAATCCATAAGTTAGGTTTAAGTTTCGCTAGGATTTATGTAAAAGGAATACTCACTTACGTTAGGACCCAGTTAGGTTAGGAGTTCGCTAGTTTACTTTGAGAAATTTGCCATATTGTGCTTTAACCTTTATCCTGCTTCTATACGATGCTATGCAATGCATTTTATGGCACAATCGACAACCGTAGGTATAACGTTGCATGGGTGGTGTTTACAGGAGCATTTGCCTTTCAGTGACCGTAACTGTGGTATTTATTCATTTAATGCATTTCTTTATGTTGGCACAACGGTGAGGTCAGCATACTACGCTGCCATTTTGTCCTTATTGCGATTTTAGCTTTTAAAATAGATGGAGCGGTTGGATTGGGATACTAGTTTTCAATGGAGTCACTTCATTTCCTAATAATGTCTTTATCCAGTTTCTATTATTCTATGTAAGATTAAAACTTCTATTTGTGTTGGTACCCAAACTGTAGCTTTACCTTAATTCTTTTCGTATTTATAGTGCACTAAATTACTGTAAATATTGACTTTTATGTACGTTTTACTACTGAGGCACCACAGGCGGCGGACACTGATGATACATGAGATGAAATGATAAATTTGGAAAGGATATTTTTAAGGAAGGAAACGTTCCAGGCTTAAGTTTCCTGGAATTTTCCTGAGGAAAACCTGAAAAAAAAAAAAACAGTCACTAGTCCGCGTCTTAACGACCTTGGCCACCCGTGGCAGTGTTATATAACTTATATACACCGCACAGCCTAACCTATTTACATACGGCTTTGATCTATCCAACTATATGTGCTGCATATAAGGTTATCACAGTGTTATTTATTAATATTAATATTTGAGCTTGTTTCGACAATAAATATTGGAATACGCCACCAAACAAGACGAAACGCTATCAAAACAACTTACTGATATTGTTTTCTACAATTTACCATCTTTCACTGACGATTCAAGTTTAATCATATCTTTCAACTATTTCTCAGTGATTTTGAATTTATCGCTGGCAACTGTTAGCCCCAAAGTCTACTAATTTGAAATGGTAATCACAGAACTTTCAATTCATTCAAAAATAAAGAGAGAACTAATGCTTAGCGTTATAAAATGTCACAAATACTAGAGGGATTAAGTGCATGCAAACTCATATGAAACTACATTCTTTGAATATAATAACAAAACATATTAAATGCTTTTTTTTCCTAAATTGTGCTAATGCATTGCTATAAGTTACTATTAAATCGCAATAAACCTTTAACTATAGTATAAAAATACAATGTTGAAGTCCTATGGTACATTTGTTTTTAATTTACCTATTTTAATGGATTTCAATGTTTAGGCAGCGGTTCCGGCAATCAGAAAATTCCTGTTTAGTCGCTTTTCATTAACAAAGGACTATTTGTTTCGCATTGCTGTTTTGCTGGATGATGATGTTAAAAGGGTGTGTAGTGGACTCAACTGAGAGTATCCCGCAAATTTTCTCGCTATACATTGCTTAATTGGTTGGAGCAGGAATTGAAGGTGCGGGGGCGTAGGGGGATGGCGTTGTAGTTGTTGTTGTGTTGGTCTTGGTTTCGAAGTCTGCCCGGGCTGCTCACTGATGGTGTCGTTTGCTCCAATTCTGTTTAGTTTATTCCCAGGGTCCACCGGAGTGTTTCGGGATCAGTATAGATCCACGGGAACGAGAAATGTGTTGCCCAAAAATACACAAGGTTGACTTGTTTAAAATACTTCATTCTCATATAAAGTACTTCCTGACTGTTCGCCGCTGACTTCGCTACTCACTTAGACTGGCTTCCTGAGTGAATATCTGGATGTCTGAATGTCCCTCTGAATCTATGAATGTGTGAGTGTAAATCTGTGAATGTATTTCTACTGAGTGTCTGAATGTGAATCTATGAGTGTGTGCATCTGAATGTGAATCTATGAGTGTGTGAATGTCTATCTTCTGCGAGTGTCCCTCTGAATGCCTGAATAACTCTCTGACTTCTGGACTCCAGTTTTTCTAACACATCGCCACGCCTTTCGCTAAATTTAATTCCCTCGTATTTTATCCTGTTTTCGTGTTGTACTTTCGTCATTGGCTATCCTAAAATTATTTATTTGTATTTAAGTTCTCCTGATTCGTTAACTTTTATCCGAAGACCATTGGCTAGAATTATTCTTTCCCCCTGATCTAATGTCTTCCCACGAACTTGAATTTTCCCAGAACAACCTATCGTAAATTTCGGCACTTTCCTTATATTCTGATTTCTATTGAAAATTATTTGCCTTCCTTAGTTTGTCGATTTCTAAATGTTCCTAGATATTAAGCACGTGTTTTCGGCTTTCCTGTAATAAAACATTTTCGTCTCCGTTCTGACATTTTCATTTTCTCTTAAATTATTGCTACGTCTGACTTTGTTAAATACTATCCCGTTACGGCCACATGTTTCTCTTATTGTCAACTCCTAAGTATTTCCCGGGTAGAAGGTTCGTGACCTAACAAAAGATAGTTTACCCTTTCTTCAGCCTTGTCTAAGGAGCGGTCAGTGAGTGGAGTCAGGTATACATATTCGTCTCTTTCTCACGTATTTTACACAAAATGTATACAAAACCCTTTTGTAAGTTACAAGTTACAAATTATTTCTATTTTTGTTCTATCTATCTCTAAAATATTTCTTATACCTATACATAATAATTATCCTTATCAAAACTAGTGCCTTTATAAATATAACTCTGCAGCCTTTTAATTAAATTAATAAAGGCAGCCATATTTCCGGCTTCATGGTTTAATTTGAATTATCCACATAGCCGCAGCGAACGTAACGCCAGTCTATGATTATTTGCGACATTCGGTCGCCGTTTCCGTAGTTCTGTTGCAAGACTAAAGAATGTGCTTGGGCTTTATTAATGAAGACCCACTACTTATTTACCATTAATGTGTACCTATTACTTTTGATACATTGTTGGTCCTGGTGGTGTAGTGGTTACCATACTTGCCTCCTAAACCCAAAACGCGGGTTCGAACCCGGCCAGGACCGATGGATTTTTCGCGCGTAAAAATCCTAAGTATGGCTTCCTTCGGAAGGGAAGTAAAGCCGTGGGTCCCGTGTCGTACATTTACGGCACGAAGAAGAACCTCAAGCCTGAAAGAAGAGGCCTCTGAGCAAAATTTGTCGGCCGTTTCACGCCCTGAGTTGAATGGGACGCTGATGACCCGAGATGTTAAAGAGCGTCCATAAATAAAGCAATAAAAAATATCTTTTGATCCACAAGGTTTATTGACAAATTTTCCAGGGAGAATTATATTATAATTCTGAGAGAGCTTTATGTTGTCACTGGAGACACCATCGGACTTTCTATGAATTGCCATAGCAACCCATTGAAACGTTAAAACTTCATAGGCTGCTTTAAGGATTTTGCGTACCAAATCTTATAGGATAACCATGTAGCAATAATTTGTGCATGGCTTTTGATTCAAGTCTCGTGGCAGAAACTTGGGGGTAGGTTTAAAGAATGGAGGATGATGGTAGGATAAAATTCCTGTGTACCATGCCAACTTATTTTATTTGTTCAGTAGACATATCCCCAGTCTAAGTTGAAATTACAATTGGTAGCCTCTGATAGACCCTTGCCTTTCACAAATCTGTCGCAGGAGTGCCTTGAGTGTACGTACAACGTTGACAGTCCGTCCTGCATGATACAAAAGGGAGAAAGAGCAAGCTGTATGGGGGTAGATCCATAAGTTCCCGGTTCTACCGTAAGGATTATCACCTTCACAAAACCCTTATCTGGTGTCATTCCTTATCTTTCAAAATGGAGTATCGAGCTGTTATTAAGCTGTTAAACAGGGGTTAGACAATATATATGGGTAAGTACCCCCCTCATACTCTACCGCAAAAGAATGGACCAAACTTTTTCGAATGGTCGAGAAAGCATTGAAGACGAAGAGCGTGCAGGTCGGCCCTTGGAGATGCTCATTCCTGAAAACATCGTTCTTGTTAAAGAAGAAATTATGGAAGTCCGGCGGCTCAAAGTTACAGAAATAGCACCAAGGTTGGGCCTTTCTAAAACAACATTTAAACATGAATGAGGTTAGTGCAAGTTGTATGCCTAGGCTTCTTTCCTCAGTCCAAAAGCAGCAAACAGTCAACAGTTGTCAGGTATTTTTGGAGCTCTGCCGTGGTAACAAGAGAACTTCTGCAAACTATTGTTACAGGATATGAAACTATGGTTCTCAACTATGGTCCCTTGTCCAAAAGAGAATCAATGGAGTGGCCCAAACCTGGCGAAGCACCGCCTCTCAAGGCCAAGGTCACTCAGTCAACCAAGAAGATCATGGCCACAATCTTTTGGAACTATACTCTTCATTGATTTAAAGGAGAGGAACACCAAAGTAAATGGGGAGTACTGTGCTGGTCTACTGCACAGACTACGTGCTTCCCTGAAAGAGAAAAGGTGCGTAAAGCTGAGTGGTGATGTGCGCCTTCTTCACGACAACGCGCCTGTGCACACAGCTCTTATTTCAAAGAAAGCTAAGAAACGTGGCTTCAAGGAGATCGATCATTCACCCTACATTCCAGATCTAGCTCCCAGTGACTATTTCCTCTTCTCAAAACTTAAGAAGGAATTTCAAGGAAGGAAATTTAAGTGTGACAAAGAAGTAATGGATGTTGTTTATGCAGACAATACTTGTGATTAATTTTGGGGAGGGAGGTTGAAATGTTAATTCAAAGACGTGAGAAGTGTATTACAATATAGGGCAACTATATTGAATTTAGCCTGTTATATATTTCCGAAAATGTTAATTTGCTACACCCTTCAGCAGTGCATGCCACAATATAGACCTTTATTGTAAAAAGTTGTAATCAAATTGGCGTGTGCAATGTGCATTCAGCAATCGATACTCTGGGACCTGAAAATCCATGGTGTTGTACCACATTTTTTATCAAGATGGTGGCGCCTTGCTTTTGGTTCTTTCCAAGAAGCAGTTTCCATCAAAAGAGTTCCCGCCGACTCTTCCCTCAGGCTTTTTAAAGACGAATTCTTTTTCTGACGAGATGTCTGCAGTGCAAAGGAAAGAATTGGAAAAGGAGAACATTTACCCACTTTCCAATACACAGACCCAGGGCTGTACAATATCTTCCATTGCATTGTTATGACTGCATATCGATATGTATTTATTCTACAGTGTTTGCATTCCGAGATAAAACCATCGATGTAACTTAAAACTCGCATTTTAGTCATGACTTTGATATTTATCGGGACCATGTCATTTAAGTGGTGAACGCCTTTCATTTTTATTCACATTGCCCGGTATCGAATAATAACAAAGAGAAAATATTTACATGAATGTTTCACCTAGTTACCGATATATGCACAGTTCATATGAGCAGTGTCTAGAAATTACAATCAAGCGGTTTTATTTATTAGATTGGTCAAACATTTTTTTTTCTTCTTATAAATGGCACCTTGACGTAATATAACAACAAAAAACTATAGTCTATTCTTTTCGACGATTTTCACCTCTACCACAATCCCAATTTGTTGCCAATATCAATATATTTGGAGGTAAAAACATGTACTTTGACATCTTAGAAGATTCCGTGCATCTGAACAAACAATAGTCAGAAGGCGCAACCTATGGCCTATGCTAAGGCGAGACTTGAGGCAGTTAAAAGTGAGTGGCATAGGTGGTGTTTTAAAAAGTTTTGAGTATGTCCCACGTTGGTAGGCCAAAGATTGAAGGAGTTATGGGTGGTGGGAGGAATGGTGATGGAAATTTAATTATTTGCGATACAGTTCACCACTCAATAACTTTTCTTCTCCATCTACAGGGATTTTGTTGGTTTTTGGGACCTGAAAATGCCGGGTTGAGTGATGGAAATTAGAGGTGATGTGTTGACGAGAAAGAGTACCCTGTTATCTGCCAGTTGACGTCGTTTATTCAGCAAAAAGTGCATACCACGGCGTTTCTCTTCGGGCCGCAGTAATGAGACGTTTGGCAGACCCGCGGGGCTATAATGCTTGACTAACAGTAGTTTTCTGACTGCTGGGAAGAAGCGCCGAGCAGAAGTGAAGCTCGTACGATGTTGCAGTTTGAGTTTCCTATTTTTCTATCTGTGTGAATTAAGTATAGTTATGTTGACACAGTTTTTCTTTGCTTGAAGTGTGTATAAAATTTTGGCATCCTCTGTATATTATATCGTATTAGTGCTAGTGCATTGCTATTGTTGTTTTAGAGAAACCAAAGCCTCTTGAAAATACACTAGCCGCAAGTGGCTCATTTTCGAGCGCAACGCTTAGAACTATATTTTCTATGGCTGAAGGTCTTCGGGAGCGCCGCTTATCTCGCATACTGAAAAAGTCCTAACCTTCTACCTGACATGTTTCTTCAGCTGAATGAAGACTTGGTACAGAGTCTAAGAAGAATGCCAACTGCGTCGCGCATTCTTCGTTAGATTTGGAGAACATGTAATGAATATATATTAATAATAATGTATACACAAATTTTGAACTATTCTTTAAAATAATATTTTCAGCAAACATAAATAATAAAACGTTGTTTAGTAACTTAGGGATAAATGAAGGAACCATTTATAGGTATAAACTTACTGACCGGTCTAATACGATTATCTCCCATACTGGATTTCACCCAAATAATGAACTAGAAAAAACAAAACCAAAGCTAAAGTATAAGAGGAATAAAATGGGGTTATCAGCATCAGACAATATTGAAGAAATAAAAGTAAAAGCAGAGGGAAGAAATAAAATAAAAAAGTAGTACCGGGAATAAAGAAAGTCCTCCAAATTGTAATTTTCAACAGTTTTATGTTCGTATTTTGTATTTGTAGCTAAATAATAAAATACTACACGCATTACAATTTGAGTACGTGTTCTATTTTTTCATTTTCAAATATCAATTGTATAAACCACAGATGTGGTAGAGATGCAAGCTTAAATTTACATTATTTTATTTAACTTGTGTATAACAAATGTAAACACAGTTATCAGGCTACCATGAATTGCACTTTTTTCAAATATATTCATATAACTGGAATGAAGGCAATTTATTTATAAAATTATTAAAACCAGTTGAAATATACAGAGTGAGGCGTTTACAGTGTCGTGGTCATTTTACTCCGAAACGAAGGGGAAAAAAATGATTCAGACAAAATTTGAAATGTTCTTAGGGGAACATAAGTAAGCGACTTCAAATCGTTCTTGAAATGTCATTCTTAATGTCATTAAAAAGTCAAATTGATTTTTTTTTTCAAACGGAAAGGTGTATTTTCTTTTCCGAGAATGGAAAGAACAATGAATGTTCAGTATAAAAGTTCTACTTCTAGTAGCTAGGGGAGATACGTGATATGTGATATGGATTGGATAATGTTCTTTGCATTCCCGGAAAAGAAAATACACCATTCCATGAGAAAAAAATCAATTTGACCTTGAAATGGCAGCGATACTATAAATGCTTCCTCCTGTATAAAGTAAGAGCCGCTTACGGTACAAGAAAAAAACGCACTTAGGTACTTGGATGAATACCCAGACTGAATTGTTTTCTTCAAAATAAAATCACGACATCTATTATTAAGCGTTACTTCTCTAATATACCTTTTATCTAAACAGTCAAGCACTTTCGTTCCCCAGTAATAGGTGCAGAATTCTTTGGGTTGTCCCTGAAGTCAAATGAGACGTGCATCGTGTTCATTATGCTTTCCCTAGATAGTCTTTAAGATATAACAGACCCATCGAGTAATGCGCAGTGTTTATTAGGATTTTCATTTCATATTGGAGATGTCATTCAAGGCACTATGATTGCTATGTGGTTCAGTGTTATCAATTGTTTGACTGCCAGAACTTGTTTATATCCAGATGAGTACCAATGTTGGAATGAATAATTTAATTTTAAGGTAACTTTCCACGATCTCCCGTTCCAAGTTGAGGAAGTGATTATAAACAAAGCATTCTTCACTCTCTGAAGTGATTATGTCATTAAAGCAAATGTAGATCAACAACAACAAGTCTTTGACTGTATGAAGTATAATGCAATCTTTGAACTTTGCCTATTAGTTGAGCTTCATTTTTTTTTTCATATTATATGGTAAGGCCATTTGAATTACGGGCTGGCAAAGCGCTGCTGCGTGTTAGGAGAAGTCAGTCGTGAAGACCTATAATGCATGTGCACATAGCAGCGGTAATTTGTTAGGGAGTAGTTGTGCGTTCATTGTGTTTAAACTTCTTTCTAACTGTTCCCGTCAACCAGTCTCGTAAAACTCGTTTTTGTGTATCATACATATGTGAAAAAGAATTCTTGTAGAAGTGATGAGGCAGTTCTCAAGAAGATATAATATAATAATAAAATTAATAATAATAATAATAATAATAATAATAATAAATTATAATAAATAATAAAATCTGTAATACGTCGTCCTGGCACCAAGATGCCCATACCCAGGACATACATTAGTTTCTCTTGTTTATTACATCTTTTCTTATCTCTTGCATTTTAACATTCTTTGTACAGATTATATCTATAACTAACTAAAAAGTAATTAAAATGAAAAAATGCAAAATAAACAAAACAACCTCAAATTAAAATACTCAACAATTCTCTACCTGAAAATCTGTTAGCAAACAAAACTATAACTAGTAGCCAGCTATAATTTAACTACAAAAACTTAAATTCAAAAATAAAAACTGAAGCTAGAGCTTAACAAGAAATCCTAGAAGTGTTCTAGGTGGAAAAAGTGCTAAATGATTACGAGAAACTGGATCTCTCAATGATAGAGAACATGTTCCGCACCGTCCCTTCTGAAAAGTTAAATGGAATGCTGTAATTTTTACTCATATGTCGGGAAGATGTTGCCGCTGAGGGGCATCATTTTCAACATCTCTTATAATACGGGTCACTACTTACCAATATACTATTATTTTATACTCTCAGTAAAAATAGAAATAGTAAAACAAAACACTAAGCTTAATCGCGACTCTTACTTACACTTATACGGTTGCAGCGGACGCATTACTTGATAGGCAGCCGTGCTCACGCGGCCCATAACTCAAGTAACCTCACTGTAGTAATATATACGGGATTGTTAAGTGTTAAATACAATGAAAATAAATTGGATCATATTTCGTGTATTTTTCACAGAAATAAGTGCGAAAATTATATACAGAGAGTGCCAAAAAATGTATACACACTTCAAGCAAAGAAAAAACTGTGTTAGCGTAACAAAACTGAATTCACACAAACAGAAAATGAACACAAATCATTCTAGACTTTTACAGTTGCAACAATTGCTCTAAATGCCCACCATTGGAATCGATACACTTCTGTGTACGTTGAACTACTGATTGAGCAAGTGCGAAAGTGTCCTCAGCGATTGCAGCACATGCCGTTTCAATTTCTTCCCGAAGTGCTGGCAGTGTAGCTGGTTTTCTACGGTATACAACATCCTTAAGAGTTACCCATAGGTAGAAGTTCAACGGAGTTAGATTCGAAGGTGGAAACTTAATTGGACCTCTTCGTCGTATCTATTGCCTTGGAAGATTGTCATCAAGGTACGCACATACATCTCGGTGATGGTGCACCATCCTGTTTCATACGGTACCACGAGTCTCACATTTGTCTCGAATGCGTGCAATTGTTACTCGCATTGGCGGTTCTGTTCCATTCATCTCGATTGCCTTTGAAATTTAACAATATTCTTGGTTTTCCAATACCACTTCAAAATTACTTTCGGTTGTGCAAACGATAATCTTCACTCCATTTTGTTGTAGCAACGCTAGCATAACGTAATGTGAGTCACATCTGTTTATAAAACATCACACGATAATCTTGGCTTCATTTGTTCACATAACAACGCTATCATAATATATATAAGTCACATGTGTTTACAGAACATCATACTACATATTACTGTTGTTTTTCGATCTAACTTTGAAGTAAGTGTGAAAGTGTGTATATATATTTTTGGCATCCTCTGTATATATTTTTTTTTCATAGCTCCTGGTTCATCACTGTAACAAAATATTATATTTCCCTCTCACATTCGGGATATTTTCAGTCTATAACTTTCACAATTTATTTGTAATATTTTCATACGTTGTAGAGAGTAGGGAGTAAGTTCACAACTACACGCGTGGTAAGCACTGATTAAGTGGTATTTCAATGAGCAATAAAAAGCGAACATAGAACACACGTTCTATATGAATTACTATAAGAAAACATTCTCATAGATACCATATCGCAAATTTTTAATTCGTTTTCAGTATAGGGATCACTCATTTAGTACTAGCAGGCAATCTAAACAATGGCGTTGACTAGCTTTTGACTCTTCCAAGAGTGCGACGGGTAATTTGTTCCTCACCAAAAGAATTGGGCTCTTGCCGTAAATAGTGATATTTCTAGAAATATTACTTTTGCGCACACTGTACGTGCAATGCAGTCAAGGTTGCAACACCTACATATTCAGAGACAATCTATAGCGAATGATAATGAAGTAAATTTTATAGCTCTACCTTTTGGTGAAGCCTGGGCGCGTAGCCTTTTGACGTTAAACTTTATAGTGGAGAGATAACATATCTTTTCTCCACGATCCGTACATGGCAGTAGCTTCCTCCATCAACTGGATGTATTTCTTCGTTTCTCTTTTATGCATGCACTTTTATGTGAAAAGTATGTGCATTTATACAAGTGTGTTATGCATTTATCTATATGAATATAAACTTTTCTGAGTTTGTACAAAAATACCCAGCTATGATCATAACTTGAGAGAAGTTGCGAAAGCTCCTACTCTAATTATTCGGATTTAAGTGGCAAGAGAGAGGTTATTATTACAGCGGCTGGTGATTTTTCTCTTTTCGATTTACTTTTTCAAGAGCGGCACTCAGTGCAGGATGATTAAGGAATAAAATGAAAAAAGGATTTAGATGGGTCCCTTTGTTTCAAAGCATAATGAGAAGAGGTATATTATATTTTGTGACTGTATTTATCATCGGCGCCCTGACTGCAATCTAAGATTTATATGTTTATAAATGGCATATTAATTTCATTGTTTTAAGCAGGGGGCATATACTTCTTTGATTAATTATGTAATGATAACCGCAGTGTCATATAACACTTTATTAATTGTGTAAATAGAAAATATTAGATATAGTTAGAGTGAGATGTTTAGATTGGAATCGAGAAATGAATGCTAATATAACACCTGCAGATTGTTCATGCTACATGAGAGTAAAAGTGAAAGGCGAACATCTGGCATTCAAAGCTACAAGCAATTGGTTTTTCCGAGCATCGGTGAGCATGGTTTTTACACTGTATGTGTTAGCCCGCTAACTTTTCGCGCCCTTCCACAACTTTCTCTATGAACTGGCCAATTAGCAATGAGCATTTTAAATTTTAAAAACCGGCGATGCTCCTGAGCCACTCAATCGGCAACGGAAATTTTGATTAGGGGCGTAACTTACATATCTTGCAAGTGGAATGCATAGCCGTGTGATATTAAGGTTAAATCCTCCAGTAACAAATAAGCAGCTTTAATTCCTAGGAAAAACTCGTACGGTAGATCAGTACTTAGCAAAGCCTTGCCACGATGTGTGAATCAGCTAATAAAGTGATAAGTGTTCAAACGCCGGAAGCTCGCGGCCATCAGAAGTACTTAGCTTGCCAGCGCGCCGAGTAAATTAACTACTATTTCAAGGATTACGAGCATTCATGTCCCGAGACGAACAAAAGCTCATTTTTAATGTGGAATCTGGCCAATAAATTCATTTGTCCCACCGCATACCTTCGTGTATTTATATTTTGAATGAATTTCCTGTCCTCTCCCGTTGTGTGAAGACAACGAAGACGGCAAAATCCCTGGGATAAGGTTGCGGGAAAAGCAACAGGTATCTGCTAGGCCCACGCAGCAAATACTGACGTGGAGAACTAAACTACTTTCGACGGAGACCCTGGCGGAAACCCAAATCCCACAACAAAGCTTTCAGTTTCGGAAATTATTTTGTTATGATCAAATTGTCAGACTCCCTCCGTTCCAAAATAAGATACATAAACCTGCCATTTCTATTGCTGCAAAAGGTTGTATACATGCAATATATGGGTTTTATATGATACAAGTGTACTACATATTACCGATAAATGAGACACTTGAGCAATCGAATTGTTAGAAAAAGGAGGTATTGAATTTTTCAGTTCAACAGCATACGCTTGTAACTGCAATTTGCTTCTTTTTGTCAACTAATATTAGCACAAATTTCTTATTCATACTTCATGTTTGCACAGTATCAAAAACCAGAAACAGTTCAAGGCTTTTATCTGAAATATAGGTTTGGAGTCTTAATACGTTCCTTCTACATTTTCTGACGTATTTGGGTGGCATTACAACACTCAGCTGTCTGATGTTGCACTTTTGACTTTCTACTCTCACTTGTCTAGGTTAATTGTCCCTGGGCTCCTACTAGAACACTGCTGCAGATGGTCACTTTATGTCTGTCAAAAAAAGTTTGTGATTAGATGTTCCACAAATGAAATGAACATAAACAGGAATATTTCCTATCCCTAGGTAAATCAACGGTTCTGGCATTCCACGACCTCTCAGGCCCATAGTTGTTTTTGGGGGGATTAGTACAAGGATGTAGTGGTCACTTCGACTTCATTGCTGCTCACTTCCACGCTGTATCAATCTTACTATCTTAGTAATCTGTTGTGGCGTCATGTGTGACACCACATTTGTTTATTTGTGAATCAAGTGGAGTCATTCGCCTCTGAACTTTCAACGAATATCTCTCAGTTACAGGTGACCCAGCAGCCTTAGCAGGTAACAACAAGCGACATACATAGCGGCCTCTCAAGGACTGTTTACTTAAATCATTTGTTCATTGCATTGGTTGTACACTATAACATTCGCATAGCCAATGCTAGCGTTAATCTCCTACATATGTATTATCACACAGCAATATTTATACGTGGATGCACAACAATCTTATTTATTGTATTAATTTTTATGGAGTATTTTGGAACGAGAAATTACTTTTTTTTAAATAGTGTGTAATGCCCGTTGTAAGTACTGAGGCATCACATGCGGTAGACATGATAATACATGAAATGAAATGATAGATCGATAAAGAATTTTTCCTTTTAATTTAAGGAAGGAAGCGTTCAAGGCCAAAGTTTAGGGAACATTCCCGGCTTTTGCCTATACGAGGACTGAGAAAAACCTATAAAAAGCCTAAGTCAGGGAGCATGGGATGAATATTAGATGCACATGCATATATTATGTTTATAGCGATAGTGATCGGTAAAATACATAAAATATGGAAATAATTATTTTAATTTATTATTTTCCTTAAAGAAAGAAATTCAAAATAAGTACAATATTAATTTTTCGGTTACTATATTCACGCAAGCGCAGCCTTAGATGTTTTGACTCGCTTTGAAATGCCCTTTTTATTGTTAAAAGGGTATTTCAAATGAAATTTTGCTCAATTGACCAAAAATCAGTCTCTAATTTTATTGAATTCTCAAAAAACAACAAACAAATTTAAATATTAATTACTAAGTAAGTAATTGTAGTTTGCTAATTTACAAAAAAAAAAAAAAAAAAAAATGGAATCAATGGCTGTTATTAATTCTTTACAAAAATCTGTTTTTTTAATATAAGAGTCGGCTACTTTGATATTTCCTGGTTGCAATAGTTTAAGTAGCATATATTGATTGCAAAAAAAGATAAATAACAGAAGATCAACTGTTTTAAAGGACCTACAGGCGCAAGAATAATCCCTCGAATATGAATTCTGAAACGTTAAAGATAAGACAAACTTTCAATGACCAGACATTAACGGAAGAGAGTAAAATCTTGTACTAAACATGTATACTGTTATCGATTACGCAATTGAAGGAAGAAATGTTTTCCAGTAATTCCCGTTGTGGGAATTCCACTGATGGATTATGTGTTTTTAATTTAATATTTTGTTTAGCTTGTTAAGAGTCTTGTTATATGTAATTCCATAGCATGTAGCAGCTGTTTTCGCAGTTGTTAGCTCTTTATTTATTTTTTTTCGAGTTCCTGGTGTACACTGGTTCAGGATAAATAAACATGTGATCATGCCAATAAGCTGCTGATCTTATAAGCAGCATCTATTCGGTTCGGTTATACCGGGTGTTCCTGAATTCTATATTAAATATTTTTAAAAAATAGTGGGATAGAGCAAAACAAAATGTTTTGTTATATAACCACAGTTCTGAAATTAACTGTGTAGTCAACCTATGAAGGGTAACAGTGAAAGATATCAGTTATTACTTAAAATAAAACGAAATTTTCCAATTTACTTGTAATACTTTACAGCAATGTTCAAAAGAACCGTCTCTTGCTTCGACATACCATCTGCAGTGATGTGCTGTTTTATACGTTTAACTTACTCTAGAGATTGTATGTACAAAGTTAGCAACATCCTTCCCTGATTCAATGAAATGAGCAGAGAAAATTAAAAAAAAAAAATAAATAAATAAATAAATAAAAATAAAGTGGAGTAAAATCAAGAGAACGAACCAGTCATGTAATGGACCTTACGTGGTCAATTCATTGCTTACCGATTGTACATTTCGAATGCAGTCAAATTGTAATAGAGAAAATAATAGGCATATCGATATCACTTGCGACCAAACTGCCATGCCGTTAGCGCGGACACGTAAGCGGAAGTTCTGGGATTCGATTCCACCAGGACCGTCCTCCCTGATTTTTTTTTTTTTTTTGTTCAGGTTTTCCTCAGTCCACATAAATGACAAATGTCGAGGAGGTACCCTAAGCTTAGGCCTGGAACGCTTCCTTCTTTAAATAACACCCTTTCCGAACTTATCAATTCATCTCATATACCACCAGTGTTCACCGCCTGTGGTGCCTCAGTGTAAAACAGGTGTTAAACACTATTAAAAAAAAAAGCATGGGAACACAAATATCAACAGGGGGGTCCTTAAGCAACGCAGACTTGCGGTAAATGTTGTATACTTCGATTTTTTGAACTACGACTTTCTTAATAAGAAAAATGAAACTCTTTTATAGTCAATTACATCTACAATTTCTAATATTTTCTTCGGTATAGTTTCATATCTTAGGTTGTTTAATAGCCTTATTGGCTTATTCTATTACTCCTACTATTTAAGATTTGAATTTAAGAACACCCGTAATATTTTGTCATTTATAGTGTTTCACTTTACCTTTGTTCAATATGAACAAATGCTGGATGGAAGCAAAACAAATAGAATTTAAACTTCAGAACAAATTTGTACTAGCAGAGTTGTATGAAACTTGGTAAATGCTCGTAGACTTTGTAATTATTCAATAATCTCTAAATATCCAGTTATGTAAATAGTGCGTTTTACATCTGCTCTCTATTAGAAGCGTGCAAAATAGTCGTTTCTCACTTTAAATGTATTATCTGCTATGTATACCATGTTTTAAAGTGCTGGTCCTTGGTGTAGCAGTAACAATACTTGCCTCCTAAACCCAAGATCGCGGGTTCGATCTCGACCAGCACCAATGGATTTTTTCGGGAGTAAAAATCCTAAGTATGGTTTCCTTTGGAAGGGAAGTAAAGCCGTGGATGCCGTGTCGTACATTTATGGCACGATAAAGAACCTGAAAAAAGGGGCCTCAGCAAAATTTGTCGACCATTTCACGCCCTGACTAGAATGGGACGCTGATGACCTGAGATGTTAAAGAGCGTCCATAAATAAAACCAAATCAAAGAAAAAAAAAGTTTTAAGGCAACTGAACAAGAAATTTAAAAAATTCAGTAACATCTGTCTTATTTGCATAAAAATGAACACGAATAATAAAGAAAGAAGATATTGAGCCTTTCATGATTTTCTGGCACGTTTCCTGGAAGTTGGCAGAAAGAAAGTCAAGAAACGTATTCCAACCCGTTATATTCTTATGGTAGAGATGTTATAAGAAATAGTAGAAATTTCCTACTCAGATGCCAGCAATGTATTGCCACCGAGGGGCATCGTTTTAAACATCTATTATAAAACAGTACAGTGGTTTTATTATTAGTTTGAAATATAGTTGTATTGTAGTTTTCGGTAAAAGTATAAATACTAAAGTAAACTACCGACCTTACACGAAGCCTATCTTCTTAATCCGATTACGGCTGCTGCAGTTACTAGTAAACAGCTACGCTCAGATGATGCGGAACTCAACCACACTGTATTGATAGCATTTGAATGCACAATCTTTCTATGAATGTTAACTTTAAATATTATTAGGATTTTGTACTTCGTTTTACTATTGTAGGTGTTAATTTATAGAACGGCATCTGAAAAAGTAATCAATTTGTATTTATAGCATTGAATTGCATAAGACTATTGTTCGTAAAATTCCGATTATTTAATTCCCTGTTACCTTCACTGTGTTCAAGCTTTCTATAAACCATTTCATTAGTCAGTTTAACTGTTTTCAGAAAGGAATGAACTTCCCCTTTTATCACGATCCCTCCTACCCCCATTCTTCACCCTCATCGTTCTTCTCTCCTCGGAATGTAAATGCGTCTATGGCTTGAGGGTGACGTCATACTTTGAAGCGTCATCACTGCACCGTGTAGTGCATCCAATGGCGGCCATTCTCTCCCCCTTCAATAGCAGATCAAACCCTTTACGCCTCCGCCAGATGGCGAATCCATTGTTGCGGCATCTTGATGGTAACACACACGAGCGCTCTCCACGACACACCCTTGTAAAAACGACGGAATATGAGCACTGCCAAACGAGATTTCCGCTCCTCTTCTCTTCAAAAGGGAAAGACGATAGCGCTATTCAGTGTTTAAAAAAAAATCTAGTGCTGTTATACATTGGATGTTGATGACCAGATGTTTAAGTAATTACGTATTTTGTTAATCCTTTCATTTTGTTCTTAAAACAGAGATGTGCAAGAAAAGGGTAGTTGAATTTGAAATAAAAAATATTAATTAGGTACTACTGAAATAAGCCTCTCATTTTGGAAATTTTAGGTTGCGAAATATGCAGAGGGTGCCAAAATGTATACACACTTCAAGCAAACAAAAAACTGTATTAACATAACAAAACTGAATTCACACAAACAGAAAATGATGAGCACGGATCTTCTTAGACTTTTACAGTTACAACAGCTGTTCAAAATGCCCACCATCGGCGTCGATACACTTCTGAGTACGTTTAACTACTGATTGAGCAACGTTTGCGAAAGTGTCCTCAGCATTGCAGTATATGCCGTTTCAATTTCTTCCCGAAGTGCTGTCAGTGTAGCTGGTTTTCTACGTACACAAGTCGGTCCTGGTGGTGTAGTGGTAATCATACTTGCCTTCTAAACCCAAGATCGCGGGTTCAATCCCGGTCAACACCGATGGGTTTTTTCGGGCGTAAAAATCCTAAGTATGACTTCCTTCGGAAGGGAAGTAAAACCGTGGGTCCCATGTCGTACATTTACGGTACGAAAAATAACCTGAAGTCTGAAAAAAGAGGCCTCTGAGCAAAATTTGTTGGCCGTTTCTCGCCCTGATTTGAATGGGACGCTGATGACCTGAGATGTTAAAGAGCGTCCGTAAATAAAACAAAGCATACGGTATACAACATCCTTAAGAGTTCCACGGAGGTAGAAGTCTAACGGCGGTTCTGTTCTCTACACACGTTTCCATTGCCTTTGAACTAAATTGCTTTCCGCTGTTGAAACGATAATCTTACATCATTTTACTGTAGCAAAGCTAGCATAACGAAATGCGAGTCACACGAAACAGTATTTCTCCAAGTAACTGATTAGGAATTTAATTTTATTCTGACAGATAAGGCACAAATCAAATAGTTTCACTCACCCCACACTCTTCCATTCATCAGTTTGTTGCAAGCTTCGCGGACTGAAGCTCAAAATGACTGTAAATGCAGTGCCGCCACCAAGCGAACACATCCATTTTGCATGTCACCCTTCATCGAGTTTAAAAACCGCAATAAATGTAAAAGCAACGTTCAGGAAGGTTTTCTTTTGTGCGTGATGTTGCCGAGTTTATTTCGCATTACCACCGCAGCGCTTCATTCATTTTACTTTCTTTTTATAAAAATTACCTGCTCGTCAAACTATAGCGCCTTTAGCATGCTTCGATTGAAGTACTGTACATACATCTAATGGAATAATATGCGCCCTTCTATTTTCAGCGTAATTTCTAAAGTGCATAAATAGATTTTAAATTCTACATACAAGTGATTTAAAACATTCATCTTACAGCATTTGTCTATAACAATCGTGGTTTTTTGGGAGATTTTGGTCATTCCGAGAGGATCGACAAGCCTTTTTTTAAGGGGGGAATTTCCAGCAAAAACCGTTTAAAATTGAAAAAAGAGTACATTAATGAATAAACGAACGTTAAAAAGCTCTTAATATTGCCTGTTCGGGAAAACCCAGTGAAAAGAGCAAACTGTATGTCAGAAATGAATGCATTGTCTCGCAGTGTGATAGTTATGAAAGAGAAGCTCAGTAAGTTTTGCTGGATGCACCGTCACACAGGTACGCGCAAGCGTACGCATTTGTTTCTTTGCTTCTCGCGCGTTGCTATTGTTAATATTTAATCGATGCATTTTTGTTTCGCGGTTTACACGTTCAGAAAGCGAAGCTCAGAAACGATTTTGATCAAGACTGTTTATACTTCTGATAAACAAAATTCATTTGATACATTAATTAGAAAACATTTTAACAGCGAAGTCAGTCATCATTCTCAAGTTTAATTTTGTAAAGTTATGATAGCTCTTACTTTAATATATGAAGCCAACATCTGGAAATTGACGCAATTACATATAACTTTTAAGCTGCTCGAATATTTTAAAGATATTACAATATAAGGGCAGAAAGAATGGGGAGAGAAAAAACAAAAAGTAAACACACACGATGAAAGAATGAATAAATTTAGAGAATATTAATATCATTACCTATTGAGAGAGAAAGAAAGGCTGGAATGCTATCTTTCATTGCCAAATGAAAAATAAGGGACATTGTCAACGGGAGAGGAATAAACCAATAGAGCCATACTATGAAATTGGTGGCGAATACAATCATATATATATTATCTCACACACACAGACACATATATATATATATATATATATATATATATATGATTGTATTCGTCACTATTTACAAATATATACATATGTATTCGTCAACATATATATATATATATATATATTCGTTACCATTTCCAGTCAATATTTATGACTGTATTCGTCTCCATTTTCATAGTACGGCTCTGTTGGTTTATTCAATGTCCGTTATTTTCCATCTGGTAATGAGAGATAACATTCCAACATTTCTTTCTTCTCTCAGTTAGTAACGATATTAATATTCTCTGAATTTATTCATTCTTTCATTGTGCGTGTTGACCGTTTCCCCATTCTCTCTGTTCTTATAATGTAATATCTTTAAAATATTGGAGCAGCTTAAAAGTTAGATTTAGTTGCATCAATTTGCAGGTTTTGGCTTCATATATTAAAGCAAGAACTATCATCGCTATATAAGAAAATTGTTATGGAAATATTCCTATTATAATATACATTATTGGGAAGCCAAATTGCAAACAACATTTCTTTAAATTTACTAATAAATTTATAATTCATTTTATTAAGTTGCGCCTTGTATTATTAAAATTAGATAAGCAAGATTTTATAACATTTATCTTTTCTTGTATTCGCTATTTGTCCCAGGTGCACATGCAATTATCTTACTATCGTTGGTCTGATCATTTCTATTGGTAATATGGAGTATTACCTTAGAATTTGCTTAAAATAGTGAAGCAGTATTTGCCAGTGGCTCCCCCGACTGTAACATGTTTATACACACACATATACTCATATATGTGTTTGTTTTTGTGACATCTACTTTATTGTTTTGCATTAACATTCATTACTCTATTTAATTATGCAAATATTAAAGATAATTAAAATAATATTTTAACATGTGAATTGTCATATGAAAAAGAAGTAGCTGCAATGGAAGGCATTCCATATTATGTAAGAGTAAAAGTGAAACCACCACTAATGACTTTTCCTTGGCGTGTGAACAAACTTGGCTTTGCGGTGTCGGGCGTCAGTACGCTATATTTTCGTGCCATTTTAGAACTTTCTATGGGAATCGACCAATCAGTCATCGGTATCATGGGCATACATACTTCTGTGGACCCCGTAAGCTTGGCGTACCCAACTGATTTTTTTTTTGAATGATTTATTTATGGACGCTCTTTAACAACTCAGGTCATCAGCGTCCCATTCAATTCAGGGCGTGCAACGGCCGACAAATTTTGCTCAGAGGCCTCTCTTTCAGGCTTGAGGTTCTTTATTGTGCCGTAAATGTACGACACGGGACCCACGGCTTTACTTCCTTTCCGAAGGAAGCCATACTTAGGATTTTTACGCCCCGAAAAAATCCATCGGTCCTGGCCGGGTTCGAACCCGCGATCTTGGGTTTAGGAGGCAAGTGTACCCAACTGGGCACCCATAATAATATTCTGTATAATAAGAGGCAATTCGCCTAGTTTCCAATCACATTCAGGCGGTTGGAAATCTCCTTAGGGCAGTGAATGCTTCCATTCAGAAGGTCGATTCAACACTCGAGAGCCAACACAAAATGTAGACATTCAAGGTTCCAGAGTACATACGTAATGAATAGTCCTGCCTGCTACGTTAAATGCTCGCTTAAACACAGGCGTTATATCACGTAAGTTGAAAACAATAACCACGTAATGCGAGTGTCTAATCTTCGAGTGCAAACCAAGTTATAAATAATCACAAAATTTAGTCGTCAGAGGCGCACGTATGAAAAAAAATCAACATTTAGCGAAGTATCGCCGGGTAGTGTTAATACGGTGATTAGGGGATTGGGTACCAACACCCGGAAGGCCGCGGCCGCCAGAAGTAACAAGCTTGCCGGCGCCCAGAACCATATTAAATTCCAGATCAAGGTCATCCATTTCTATTTCAGAACTACCTTGATTTTTTTTAATGGTATTTAACGTCCGTTTTTACTACTGAGGCACCACAGGCTGTAGACGCTTATGATACATGAAATGAAATGACTTGTGGGTATCGAACCCCAGACTTCCCACTCACGAGTCCGCGCCTTAACAACCTCGGCCACTCATGGCGGTAACAACCTTGTTGTAATGCCGAAGGATGTCAGTAAATACACTCTTCGAATAACATAAATTCTCGAGTTTTGTTGTGAGTGAACTTCCTAACCCCCTGTGCTTAGTGTAACGAAACAGCGACATATCCTGAAAGGCAGAAAACTATGAAAGCGTAGGTTATTTGCTACACCCATACAACATCAGCTGGCTTTAACAAGCAGACCACCAGTGACGGAGACTCCGGATTACAACCTACAACAAAGTTTTCAGTAATTTTATATTTAAATTATTATACTTTTAAACGTGTGGTGATGATAAAACATTTTGTCAAGTTCCCCTGGGCATGTTGGACACAGTTGAAAAATTATAGACACATTAATAATGAAAAAATCAAATATTTTCTGTTAATCAATCAAACTGGATGATGAGGAAGAATTGTCAGACTGCCAATGAACTTGAAATGAATTTACCATACTGTTTGACAGAATATTAAAAATATATATTTTTAATATACTCGTACTTATTAATGTAGGTATAAATATATCCTAATAATTACTTTTTGAGAGCAGAAATATATCAGAGTTTAGAGCAATAGATATTGAATCCGGATTATCTAATAAATGCTGAGAAAATTTAGGTATTTAGGTTTAAAATTAGAAAGGACAAATAGCCTTTGAAAGGAAAGCTATATCCATATGCCTATTAAATGTAGCAGTGTTGCATAATCTTATCTCTGCGGAGACCAGAATACATTGATGATGAGCTTATTATGCTTATCCAACTGTTTGCCCAATTTGTATCTATTGCATGATAGCGAAATAACTGCTAATTGTTGCAGTCCTGCACACCACGCAGCAAACAATGTAGGAGGGGGCAGCGCAATGTGCCAAATCACCGATAATGTGTTTACCTCTGGAAAGAATGCACGCGCTGCAGCAACCGCCGTTTGTTTGTATTCCCCACACATTTCAAACTCCATGACGCTTCACAAAAACACAAAGTAGAATCTGGATTATGCGGACACGCATCGCAATTGTTTCACATTTCACGATTGTGTTTACTGGCTTTACAGATTTTTTTAAATACTCAGTGTTGTCGACCGGACTACTTTAGTATTACATTTCAACAAAATGTCAATAGCTAACTGATATTACATTTCATTGAAGAGGTATAGAATAATAAGACAGCGCATTGGCCACTTCTTAGTGTTGGCTTAACCTTTGTCAACTTCGTTAAAAATGTTTTTGTATTTTATATGCAGATATTTAAAATGGCTTTCAAAATGTCCTACCACGTAGATATTTTTATAAAATATATTTAAGTATAGTGCCATATGATAAGCATAGCGTATAGAATAATAGTATGCGGGCTAACAAGACTGCCGCAGTGCAACGCTAGTGTCGAGTTGAGCTGTCTAGTCTAGCCAGGCTGCTGATTGTATATCAATTAATTAGACAGTAATTTAGGCCTAAGTGTTGCAGCGGTTTTTATTAGAAGGGGTGTTGATTAAATACGTAAAACATGTGGAGGGGAAAGATTTGGAAAAAGGAAATGAATTTTATTTGATTAATTAGTTGGATTCCTTTCCACTGATAATGCCCCGCTGAATACTCTTGCAACAATTGCCTGCGGGTCGCAAAATTACAAGAGTAAATAAACATGACCTACGTGACTTTTTACATGTAGATATCAATTGAAGCTGCTAGCTTCTTCCCTTGAAGAAGTTATCGGCCTGTCTTTTCATCCCTGTAACTGTCATATGTTTTATTACGCCTACCCAGCTTTACAATTCTCTAACAGAATGCAAAATAAATATCTTTTCCACGGGTCCTAATTAAGAAAACATCGGTTTGCCATGTCCTTGGGCCTTCTATACAAATATTGCTACAATAGGCAACAGATTTTATGGCTGGGGGTAGTTTTCTGCACTGTGGTGAGAAAATAACATTTTACACGCAATAGTTTAACACTTGTACAGGAAACAGAAATGAAACTACACTCATGATTAAAATGGAAATGTTACATAAAAGTAATTACTATAAAGAGTCTAATTAAATTTGGGGGTGGCAGCTTATAAATACTGTCTCAGTGTCAATAAAAACATAAGAACGTGCATATACATTCTACATAAAGAAAGAGAGGGTTTCAAAACTGTAATTGATTACATTATGTTAATGTCAATATATACTAACAAATTAAACATATAGGTGTCGGAAGCGAGGGTAAGCGGTTGCGGCCCCGTCCTGGATTATGGTTATGTACAGTAAAAACAAATTATTAAAGGGCAAAAAATAATCTATATTATGTGAGAAATTTGTATAGTTAAAGTTACGTGCTGTGTAGAGGTACTGAAATTGAAAACTCGTATAAATCTAATATGTATAGCAACTTTTCAATGTTTGAGATACATAAATAATGTAATTTTCTCCCTCTTTATGGAAATTCTGCTGACGGAGATGAATCAACATAAAACATGTTACCAAGTGTGGTATTTTAAAATAATAATAATAAGTGGCTTGGTAGAAAGTTTCCTTCTTCACTTAATTCTCAAAACTTAATTCTTATAAAACATTTCGAGATGTTAGCGAACATGTGAGACACCTTCAATATTTCTACATTTACACCTTCCACTAAGAGAAAATGTGTTCTTCGCTGAAGTGTAAATCATAAACAGTACTTTTATCTGAAATTTGTCGACGTTTCCGTGGAATCACTATAAAAATTAATTAATTTTGTCCTGGAAAGTAGTAACAAAAAAAAAAAAAAAAACAAACTTTCCAATGTAATTTAAATGCAACCAGGGACCAAACACATCGGCATGTCGACTAAGCAATAACCTAAGTAATATTCCATCTTATCACAATTAATTAGTCTTTTTGAATGATTTATTTATGCACGCTCTTTAACAGCTCAGGTCATCAGCGTCCCATTCAACTCAGGGCGTGAAACGGCCGACAAATTTTGCTCAGAGGCCTCTCTTTCAGGCTTGAGGTTCTTTTTCGTGCCGTAAATGTATCACACGGGACCCACGGCTTTACTTCCCTTCCGAAGGAAGCCATAGTTAGGATTTTTACGCCCCAAAAAAATCAATCGGTCCTGGCCGGGTTCGAACCCGCGATCTTGGGTTTAGAAGGCAAGCATGGTAACCACTACACCACCAGGACCGACGTTAATCAGTCTGCCCTCCCTCTGCAATTTATGATATTTCGTTATTTATCAGAATTAAAATTACTAACTTACTATACCTACCCATTCTTGAGTAACATAATGTTTGAAATATGATTACGATTTTAATATTTTAATTCTATCACAATTCTATTTTACGAATTTGAATAAGTAAATATTATATTATCCAAAAAGTATGTTTTTACAGCACGTTGTAATTTAATGCACGTTCAGAAAAAAGTACATATCGACCATAAAACTGTTTACCGCCACTAGAAATTCAGTGCGATTGCAGCGCCATAGTTTTGAAAGTCCACCACCGGCAATGGGAAACGGTGGAAGTCAGCACAATTTATATTTCAAAATGCACACTTGGACTTTCTCCGTGCAATCCTGGTGCAGTGGGAGCGTTTCCAGCAAGAAAATGGAAAGAAGATATCCAGGCGGATGGAACGTCAACATGATTACAGATTTCTGCTGGATGTATGATGAGAAATTCCTGAAACTTCACACAAGAGAAGAGGCAAGATGCAGAGAGCTTCAAGCTAAGAGAAAAAGAATGAAAGACTTTGCAGCCTTGTATTAAATTTTACTTGGAATTGGCGATAATCTAATACTTCCGTAAAAAGATCCCATATTTTGAACAAAAATGTTTTAATTGATTGTTTTTCACAAAATAATAATTCAACACCAATGAAAAATGTTAAATGTGAAATATATAGTAGAAGAACGGTATATGCTAGAGGAAACTGAACTCGGATTCCAATGTAGCACTCCAAAATACTAAGTCATCATAAACGTACAAAAAATTAGGAACCTAAATTTTGTAGATCTGTTATTATCGAATTTGAATGTGCAACGATTAGCATATGGACCGCCAGTCAATATAGATGATTATTAGCGTGTTTTAATATTTTACATTTTTTAATAGATGACCATTTGCAATTCCTGTAACCGCTATTGCAGTAACCGCAAAACCGTCGGGCTCGATGTATTTTTTCGCGCATATAAATGAAAATAGGCTTCCCTCGGAAGGGAAGTAAAGGCGTTTGTCCCGTGATGTAAAGGGACCTTCAGCCTAACTGAAGAGATCTCTAAGTCAAATTTATCGCCCGTTTCATGTTCTTGAATAGAAAGGGTCGCTAAAGACCAAACATGTTAAAGAGCGTCCGTAAATGAAATAAATCTGGGCAATGATAATTGATACACTTTAGTAATATCAAAATCATTATTAACATTCTAAAAAGTACTTGAAAACATGGATGAGAATATTATAATCCAAATGGTCTAATTTTTCTAGTTATGAACAATGTTTTTATATATACGATACCTAAAAAGTTAATCAACCTTCAGCCTCCCTCATCATGATTCTTTAAAAATCTTAATTAAATAATATTAAAATATTCCAGTTAATCGACTACTTTCAAAACCTCATATGAACATAGGTGATATTATTGGCGATTAAATTCTAAAGAGCTTGAAAATCTGATAGCTTAGTTTTAACAAAGTTTGAAAACTGATATGAAAATAGAAAACTGTGTTTATAAAATATTAGGGTTAATCAAACATACCCCATCAAAGGTATGCACGTGCTGGGGAAATACATTAGCTCACTCCTGTTATGTGTTACATGGAGGTCATCCGTAATGTCAGGATGCCCAAGAACATATACGACGGGAATGAATATAAATACATTCTGGTCGTGTAGAAGGGTTGTTACAATTATAGAATGCAGAAGTGAAACTGTACGGATATCAGACACTAATTAGAGCTATCTGCTATCATGAGCAGCTGATAATTGGGGCAAATAAGACCTGGGTTTCAAAATTAAAGAGGAGTTTGGAAAATATGGTAATGGGTTGGATTGGAGGGCGGGGAAACAGGGGCGGGGCTTGGAGGCAAATGAAAAAACACTTGAGAGACATTAATAAGCAGCTGACTTGGAATGTGCAGAAAAAGTGGGGGGTGGAGTATGACATCCAACCAGGGGCCAAACTCTGCAATCAGGGGTTTGCTAGGTTTATATTAGATGCGTAGCAGGTGATTCAAGCAACAGATAGACAGGATACGAGTGTCTGCCCTATATACGCGCAGAAGGAATCTTGGCGTACTAAAAATAAAATAAAATAAAATCTATACCGGGATGTATATTTTCAAATTTTATCATTTATTAAATTTTCTCTTCCAACAAACGTAATAATTTTGTAGCAAATCTATAATTTTATAAACAAATCATACATATAATTTAAGAAAATAACATTTCACTATTGAAAATAATTAAATAAAATTGGTTATTGGTTATATAGCTGGTAACCAACTCCTTCCACCCCTAACTATGCAAAGAAATTATACTTGCTTATATCTTCCAGTTCACTTAATCTACTTCTTTAATCTTCCTTCTTATATCTTCTTCTCGGATGACTTACATCTTCTAGTTCACTTAATCTTCCCTTGTAGTCTTCCTTCTTCCATCTTCTTCCCGGTCCCATAGCTTACATCTTCAACACCCCCTTAATCTTCTTCTGTTATATTTCTTCTTCAATCTCCTTCTCGGTCTTATATCTTCAACACTCCCTAATTTTCTTTCTTCTCTCTTCTTCACGGTCTCTTAACTGGCATCTTCTAGCGAACTAATCTTCTTCTGTATTTTTCCTTCTTTTGTCTTCTCCCATAACCCCCTATCTGTTACTTGATCATTTTGTTTCTCTTCTCCTTTTTCTATACTCGTCCAAATTCTTCTTGCAATTTGCACACTTTTTCATTTCCACCTCTTATGGGTAAAACTGTTCTCCTTCCTCTCTACTTCAGGGTGTAATTCAAAATAATTCCCGTCTATTATAAGTTTAGGTATATTCCTCTCCTTCATCACTCTCTACTTCTCCTCTAACCTTCTCTTCCTGTTGATTTAATAAAAGTTGTGTTATATTTTCTATTCTTGTTAAGTTATTTGTGTTCTTGGATTGTCTTCGTATACATATGCGTTTTGATCTTCTCACTTCTTCTTCTGCTTTTTGCTAATTGTTATTATCTGTTCTTGTGGCATCACCTCTTCCAGTGCTAGATCTTGGAGTACTGCCAAGAGAATGGAGAAAAAGACATCTATCGGGCCCATTTGTTAACGGGTGGAGAGCGCAGTGTGCTGGATTTAGTTAGCAGATAGGTAAGAAAAGGCAGAGGTTAGGTAAACTTTTAAATAAAAGCAGTCAACAGGGAAGGGGATAAGAAAAATGAGTCACAGTATTTTGGAAATGTTTGTATATATTGGTGTGAGAGTGTAGGTTATTTACTTTGTCCTGTTTTATTTTCTGTTTATTTTATTACATTTATATATTTCTAATCTTTCTTCCAATATATATATATATATATATATATATATATATATTTTTTCTTCCTTTAAATTTGTCTATTTAATTTTAGTGTATATACTGTTTGTCTTTTAAGAGTAAAATATCGATTTGTTCAATGTCATGCATTTCGTAGAGATTTGTAAAAGTAGTTCGGTCCCAGGACCCCTGAGACATGATGAGTAATACTTGTAACAAATACATATTGTAAATAATAAGTTACTGCTACTACTATTACTACTACTACTACTACTACTACTACTACTACTACTACTACTACTACTACTACTACCACTACTACTACTACCACTACTACTACTACCACTACTACTCTACCACTACTACTACTACTACTACTACTACTACTACTACCACTACTACTACTATTACTACTACTGCTACTACTACTACTACTATACTACTACTACTACCACTACTACTACTACTACTCTACCACTACTACTACTACTACTACTACTACTACTACTACTACTACTACTATTACTACTACTACTCTACCACTACTACTACTACTACTACTACACTATTAGCACAACTATTATAGTTGTTCTGGTGGTAAAACGTATGTTTAAAATGTTTCGGCATTTGACTGTGAAAAAACGATTTTTTTCTTTGTAAAATTGCTTTAAAAATACTTGTGTTAGTTGTGCTTGAAAAAATTTATTGAAACAATTCCCAATGCAGCATCCCCTTTAAGCAGTACTATTAAAGATTAGCGATGAATTTGAGCCAGATACAGTGCTGTTCCGAAAACGAACGGTTTAAACGTAGGAGAAAATTCTCTATATTCGCCAAAAACATTAGACAAATGTTTCTCCATCTTCTGCAATAATGCAGCAGAGCTACTGAAGTTAAAACCACACACACGTGTTTATGCTTTGCAAGAAGCTGATGCAATTCAAAGAGTGAATATTTGAACTTGTTTTTGAATGAGCAGAATTTTAGCTGATGAGCTTAAGCGAGTGATGACAACATGTCACTATATGGAGCTTGTTTACGAGCAAGGAGGACATGTTCAATATTACTTTAAGTTAATAACCCTTTAGTGCCCCACGGAGCATTTTACTGGCTGATGCTGGACCTGTTGCCGTGAGCTAGATTTCGTACTACAGCCGCCATAATTCATGGACCTGCATATGACTAAAAGAAAAATTCGGAAATATTTGTTGACAGGGATCAACAAACCTAGGTTGCAGCTTCCGAGATAGAACATAAAATATTACAATTAATTAAATTAACTTCCATTTGAAATGATACAAAACAATGACTGCTGCTGTTTATTTCGATGTTCGTCATGAACAACAACGTCTTCATTAAAGACTTGCATTTGCTTCTGGTGCAGTTAAGTAATCATTTTATAGAATGGGCATATTTTATGAGTCGGATGAGAGCACCTTTACATTTAATTTGTGATAACAAAATTTGAGATCAATCTGTAATACAAAAAATGCAGTTTTTGTTGTCAATGATTAAATTAATAAACTGTTGTATGCAGTTATATTTTAAAGGCAAGAAACTTAATTATCGCAAACAAAGATGCAATAAAAATAAGTTATATATTTCAAAATTTTACGATCTGCTATTACATGAAGCAATTGATTACAGATATTTCGCAACCCCAGGAAGAAACAACGCTTGTAAATTTATTGTTAATAATTATGTTTCTATTATTACATAAATACAGTGGTACGCAATGGTGTTATTAGTATGCAAGTGTTACAGACAGTAGTAATGATAAATTATGATGCTTCATAGTAATTCAAAAGATGTAGCAGGTTTTCTTTTATAGTAATTGACCTCCAAGTTGGTGGGAGCCTGTTTAATGTGTGTGTTTTAGTTCCGACTAGTGGTTTTAACTCAGGCTATTTGCCGTTTATTTTCAGTCTGGCTCAATGGGAAAGAGAGGAAAAGTTTAACGAAAAAGTAACATACATATATGACTGCACTTTATGGCTTATTTTTTGAAAGTCAAGGACCTGTCTACAGACCTACTCAAGCCGGGAGGACAATAACACATGACAGTGACCTTCATTAGATTCTCCTTGTTTCCATGCCGCGAACAGGTGACTAACGATTACGCATGGACTTGACCATGAAAGTTAGCGATACTTGACACAATGCCCTTGAATTCTTCGAAATGTGGGTCAGCGGAAACATTATCAGCACTCAAGATCTCCTCGGTTTACTTCATATTACACTTTTTGTTGAATACTTTGCCGAAAGAGAACATTATTATAATAGGTAATTCATCTTAAAGGTGAATGCCTTGACAAGCGACGTGTAGACAGCCCTGACCTTCTCAGTCTCGACTTAAGAACCTTTATATATGTATCCCAAATTTTACCCCAAGCGATTTCCAAACACTATGCGAGCTAGGATTTTTTAATATCATACGGGCTTTACAAATACACGCGAAAACTTATTTTTTTTTTAATCTAAGAAATTGACCTACCACATATACATAATACGCTCGAGTGGTAATTAAAACACAAAAACCTTTGTCCTTCTTATTCACATCTCCATAATTTCGATATTTTATCATCTCAATATTTCTATCTAGTTAATATTCAATTGTAAAATCACGCTTACATTATTACATGTGATATGATAACGGCGATATCCATTAAACTATTTAAATAAACAAAACATTCATATTTTATAAGTTATTATCAGATAAATAAAAGGAAGTAACATAACTTATTTATCACCAGACGGAACTGAGCTAAGAGGGCGTGAAGTCATTGTAACACAAAGTTTAAGAACACTGTTACTTTCCGAGTATCAAATTTTAATGATTTAAATACCCCATACCCTCGACATTTTACGTCGTTGAACTGAGTACCCTATTTCAAATTACTTGTTTAAGACCCCTATATACAGAGTGCTATTAATTAATAGCCTATATTAGAAAAATATTGTGTCCAGAATATGCACAGATAAAAACCGCAATAGTTAAGCTCTTGACAGAGTCAGCGTATATTGCAAAGATTTATGATGAAAACTGGTTCTACCGTAAAAGGTAGCTCATTGACTTTTAAAATTACAAAAAATTAAAAACCAAATTTATGGGTTATATTCTTTTCAAAAAGAGGTAAGGTATAGAACAGTTATTAACTAATATACTAGCGGAAATGTTGGACAGCATACAATTTAATATTAAAATTGAAGGAGAAAGTTAGTTGAAATGCTCAATGTGTTCTACGTGTAACAGAATAACGAATATGGGTTTCAAGTGTGCGAAAACGAATTGTTGCAGGAGGCTTTTCATAGAAAGGTAACGAAAAACCAATTCAGAATTAGTTTAATACAGTGCATGAAATATTGAGCTTTAGTTATGTCTTGTCCGCCTACAGTTGGATTTTAATAGGGTACTAAGCCAAAAGCATCCGCACTTCAGCTCGGATATCACCAGAATGGAGTATAAAAAGCATGGACTACATTTAAAACGAGGTTATCTGTTGTATTTGTATATATTTTGAGTTCAGTTTAGTTTATTTTCACATGCCGATTAGCAACAATCATTATTTTATTGTCCTTTTAGAATCAATATTGTAAAATACAAATTTTAATGTAGATTTAAAAATAGAAAAAAAAATGAAGAATCAAGCTGCCGAGACATAGTAAAATAACGTTTATTCCTCTGTAAATGTGTGGTCTCATTGACAAAGTTCCTTTCTTTTGAGTTTTGGTGCTTACAATCGAGACTCTTATGTGATCAATTTAATAAATTTATATGACAGAGATGATGCAACAATTTAAGTTAAATGTATTAAAATTTCCGGCCTTAATACGAAGGCTCAAAGGGAAGAAAATATTAAAAAAATATATTTACTTGTGTTATAAATGTTAATTCTGCAAAAGGCAGTAAACAATTGGCAAAACCTAAGGAAAGTGACTAGAGATAAGAGAAATTGAAATAAATAATAATAATAATAATAATAATAATAATAATAATAATAATAATAATAATAATAACAATAAATTATTGAATAAATGCGTACCATTTTTATCACAGCAAACAGAATTTACGTTATAATTCACCTCCTTGCGTTAAGGCTTACAAATGTAATCAAGATATATTTAAAACGAGTTCGGAAACAATTTTTAAACAAAAAAATCAGCAATATGTCCCTACTTAAACATTATAACAAGATCATAGAATGAAGAGTAAAATGTTTAAGAATTTAATAATTACTATGAACTTACCAGGATTATTCCATAGGTCACCATCCACGTGCGTGTTAAAGTTTTCCAGCAAGTATCTGTAATCAAAGTAATTTGTTAATATTTTTGTAACAAACATTGTGTTCTCTGCAGTTATACTACTTTCAAAATTGCTAATGTTACAATTGATAGCACAAGATAGCATTAGGTCTGCCTGGAAAGTGTTCAGCCATTTTGAATCTCCTAAGAACCGGTCACCGGTCGTTCTTATTGTTAACATAATAAATAATCGATCTGAGGATGGAGCGCGGAGTAGTTCAGGTTGCAATTCGGGAGATCCCGAGTTCAAATCCCTTGGGACCGGCCATAATGAACTTCTTTTTTTTTTTTTTCCTGCTTTGTTTCTGGTCGTTTGGATACGCTGACGACTCGCTTTTCTCGGACACCTGCAGCTATGCCGCGTGTTTGACCTCAGGCGGGGCAATTTCAAATCTAGCTGCATACCAGAAGGGAATGCGTTGCATTGTCTGACTTCTACCAAGTCTTTCTGCGTTCGCAGAAAGATGAGAGTTTTCCCTTACATTTCTCCACGTTATTTCTTAAGTATTACAAAAATTATATACGAGTTATATCATTAAAGTTCCTGCACTGAAAGAAAATGCACAACATACTTGCACATAATTACTGAATTGCTGATTCTAAAATTACAAATATTAATTACTTCAATTACTCTGTAATTGACGGGTAGCCAGGACAGCTTTAGGATTTATAAGTGTATCGCAGTGCTGTAAGGACTGAGTTTCAACTAAATAGCTTGAATTCCACTTTGAAAAGTACTTTTAGAGACAATACTCAAGTAACTTTCATTCCACAACGTTTGCTGGGTCTCCTGAACAAAAACTGAACAACATCTGAAAAATATCATCTTTGAGTTAAATATTCAGCTATCAATAGACAATGTCGGTCCTGGTGGTGCAGTGGTAACCATACCTGCCTTCTAAACGGGGTTCAAACTCGGCCAGGATCGATGGATTTTTTTCGGGCGTAAAAATCTTTCGGAAGGGAAGTAAAGCCGTGGGTCCCGTGTCGTACATTTTCGGCACGAAAAATGACCTCAAGCCTGAAAGAAGAGGCCTCTGAACAAATTTGTCGGCCGTTTCACGCCCTGAATTGAATTGGACGCTGATGACCTGTGATGTTAAAAAGCGTCCGTAAATAAACAACAACAAAAAAAAAATCAATAGACAATGCAGAATGTGCGACCTTTGTCAAACAAATTCTTGAGCATTTTTCAAATACAAAGTCAGATACCGCATTTCATCAGAAAAAAATACGAAAGGAAACTTAAAATATCATTTCTGTGATATAGAAATTTGAAAATAAAACAAAAGAATATAAATGCGGGGTAACTTGTCGAGAATCCCAGATATTTCAATACTGAAGAGCATGTTTAATGTCATTTAAAAAGAAAATGAAATTATCATCGTTGAAATTGAAATGAAAAACCTAATTTTTACCATGCTTTCCTAACCTCTATATATGGCAATTTTCATTCTCTCTCAAAATGTATTAAAGAACAAAATATAACACCTGGCCCTGTTTTATTTTTGTTATCAATTTTTTAAATGAATGTATTATTTGGTATGTTTTAATGATTTAAGTACAAATGAATCGTTTTACGGGCTCTTTTTATATTTTAGAATTGTTTTCAGCACTGAAACAAACCTCATCTGCCATCCTAGTGCAGCATTGGTTGGTAACTTCACACATAAAAGGATCAGACCGTTTGCTACTGTTAGGTTTATCGAAGTTTTCAACATCCCAGGTGACGGGCGATCATAACTTTAAAGGAGTGTTCGCATCGTGGCAGCAACGACATGTACCTCTCTGATATCTACATATTTGTTGTTGGCGACTGGCGTCCCTATGTAAGTTATTATATGAAACGACAATGGGAACACTGCGCACCGTGGTCTGCCAAACGTATCTGATCGGAATCCGAAACTCTAACTTAGAGGAAAACTGAACCAAAGTCGCTTGAAGCTGCAGAGCTCACCATTAAACCGTTTCTATGGAGCAACCCACAAACTGAATATATCCGACATCCAGTGCATATACATCTAAGCACTTAGGAACTGGCGCAAATGTATCCATGAATGAAACTCGGCACTTTTCCCTATTTATTTCATCAATGAAACAACAACATAACGCGCTTTGTCAACAGAATCTTTTCAATATAAGGATAAAATACAAACTTTTTTGTTTAACACCTTCTTTTGTTTATCGATCGTGTTCTGTTTTTACTATTGTATAGCGTGTGTGTTCTTTTTTTTTCCCCTCCCTTAATAGTCCCAGATCTCCCGCTGCCCGAGTTCGTGCCTTAATGAATTTGTGGCGGTAAGGAAGGAACATGGCTATTTAGCTATATTTGCAAATGCAAAATCAGGTAAATGCGTAATATTTTTACCGTGTTGTAATCAACAATATCGATATTTCAGTAGTGAGACAAACTATCGAAGATAAAACTTGTACTTAATACTCCAATAAACAGAACAAAAGATGAACATACGAAGCCTTTATTCAAACATAGCTCTAAGGTGTACATAAAAGCGAGTCAATTAGTGAAAAAATTGAATATAAATGGAATAAGAAGGTAATATTCAATGTTATTCGCACTTTTAATACCAACCGTAGCTTTAAAATTACTAACTTATTATATAAAGATACCCATACAGTTGAATGATATTTTAAATAGTTCACTTCCTGCTGGCGGCGAGATTTTTTATACAGGAAAACATTAAAACGTAAGATTTTGAAACAGAAAAGTTTAAAAATGTCATAAAAGAAAACGGAGGTAACAAGGCATGATAAGAGAGTAGGTCCATAAGTTTCCGGCCTCGTCGATAAGAGTTATCGCCTTCACAAATGTCTTATCTGATGTCATACCTTATCTGTTAAGTAAACAATTGCAGCTGTAACTTCCGTTATTCAGAACTTCCGTGTAGATGATTGTGACATGTTCAAAATGGAGTTTCGGGTTGTTATTAAGTTCTCCAATAAAGAAAGACTTACTCTAAATGAAATTATACAGCGATTAGACGGTGTATATGGTGAAGCAAGCTCATCATATTCCACCGTAAAAGAATGGGTTAAATTTTTTCCATTCGCGTTCGAGACAAATATGAGATTCATGGTACCGTATGCGATGTTCGCAATCTGGGAGACCTCGCACAACAACAAGCCCAGAACACTGGATCCAAGGCACTATCCTGGGCACTATCCAAGGCATTGGATAAGACGAAGAGGTCCGATTGAGTTTTCACCGCGTTCTCCGGATCTAACTCCGTTGGACTTCTGCCTAGGGGAACTCTTAAGGATGCGCTGAAAACCCGCTACACTGACAGCACTTCGGGAAGAAATTGAAACAGCAAGAGCTGCATTCTCAATTTTGGCACCTTCTGTAGTATTGAATTATTAAAAATGAAAGTTTGTAGGAATAACCCGCATACTATCAAGGAACCCAGATGTTACGACAGAAATTGGAAGAGTTACCGAAGCAGATTTGTTGTGAATGAATGCAAATTTCATTAAAATCTATAAAAAATGTGTTACTTCGAACAAAGTACTCATTATGAAATAAAACTAATATTGTGTGTTTTATATTACTGATTAAAGTTGTGCGATAGAAAAACGCGGGGAACTTGTTCAACAATGGAGCCTGCGAATGGCGTGTTTCAGTGCGAAAGCGAGCTTAATTCCTTCCTGATTAGGGCATTGGAGTTCCACACATGGGCGGAAGAGGGTCGTAGCACAGTTCCGTTGTATATCCAATTTTCTACTTATAAACTACACAATCGAATTACCTCTTACTATGTTATTTTACAGATTTTCCTAATAACAAGACTAAAAAAATTAAATAAAATAATAAAAATAACTCAAAATGAATTAAATTAAACCAAAATATACATTTACTAAACTACTTCACAATTTAATATTCCAAAATCTACCAAATTAAAGGAATTACTGGGAGCCAGTAAGAATTATAGCGAGTTATTTTATCCTAATTTATTATATTACTATAGTACTGGCCACTAGTTACCACCAGTATGTACTGGTATCCAGTACTTTTACAAGAATTTCTCTTAAATTTACACATTTAAACACTACATTTATTAATCTTTCAAAATCCTTTAACTCATCTCAATCATAATAATCACCTTCTCTTTAACAACTTACTTCACTTAAAGTTTATTTTTTACTATTGATCTTTCCACCCATTTCATTTATTTATCCTAACACTTTAACTTATTAAACACTATCACCTCGCTTCTAGCCTATCATTCTCCATCTTTTCTTCCCAACTCTCTTGATCCTCCTGGACCGCTGGTTACACCATTTCTCGCACTCTGCTCCTCCTCTGCGGACACCACTTCTCCATCCTCCATCTTCTCCTGCAGCTCATTCCCCTGGATCTTCAACGCCCTTTAACCTTCATCTGTAATCTTCCTTTTTCCGTCTTCTTCCTGGTACCATAACTCTTATAGCTAAATCTTCACCTTCCTCACCATTCTCTACTTCAGGTTAAAAATCAAAATTAACCCTGTCTATTATAAATTTATGTATCTTCATCTCCTTCATCACTCCCTTCTTCCTCGCCTTTATCTCCTCCTCTAACATTCTCTTCTTGTTGATTTAATTAAAGTTATCTTGTATATTTTCTATTCTTGATAATCTATTTGTGTTTTGGGTTTGTCTTTACGTATGCGTTCTGATCTTCTTACTTCCACCTCAGTTTCTTAATTACTTCTTATTATCTGCTCTTGTGGCATCGCCTCTTCCCGTGCTAGATTACTTATTATTACTACTTATTTTGAACAGGCAAACTACATTATGCTGAATGATGACAGTGAAAATGGGGATGAGGTGATGATTGAACGACGGAATGGATGGTAGGAGAAGCCTGAGTATCCGGAGAAAACCATTCTAGGGTGCCTCTTTGTCCGCCACAAATCCTACTTACGGCCACTGGGATAGAACCAGGGCCACCTTGGTGGGAGGCGAGCAGCCCTTCTTGACTACGATCAATTCTGCTTGTTAAATTAAGTATATATGTATAATTCTGAACGTATCTGTTTTATGTAGTAATATATATAGCCAATAATAGAACCTCATCTGGGCAGATTTGTTCTTTCGTTGCTTTATTAACTGTCTTAATAATTTTTATATTCGTATATAATTTTATTATTTTATAAAGTCCAAAATATTGTCTTTCTAATGGTGTTCTGTATTAAATTCCCTCCCTTTTTTGTCATATATTGTGTAAAATCGATCTTGTTTGACATCGTTTCTGCCTCAACATGATATATGTTCTAAAACATTAAATGTTATAAACTGTTAAACAGTCATGTCATGCATAATTATTTTAAATCTTAAAAATTTTCCTAAAACTGGAATGACTCGTCAATAGACATATAAATTGTATCAGTTGGCGGCATAAAACAACTTTGTTTCACACCTTATTTCTTTAGTGCTGTACAATATTTCGATATCTATTTTCTTTTTTATCCAACTTCTATCATTTAGGCTTTTCAACGATTTTACTAAGTGACCAATTCTCCCAGTTTCTGATGTATAATCTGAAGTTGAACGTCCTTTGTAAAAGTTACGTTGTTCTTCATAGGTAATAATAGTTTATGTCACTCAGTCACTGAAGTAAATAACCGTTAGTTTACATTATTTCAGTTTATTGCGTATGCAGCTGAATAAAAATATTTATTGCAAATCCAAGTTTTATAATTATATCTCAAATAATTAAGACAAAATCTTTAACCTTGTTATTTAAAATGATTAAATTATCTAATATAAACTGAACAAGAGCTCAGGGAAGGTAAATTTAACAGATATTTGCCTTTGAAATAAGGAAAGCTAGGAATATTATTAACTTTATCATGGATGCACACTATGCACCAACATTACCTCCTCTTTTTTCTGTTACTGCCGCAGCTAACAGAAAATTTTACAAGTGTTTTAAGAAGATCAAAAGCAAACTGAGGTATATTTTGTTTACAAAGTAATCGGTTAAGATGGGGTGCAGCACTTAGTTAAGATTTAATTTCGTCGAGTTGTTTTTTCAGAATTATTTTCGATGCCTTTTTTTCACTGGTTGTCATTTATCATCTCGTATTTTTAATTAGCTATTTATTAACTGTCGCTTTAAATAAATAGAAAAATGTTGGCTGCTAATCACGTGAAAAGTAAACCTTTTGTGATAAATTATCTTATTTGCGTACTCACATTTGTGTACAATCTAACACTTTTTTTTTTAATTTCATGATATTGAAATAGCTTAAAATTTATATTCTCTTCTAAGACAGTTAAATTGTCTCAGTAATTGCCCACTTTTTGTATTATTACCCATGGTGTACATATATCTCATATTCCACTTCTGCGAGCACTAAAACCTTGAGGCTATGTGAAGGATAGGTATGAAAAGCTGGGAAGAAAGTACGTCCACAGGAAGAAAATTGTTTGCCTAGAGCACAGTATGGAGTTTGCTCACTGAGATAGGAAAAGGAATTTTTATTTTCATTCCAGCTCGTCTGAAGCTGGCCGTATGCCACTCTCGAGTTTGGAATGAGAGAAGTAAAATACTGCTGAAGCCGGATGCGAAACTAATGTTGCCGAAGAGAATTCGTAAAAAACGATCGCTACGTTGGTGTCACCTACATACAGGGTTGTCCAATATTAACCTTTCGGAACTATCATTATCTTTTTCCCTTCAAAAAGCACATGTCTTTCGTTTTGGATTAAAATAATCATATACACAATCAAAAAGAAAACCTACTGCAACAAGTATTTCTTTATAAGTTACTAGGTACCTAAATTAACAGCAATAGGATTGACACTAAAGTACTCTGTCTAAATCTAGAACTCTACTTCGAGAGAATTCCTCACTTCATAGATTATATCACAAAAGAAAGCTTGTATCTCTGTATGTCTGCAACATTGCGCTTTTTTAGACACCAGTTCTCAATAGATACCACAGAAAATGACAAACTGTAGCCACAGTAATTAACTGCTTAATAATATATTATTAGTTTGTATAGGTAATTTATTTATTATTATTATTATTATTATTATTATTATTATTGCTTATATTGCAATAGGAACATTAAAATATATCCAGAACTTTATTATTACTTTCATTATTTAAGAGGGATGTTCAATAAAATATTCAATATATATGCCGAAGGTGCCAAAAATATATTCACACTTTCCCAGTAGATATCTAATTTATTTCAAAGTTGGAGCGAAAAACAACAGTAATGTGTAGTATAATGTTCTGTAAACAAAAGTGGCATGCATATATTATGATAGCGTTGCTACGTGACGGATAAACAATGAACAAATGAAGCCAAGATTGTCATATGATGTTTTGTAAACAGATATGACTCATATTATGTTATGCTAGCGTTGCTACAACAAAATGGAGCCAATATTATCGTCTGAACATCGGAAAGCAATTTTGAAATGATATTGAAGTTCAAAGGCAATGGAGACGTGTGTACAGAACAGAACCGTCAACACGAGTAACAATTTCGTCTTACCCGCCATTCTATGGAAATGAGGAATTTTACTTCCAACAGCATTGTGCACGACCACGTTACCACAGAGATGTACGTGCGTACCTTGATGACAATCTTGCAAGGCACTTGATAGGATGAAGAGGTCCGATTGAGTTTCCACCGCATTCTTCGGATGGAACTCCGTTGAACTATAGGAAACTCTTAAGGACGTTGTATACCACAGAAAACCAGCTACACTAGCAGCACTTCGGGAAGAAATTGAAATGAGATGTGCTGCAATCGCTGAGGACACTTTCGCAAACGTCTCTTAATCAGTAGTACAACGTACTGAGAAGTGTATCGACGCAGATGGTAGGCATTTTGAGCAACTGTTGTAACTGTAAAAGTTTCATAATGATTAGTGCTCATCGTATATTTTGGCACCTCTATAAATCATAATTTATTACAAGCATACTTTCCCACCAAAAAAGTTTAAAATTAACAATTATTGTTAGCTTAATGAGTAAACGTGATACAGTTTCATTGATGTCCTTTGAGAAGTGTGTAAATTGAGAATAAATTTAGAACAATATTTGCTTTGAAATTCCGCTTTCTTCTCAACAGATCTTCAACTGAGGCCTATATAATGCTACAGGGGACCTACCCAGCCTAGGGGCCTAGTACAGCTCGAAGATGGTTTAAGAGGGGAGGTAAGGAATTTCAAAGGAAACTGAACTCGACGCTGCTCTCTGTGTTCTAATGGAAGAGAAAAATAACACCGCAGGTGTCATTGTTAAATCGGAACTAAGTAACAGTGGTTACTTCTGCGGGGAAAGCTATGGTCATCTCATTTTTCGATATTCAAGGCATGGTTTACCAGCGTGTACAGAAATGTCCTGAACACTCTGAAAGGCTGTCTCATACGCCGCAAGTCACGTTTCCGTGCCATAAGCTGCATGCTGCACCACGATAATGCACGGCCGCATATTGCAACTGTAGCTGCTGAACATCGCACAATATTCAATGTGAATTATATCCCTCACCCTCCCTTGAGTCCAGATTCAGTGCCGCGTGACTTCTTCTTTTTCCCAAAATTGAAGAAACACCTTCGGGAGATAAATTTTCCATCATCGTCGAAGGTTGCAGAGGGATTCTGAAGGAGCTGTGAAAAATGGTATGAAGCATTTCTTTGAAGATTGACAGACACGTTGGGACATCGCATTCAAAGAGGACTGCGTTGATAAAGGTCATCAAAAGCATGAGAAGAGTAAAAGTGTTGTGAAAAAAATGTTATTGAACATCCCTCGTGGTATGAGTAGCTAATAACTACTTTCGAGCTGCGAGGGTAGTCCATAAGTTTCCACCCTCACCGGTAAGGATTGTCGCCTTCACAAAAGCCTTATAATGGGTCATACCTTATCTGTTAAGTAATTAATTGCAGCCGTAACTTCTGATCCGCTGTGTTCAGTTGTTCCGATATAATTCCATAAACAGGACTAGTGTAGAATATTGAGACATGTTCAAAATTGAGTATCGAGCAATCATTAAGTTCTTCACAAAATAAGCGCTTAATCCAAATGAAATTACACAGCGATTGACGGTGTTTCGGCCTAACCATTTTCTAGGTATGATAAAGACAAATTTATATTTCACTTTGCAATATAGTTACCCTTAATTGCAATACCCTTCTCACAACAAAATCTTTGAATTAACATTTCACTCCCCCCCCCCCAAATGGTCAGAAGTTTTGTCTGAAAAATGTGCATAAACAGCATCCATTGCTTCTTCGTCACACTTACAGTTGTCCTTGAGTTTTGAGATGAGGAAATAATCACTGAGAGCCAGATCTGGGATGTAGAGGGGATCGTCGATCTCCTTGAAGACACATTTCTTCACAGCTTCTTTTGCAACAAAAGCTGTGTGCACTGGTGTGCGTTGTTGTGAAGAAGGCGCACACCACCAGCCAGCTTTCCTCGCCTTTTCTCTTTGATGGAAGGGCATAGTCTGTGATGGAGACCAGCGTAATATTCCCCATTTAATGTGGTGTTCCTCTCCTTGAAGTCAATGAACAGTATTCCTTCACAGTCCCAAAAGATAGTGGCCATGATCTTCTTGGTTGATTGAGTGACCTTGGCCTTTAGAGGCGGTGCTTCTCCAGGTTTACGCCACTCCATTGATTCTCTTTTGGAAAAGGGTTCATAGTAGAGAACCATAGTTTCATCTCCTATAACAATGGTTTGCAGAACTTCTCTCTCGTTTCCAAGGATGAGCTCCAAAATGCCTAACAACATAATGAATCGTTGCTGCTTTTGGACTGAGGAAAGAAGTTTAGACACCCATCTTGCACTAACCTTATTCATGTTTAAACGCTCATGAATAATTGGAAGGACTGTGGTTTTAGAAAGGCCCAACCTTGCTGCTGTTTCTGTAACTTTGAGCCGCTGTCTTCAATAATTTCTACTTCCACAAGAGCCGACCTCTGAGGGCCGACCTGCACGCTCTTCGTCTTCAATGCTTTCTCGACCCATTCGAAAAATTTTGCCCATTCTTTTACGGTAAAATATGAGGGGGGGGGGGGGTGTTTGCCCATATACATCGTCCAATTGCTGTTAATTTCATCACGAGCAATTTCTTCTTTTGTGAAGAACTTAATAACAGCTCGAAACTCCATTTTGAACATATGACAATCGTCTACTCATAATCTTCTTTATGCAACTATATCTGAAATGAACGCAGCGAAGCGGACGCTACAGCTGCAATTATTTACTTTACAGATAAGATATTACAGCAGATAAAGATTTTGTGAAGGCGATAACCCTTTGCGAGGCCGGAAACTTATAGACCTACCCTCGTATCTACAAGAAGAGCAAAGGCGATGCAATGAATTTGGTTAAAACAGAAGCTGCTGAATTCCTTTCAAGTTCTTTTCTTGTTGCTTTTGCTGAATTCCATAACGCTGCAGGTACCTTCAAATGTTATTACTGAAGCAAATGGCATGTAAAAGTTTCTGACTTCCTGTCCCCATATCTCTCTTGAGGCATCGGAGCTCCCAAAGGACTTAATGGCCGCGTTAAGCAATTTTACGACTCTAGTTAGAGTCGAGCTGTTGATATTGTGGGTATGCATATGTATGGTGGCATGTGGTCGTAAATTCCTGGAGGTCATGTCAAGGCAAGTAGTAAAATATATAAAAGGGAAGAGTGGGGAAAAGGTACTAGATCAATAATCCGTCTAGTGATGCGTGCAAGGCAAGTCGAAGTGAGGCGAGGAGACTTTTCATTTTAATTAATGCAAGAAAATCTAGGGAACGGCTTACATTTATGTTAATTATGTTATAGCGACTCCAATAAATTTCGTTTCCAAATATGCAGGTACTATCTAAACTGAGCAGAAAATTAAGTGTACGTCTATATTTACGGTTCTTGAGATAGCCGTTGTGTTTCACTTTGCGTAAAACACATCGTTTTGAAGTTTTTATTCTGTCATGGTGAAGAACGACTTTCTTTTTTTTTTCTTATTATTATTAGCTTTATAGTACTTATAAAAGTTTATGGCTCTGCGAGCTATAAATGGCAGCGTTTCAAATGTACTATTTCGGTTTAGAAGATCTTGAAACTTGAGGAGAAAATTGTTTCAAAATGGCAAGATAATTTTGTTGTAATCCTCTTACTGTTTCAAATTTTAAGGAAAAAGAAATATCCAAAATACATTTATAATTCGTTAATAGATTATTGTAAAACTAGAAGAGTGTACGTTAAGGGTGCAAACCAGATCATTACAAAGGAAATTACCAAAGGATGTCCGCAGGGATCAATTTTAGGGCCGATATTATGGGACATATTTTTGGAATCTCTAATAGAAAAAATATAGAAGGATTAAACAATATAAAAGATATTATCGCATATGCAGACGACTTACTAATAATACTAGAAGGAAATAATAGAAAGGAAATTGAAAAGAGATCAAATATAATAACTGATCATGTAAACAATTGGTGCATAAAAGCAAAATTGGAAATTGCTCCTCACAAATCATAATATATGTTTTTAAAAGGAAACTTAAACAGAAATCCGAGTATTAAAATTAACAATAAAAATATTAAGAGACAAGCAGTAAATAAATATCTAGGTATATATTTAGATGAAAAACTAAATTTTAAGAAACATGTAGAAAACACAAGAACTAGAGCAGAAAAAGTTATGTTCAAGTTAGCCAATATAGGACAAAGATATTTTAATATACATGCTAACGGAATAAAAATCTATCATAATAGCATCTTTGCAGCCATATTAAACTATGGAGGAGGAGTTTGGGGGGAAAAGGCACGCGAGGTACATTTTATACGTACTTTAAGAAGCTCCCAAAGAAAAATTTTATTGAGATGTACAGGGGCATTTTCCACTTCTCCAACAATGGGACTACTAGTAATATTGGGTATATGGCCAATTGATTATCTAGTTCGACTAAGAGCAGCCTCTTATTGGCTTAAAAAACAAAATAACTAAAAAATAATGGACATTGTTGGTAAAAAGTGTAGGAATAAAAAAGAAATCAAAGATTCTTTATTACAAATATGGCAACGAGAATGGGATGAAATAAAAGAAGGTAGAAGAGTGCATGAAATATTTCCATCCATAAAGGAAAGATTACTATTTAAGCACATTCATCCCAATAAGGGTTTAGTGCATTATGTAACAGGCCATGGTCCATATTGCTCATATTTGCAAAGATTTAAATTACAAGCAAATAATACATGTACGGACTGTAACGTGATCGATACACCGGAACATGTCTCATTTGAATGCCCTAAATACCAGTCATTTGTAGCAGAAGAAAGACAACTACTTGCTGGAAAACGCATCTGGAACATCATGAGAGACGAAGATGATTTTAGGGCATTGAACGAGCTAACAAATAAAATATCAAGCAAAATGGCAGAAGAGTATAAAAACGGCAAACAAACAAACAAGAGAAAAAATCTAAAGGCCAGAAATGGTATATTCCCCTAGAAGATCCGAGAGAATCGGGGAAAGGCAAGAAAGATATTTACAACTAGAATTAGTTGAAGAAAAAGAAGATAAAGAAGATAACACCCAATTTGAATAAGAGGAAGAGAGCAGAACTGACAGAAGAAAGGAATAATGGCAGTTTTCGGGCGGAAACGAAGCAGTTGAGAGAAGAAGTAGACAGAGGTCAAGAGAAGGAGAGAAGCGAAGGAAACTACACTGTCAACACACCATGGTCCAGTATAGCTGTTGCTTGAGACCGGCAGCTACTCCACTGATGTCCAGGTTCCGTTGCCAGGAATTCCAGTGGGGAGCAGCCCGGATACCGAGCGTTAGCAGAAATGAAGACGCATAGAGTAAATTGGATAATAATTGTAAATTAATAAAGTTTAAATGTAATCATTGCTACTGGGTACCAGTTGCAATTGTAGATGTTATTATAAGTCATAGTAAATAGCCGTAGTGCTGGATTCCAGTACCGGTTTTGTTTTTTGAAGTTTTAATTTTGTTTAGTCATAGTATTAGTAGTGTAGATTTTAAAATCTGTAAAATTTAATTGTAATTTAAATTGTATTGAAAGATATAAGAGGAATAAATAAATGAAATCTGGAGTATTACGTCCTGATGTAGAACCAAGATATCAGGATGTAAGTATTGCAGAATTAAAATTAAAAAAATTAAAAATTAATCCTCTTACCCATGGATATTATAACAGGAACCAATCAGGTATGCTACTGAGTTGTTTGGAAAATGAAATGAAAGCAAAATGGCCAAGACTGGTGCACGCAAATGTACACAGACTGTACTTGAACTCAATACCTCATTCACTATATTTCCTGGACTTGGCCCCTAATGACTCTTTCCTATTCTTAAGCTGAGTTTTATTATTTTTTCAGTTCGAAAATATATTAAGCAATTAATTTAATTTATTAATAAAATGTTAAATGTTATCTTGCCCAGATTGTATATTTATGATTATGTCATGTATATATATTTTTAAAAAAAAGGTTGGCATGATTAACAGAAACAGGCTATAGAGCAAAATGAAAGAGAAAGGTAATCCCAACACTTATAATAACAATTATAAGTTTATTTAAGAAATAAATAATATCATAACCTGGAATGTGGAACAAGATAATATAATCATAATAAATAGAGGACTAAGACAACGGTGTCTTCCTCACCACTATTGGTTAATTTAAAAGTTAAAAATACGTTTTTATTTACGGATGATTAATATCTTATATCTAACTCAGAAGGTAAATTACCTACGGCATTGTTTAAACTAAACAAAATTATTAACAAATATAGTTTCACTATCACAGAAAAAATTGAATTCTTAACCTTTAGAGGACCAAATACTAATAGATGATTTTACGTTTGCGGAGCCTCCTCTGGCCATGTTCTGCAATTCTCGTCTCGTTCACACTCTTAAAAGCCGGCCGGGGAGCCGGAGGAGAAGTCAGTACCAGCTTAACTCTAGGAATGTACGGACGTGTTCTTGTGTGTTGTGTAACAGTGTATTAAGTATCCATTAGGCGGTGTAATATTGATTGGGTTATTATAAATCAAATAATGTATTCTACTGGCAAAAGAGCATTTATTTACAACTCATATATGCGTACAGAATCGGCTGAAATTCAACTTTTAAGTCGGAGTTCAATTCAAAAATTGGTAAATAAATTTTGTTAAACAGGAAATATTCTTGATTAAAAACGCACGCAGTATATTGGACATGCTCTGGAACGTTCCCAAAAATCACTTCAACGCCTTTCTCAGCAACGGGAACTTCCTATTCCTCTGTTCCAACGACTTTAGATACTGAAGCTAAAACCCTATAAAATTACTCTAGTTCAAGAAATTAAACCGGGTGACCCTGCATCCAGGAATAGATTGTGAATGGATTTTGAAGTTAGCATGACGGAGAAATTGACTTCAATTTAATTTTCTTTACGGACGAATCCAACCAAGAGGGTATGTTACTTTTCAAAACAACCTATACGGGAGTTTAGAAAAACCTATCCTGCTTCACGAGAAACCTCTGCTCTACTAAAAATAAAGCAATAGTGATAGTTATGTGCAGAGTATTATTCAATCCTTTTTCCGTGAATTAACTGTGAGGGAACGTAGATTCGCGATTTTACAACAGAATTTCGCAACGGCAATGCACACATTTCCTTGCATGCAGTTCGTGAAATGTTCGACGATATATCATTACTATCAACATATGGCCCCCTCGATTCCCTGATTTAACGCCCTGTGTCTTTTATCTCTGGGGAGGGGGGAGTTAAAGGAAAAAGTGTACAAGGAAAATCCACACACATTGGATGAACTGGAAGTATCATTTATTAAGAATTTTTGTTCATTTCTCAAAGAGAATTTCAGAGGGTAATGGTTAATTTCATAAAGCGATGCCAGAAATGTGTAGAAAATGAAAGGAGGCACTTCCAGCATCGTCTTACTTGATTGTGGTAAGTAAATGGTTAAGTGTTTGTAATAACTTACTCGACAATCATAGTTGCGTACTTTCTTGATTTACGTTCACAGAAGTACCAGCTTGAACTGACCGACCGACAGTTACACATGGAGAGATTCCGCAAAGCAAAAATCACCAGTTATAAGACCAGTGTCAGACAAGCGTTTTTCACGTACGTGGAAGCACAGTACATACATATGGGAGAAGTCAAACGGATATGAATATGAAACATTATTTTGCCCCATGTATTAATATAAGTTAGCAGATGCAATGGCCAACATAAAATGGAGTAGAAAGTACTACTAGGAATATCTCTCATGGATAAAATATCATGAGTGGAATTAAGAAAGATATCGGGACTAAACGACGTGAAGTGGAAATGGGCGGACATGTAACAACGCTACCAAGCAGCAGATAAGGGCATCTAGCTACCATATGGGATCTATGTAACCGTAGGAGAGGAAGAGGGAGACCGAGAACGAAAGGAGCAGGATCCTTCAGGAAAACAGCCGGGCCACACTGGAACTGCAGTACCTGGAAGAGCCTGGGAACAGAGCTGAAGGAATGAATGAGGTGTTTCACGCCCATTTTTGCTACAGAGGCATCACAGGCGATGGACACCGATGAAACATGAGATGAAATGATATATTGGGAAAGGAGTAATTTTTTTTAAGGAAGGAAACGATCCAGGCCTAAGTTTAGGATACCTCCCCGACATTTGCCCTTAATGAGGACTTAGGAAAACCTGGAAAAAATCTCAGTCAGGGAGGACAATCCTGGCGGGATTCGAACCTCAGACCTTCCGCTCACGAGGCCGCGCCTTAAACTCGGCCACCCGTGGTGGTTTGGAACAGAGCTGCAGAAAGAAGAGCACAACCGAAGTCAATAGTTTTTTTTTTTTTTTTTGAGTAGTGTTTAACGCCCGTTTTTACTACTGAGGCACCACAGGCGGTGGACACTGATGATACATGAAATGAAATGATAAATTGGGAAAGGATATTTTTTTTTTTTTTAAGGAAGGAAGCGTTCCAGGCCTAAGTTTAGGTACCTCCCCGGCATTTGCCAGTTATGAAGACTGAGGAAAACCTGGAAAAAACCCCAGTCAGGGAGGACGGTCCTGGCGGGATTCGAACCGCAGACCTCCCGCTCACGAGTCCGTGCCTTAACGACCTCGGCCACCCGTGGCGGTGAAGTCAATAGTGAAAGTGATAACAAACTTAATAGACTCATCACTTGAACCTTCTAGTTAAATTGTGTTAAACTTGTAAAACAAGAAACATTACAGACTTGACAAATTTATAGGAGCGATAGCTCATAAGAACTAACTCACCATGTGAGAAACCAATAAGTGTCTCATTCATTCATTCAATCAATAGTACAACTGCTTTCATAACGTAGGATAATACTCACGGACTCGTCTGATGTTGTTCTAAGAGTCAAAATTGAATTGATCATTTCAAAATTGTCTGTAAACACAAAAGTAAAAATTAACAGGAGAAGAAAAAAACTTCACACAGTATAAACCATCTGCTTATTTCTTCTCATTTAAATATCCATGATTACTGAGATATATAGGAATATGTAACAGTGTATTTTTTCGTTTTACAATTTATTAATTAGTATAAAAGCATTTTTTGGAATGAATGCAAAAAACGAACGCTATGGTTAAAAATCATTAAATATGTGGGAATACAAAATTATATAGGGCTCTTAGTTTTTATGAACATTTTGATCAATATCTGTGTTTCTTACGCAGCATATTGAAAACATAGCATAATAAACGACGTTATTCTTCGTGTTATAATCTTTTCATATTTTCCTCTTTCTTTTGCAGTTGCTCGTCAAATTCGAGATACTCAGAGGCCGTGTACTTTATCACTTTCAATATAATTCCAATTTTCTTTTGTCATTGATGGGGAAGGATTAAGCTAAGTGGGAAGCACAGGACTCTTGAAGCTGTGAAGGAGATGGAATGTTTCCGTGACTAAACCGCAGATGAACTGCTGTGTTCTTACCTTCCCTGGGTAATGTCATCATATTCAAAAGTCGCCCATTTAGAAGGGGAAAAAGAGTTTTATGCCCCTCAAAAATTCCTCCCATACTTCGAGAGACAAGACTTGTTAAAATAGGCAGGCCCCTAGTGTTTGAAGTTTAATAATGAAACATCATCAATGGTTTCCACTGAGAATTTTGATGATTTTTTAATCATAATGGCATACTATTAGGTACATGCGTCCTATCATAACGTCTGACCAGATTGATAGTCCCAAAACCTCTATCGTTTGAGAGGGAACTGTGATCTCATAGGGAAAATAATGCTTTGTGTTCTTAAATTTCCCAGCTGATACAAGTGTTAAACAAAAGCGAATTATTATATGGTTCTTATTTTGACCCACGCACCCGCCTGAGAGTGGCTGATGTTCATTCACATTCTGGATATAATGGTACGGAAATGAGCAAACCTCTTTGCCACCTTTCTTGGCTTCGCCTTCGTGGCTGTTTAGTTTTCAAATTATGAATGCCAAAAAACGTTAACCTACAACTGCCTTAAATCCAAAAATTCTGAACAGGAATATTTGTGGTGGTAAATTTTACATGTAGTCAAAGCCTAATCCACAGACATCTTTCTCCTTCTTATTACGTTCCGAAATTTCATTGATTTTATTCTAATGTCTTTTTTCAGTTCTGCAATGAACCATTAATTCTGCTACAGTAGTTCAGCAAGATGCGGACTGCGTAATTTGGCTGATAGTTCTTCACATACGCTGCAAGTGTTGGTTTGTGGCTGCTTGAACCTTAGGTTGAAAATTTCCTGGAATTCACATCTCACTCATTTTGCTTTCGAATCACGAATACTATTTGTTTTGTATTTATGGCATTTTTGTATGTTTTTTTTTTTTCCTTTAGGAAGCTTTTCTGAATCCGAAGAGTTAGTCATTTTTATATGTTGATATTTGGCCTCCAAATATAATAATGCTTTGATACTTTAAACTATAATGCATGTAAAACTTCAGATGAGAAATTGCGAAATAAATCACAGAAACCCTCCAATCTTCCTCGTTCAAATGAACACATTGTCATTGCAAATGGGGCACAAGTCAGAAGTAAACATTTTGAAACTTCAATTTTACTCAAATAATGATCTTCTTGCCCAGACCCTATATCATGCAGTTTCAATATATAACTCATTTTCGTAAAAAGTTCACTCATGACCTTCTTACAATGACCGATTAGAGTGTTTATATATTGATCACATTTACTGTTTAACTATATTGAATGTAATATCTGCTGTTTTAAAGAATTAAGATATCTATAAAATTAAAAAAAAAAGTATTTACATGTGCGATATATTGAAGAAACAATTAAACATACGGGAAAAGGAACTAAAATTAAATTTTATAAAGTTATGGCTGTTCCTATGCTGTTGAATAGATGAGACTTTTGGACTTAACAAAAAATGAATAGGAAATATTACAAGTAGTAGTTGTATTCTCTTAAGCAGAATAAATTCTTTTATGTGAAAAGACCAAATGAAGAAATCAGGAAAGTGTTTAAACTTTAAACTAATATATAAAACAAAATTAGTATATACCGGGTTTTAATAACCAGTTATATATGAGCACCTAACACCGTGAAATGTTGATGATAAACATTACAGCAATTATGCTTGTCAGCAATGATGACACTTGGCGAACTTTCGTACCAGTTTATGGAAATTTACCGAGTTTTCATACATCAGCATATAAGAGAGATATGCATGTACTGTACGTCATTCGTGGTTGCAATAAAAACGAAAAGATTATATGTTAAGTTGAATTTTATGCGATATATAATCAGTAAGAAAAATTTTTCTTGTGAAACCAAAGAAAAAAATAAACATATTGCCTAACGGAATGCCTTTCCTTAGGTTCAAATTATGCTGCACTGGAAATAAACAAAGCAAAGAAAAGTGTATGAGGGTCATATACTACTAGAGTACTTGACGTATGTTGTAGACGAAAGAGAAAGTTTAGATGTAAGAAGCAAGGAGATAAATGTGCATGGATGGAAGAAAGGAAAAAATAAATATCCTAAGTAAAAGGAAAGGAGAAAGCAGATCGGGAAGGCGGATACCAAAGGAGAAGAATTAAATAATGAGATTGGGTACAAGAGGCATTCTTCTTCTTAAGACTTTTCGGTTATGCTTTCTTGCCTGCTGGTCCATTTATCTTCTTCGTCTTCTTGGGTCTTTTCCCTCCTCTTTTTAATTTGTGTAAAAGTACTTCCATTTGTTCGTTCTTTTTGCATCCTTTCTACATAAAATTTCCATTTTTCTCGTAATAATGCATTTTGAAATGAAATGTTTTATGTTAAGCGTTGATTTTATAAGATCATTCTTTGATAATTAAACTTTTGTTAATTGTAGTTTATCTGCACCGCTTTTTATCTTACTTTTTCTAAATTAATAATTATTGACATTTAAATTCGTAACTTTAAAATTTATTTCTCTGTTACATGGTTTAATCTCATTTTTAAAAGCTATCTTTGTGGTACTATTTATAAAATTATATTTAGAGTATTACGAACTAGGTTTTATTATGAAATAATTGACTTTTTGACAAAAGATTATGAAGCTATCCCTGGCTCGCCATCAATTGCAGAGTAATTGAAGTAATTAATATTTGTAATTTTAGAATCAGCTACTCAGTCATTATGTGCAAGTATGTTGTGCATTTTCTTTCAGTGGAGGAACTTTAATGACATAACTCGTATGTGTGGAATTAATATTATATTGTGTTTAAATGCGTTCAAAAAGTGAAATTAAGAGATGGCATGTAGTAATATAGCAAGGTAAGGAAAAACTCACGTCTTTCTCCGTACCAGAAAGACTCAGTAAAAAGTCAGATAACGCAAGGTAATACCTTTTGGTATGCAGCTAGAGTTGAAAATGCCCCGCCATAGGCGAAACACCGGCTGGTTCGGTGCCAAAGCTGCAGGTGTCCGAGTAAAAGAATCGACAGTAACGTATGAAATCTATTTAAATTCATCTTATTGACAAATAGTCAATCATTTGGCTTGACCAAAATTTCCAGCGAATACAAATGAAATTCAGTGAAGAAAGCGTCACCTATTAAACACGTTAACACAAATTGGCGAGAGCATTTCGCGCCAATGGATAGCGTAATTTTGTATTTTTTATAAAAGGCATAGATTTTGCCCAAAAAGTGGGGGAGTCTTAGAATTTTCCGAGTCCAGAAACGTGTGACTGCAGTCGTCCGGAGATCAGCGAAAGAGCGGCCAAGTACCAAGTACCAGTTCCGGCGACAACACAGCTTGAGTGTCAGTCACCACGCTAATTGCCGATACATCATTGAGCTGCATTAATAATTCTTTTGAATTAACAATCTCTTCGCACTTGGCACCATTTGGTTAGCGCGATAAACTTACGTGTTTGCCAAGATTACCTTGCCCATGGTTCGACGTGAGTTACCCGAATATTCATGTTAAGGAGAATAAACGATATCAACAAGTAAATAACGAAGCGTTATTTGTCGTCACCTTCGGAGTCCCATTCACTCAGTCGCGCCTGGCCCACAGCAGCCAAAATCCAGCGAAATACCGTCAATAGAATCTCATCGGAGAAAAATGGGGTGGTCTGCAGCGGCCGGGGTGAAACCTGCGATCAGTGGGCATAAATTATTTACCGGAGCAACAATATAGCCAATTTCAATTCCCCCGCCAACATTGCTTCTTCAACTACTGCAACCCTTTGGAAACAGTAGTAATACCGCTACGTTTCACTTCAATCGCTGGTATCGTTGGGTCTTGCATTCCAGGAATCAAAATTTGTTGTGGTGACTTTGTGAATAAATATGAGATCTTGTTTACGCTGTATCACTCAGTAATGTAACTGCACTTCAGAATATCATGTTTAATCATTTTAAAATCGTTTTACTTTTGCTGAGATTCGTTTGGTAGTTTGTAAAATGGCGTTAGGTAGTAATATGAAATAAGATGCTCCGTATTATAACTTCTTTTTCCTATTTCAGGTTCCAGAGTAGCAATAACCAAATTAGGACCCGAACAAACAGAATAAGATATGCTAAATTTATTTTGGAATATGTTTATTTGTGACTTCTTTTCATGAATCTTTTCTTTGTATTTTCTATACTCTCTTTTAAGGCTAATTTTAAAATAATTGTTTGATTTAAAGTAAGAACATTGAAATTTACCAGGTGAGTTTTTTTCTTAGGCATCCCTCAAAGCGGAAATTGCGCTTTAAGTTCATTTTCTTCTATTACCAACTATTAATTGATGTTTTTAGATACACGAAGGCTTAACATTCAGAAGAAAAGTGGTTTAAGGGGCAAAAGGTGTCCGTTCTAAAGTACGGACACTAGGAGACAATAGACTCGTTTACTGAGAACTGATTCGGGTTTCCAGCCGATTTTACAAACCTTTTATATTACAGCATGCGTAGCTGTGCAACCGAGTAAACGTCTCTAATAAAATGAGCCTAGGTTCAGTGTCAAAATAGTAAACAATAAAAATGCGGAGTTTGGTAATTAGAAACGGGATAGGCTATGCTAAAAAATAAAGCCATGCCTATTATTCACAATTGACGCTCCACTGTCAAGACACGTAGGTTATTAAATAAAGGGTTATTTAAATTTGGGGTAAACTATGACACATCTCAAATAATAGCATATGCCATTTAAATAATCATGTTAAAAGGTCAAACAAAGAATTAAAACTGTTAAAAGGCTATATCATACAAGTAAAGCATCGAGGTGATAGCAGCGTCTGACATGCAAGATCTAAGCTTGAACCGATAATGTCTAACAATCAAACGTCCAAGTGAGTAGATGGAATTTTGACCGTTCTGCTGTATGTTAATTACCAATAACATGTCTTGGAAATCGAGATTATTATACTGTAATTTTAAAATCTTTCAGTTTTTAATGAAATTATAATTTTAATAGTTATTGGTAATGTAAATTTTGCTATGGAAACTAATACCTAGACATAAAAAATTGTAACACCTTTCTGTCCCATTTGATCGGAATTACACCGCAGTCAGTCCTTTGCCATGTATTCGACAGACAAGTTCATTGATATTGCCCCTTACCCTGCGGAGGGTACGAGTAAATACACAACGAGCTCAGCATCTACCATGAGATATCCAAATAGATGACAACCAACAGCAAAAACTTTCCGGAATATTGAAATATGTTACTTGCAAGGATGTCTCCTGTTAGAGACGCACCAGTATTAATGCTGAAGCAGTTATGAATGCCATCCTGAACAATCCGCGTAGTAGTACAAGGGCAGTTACACAAGAAGTCAACATTAGACAATCTTCTGTGTAGCGAACACTGCATGCTAAAATTTTCATCTTACCATTTGTACCTACCCAAGAACTCCATATGAGAGATTTCGTATCTCGAGGGAACTTCTGTGAATTGACGCTAGGCCAAGTGGCAAATGATATGACGTTCTTATCCAGAATCTCGTTTTCTTGTGCAGGTCGGAATTTGGAGGTGTTCACTCCTGAAAACTTCGCTCTTGTAGAAGGAGAAATTATGAAAGACCGGCTGCTCAAAGTTACAGAAATAGCAGCAATGTTGGACCTTCCTAAAACAATAATCCTTCGAATTATTCATGAACATTTAAACATGAATAACGTTAGTGCAAGATGGGTGCCTAGACTTCTTTCCTCAATCCAAAAGCAGCAACCTGATCTGTTGCCAGACCTTTTTGGAGCTCTGCCGTGTCAAGAAGTTCTGCAAACAATTGTTACAGGAGATGAAACTGTGGTCCTCTACTATGATCCCTTGTCCAAAAGAGAACCAAAGGAGTGGCGTAAACCTGGCTAAGCACCGCCTCTAAATGTCAAGGTCACTCAGTCAACCAAGAAGATCGTGACTACAATTTTTGTAACTGTGAAGGAATACTCTTCATTGACTTCAAGGAGAGGAACACCACAGTAAATGGGGAGTACTATGCTGGCGTACTGCACAGACTACGTGCTTCCATCAAAGAGAAATGGCGAGGAAAGCTGAGTGGTGTGTGCGCCTTCTTCACGACAACGCGCCGTGTACACAGCTCTTGTTGCAAAGGAATCTGTGAAGAAATGTGGCTTTGAGGAGATTGACCATCCACCCTATAGCCCATATCTAGCTCCCAGAGACTATTTCCTCTTCTAAAAACTCAAGAAGCACTTTTGAGGGAGGAATTTTTTTTTTGGTTGATTTATTTATGAACGCTCTTTAACATCTCAGGTCATCAGCGTCCCATTCAACTCAGGGCGCGAAACGGCCGACAAAGTTTGCTCAGAGGCATCTCTTTCAGGCTTGAGGTTCTTTTTGTGCCGTAAATGTATGACACGGGACCCATGGCTTTACTTCCCTTCCGAAGGAAGCCATACTTAGGATTTTTACGCTCGAAAAAACCCATCGCTCCTGGTCGGGTTCGAACCCGCGATCTTGGGTTTAGAAGGCAAGTATGGTAACCACTACACCACCAGGACCGACGAGGAAGGAAATGTAAGTGTGACGAAGAAGTAATGGATTATGCCCATTTTGCAGACAAGGCTTCTAACTATTTGGGGGGGATGAACTATTAATTTTAAGATGTGGGGGTGTATTGCAATAAAGGGTAACTACATTGAAAAGTGAAATATAATTTTTGTCTTTATACCTAGAAAATGTTTAGGCCGGAAACTTATGGACCTACCCTCGTACATTCACAATTCAGTCCAGTCCAGTTTCACTTGTTTTGAACTTTTGAAAAACTTTAACGTAGTTCTAATTTTGAAAGTAATAAGTAGGGACCCAGTACAAAATTAGCTAAAGGAATCCGTGTCTTGCGGTGCAAAAGGATCACTCTGAAAATAAAATACGAACAATTTTTGTAAAATGTATTTAGTGATTTTCCTTCTTTTTTCATAGATAACAATGTGTGTTGTGTGATTATGTCACAAATAATTTTTTAAAACAGCATTTTACACACAGTATTTGTGTTAATTGCATGTCTCCCGCTTGCAATTAGTGCCAAAACTCAGTATTTGTAGACTTTACTGTTTTCCAACTCATTAGAACTGTTACACCGTGTTTTATATTTTTGATGAACGTGCATTCTGCAAACTTCTGATTAGATAAATCGTTCAGCTGTCCTCTGTCCGCGCTTTTTGCACATGATCTACATTATGGAACTATATGGAAGGCCACTAATGCAAAACTGATGAACTGATCCTTTAATCAAGTTAATCACTTTTCCAATATCCCTTTCCAATTACTCTCCTCTGATGCAACGTGATGCAACTGCATTTGAAATTTTTGGCGCATATGGCGATACTTAATGTCATCGTTATTCCATTATCACAATCTCACTAAATTCACTTCAAGTACTTTCTAAACTTTGGGATAGTTACTACATCTACATTCTAAATGTGCACATATTCATTGTCCCCTTAACGGTAGGCATGCTCGCGACCTACCGAAAACCTGACCACAATCGATAGGAACAAAAGACATATTTAACCTGCTGTTGTTACCAAGCCAACTATTTTCTCTCCAGTTATTTTATTTGCCCACCACAACTGCCTGATCTCGCTTTTCAGATACTTTTGTTTAACTATTTTAAAACTCGCAGGAATGCGCCATATTCATAAAAAATAAATAAAAATAAAAACAAAACAAAGGCATACGCGCACTGTTTCAAAACCGCACCATCGTAACTCTTGTATTCAGGTTAGAAGAAAAGGGGTATAAGCGATAACATGGTTCTTTTAAAAAGATAAGCCCTGAAGCTGCGAAGAAACATAAAATTCTGTGGGAGCCTATTGCATTCGCTTTCGTTGTTATTAATGACTGAATATCTATATAAATGAAGTTAATTATAAGAGCCAATATTTTCTAACAAAAAAAAATAGATTACATACGCCCACCTTTGGTTCTCACTAATGTTAGCTTTAGATGAAGCCACATGCAATGTATTTGATATGTTGATTTCAGTTTTTTAAATTGATAAGGGAAAATTAATGCTCTGATAAATATTTTTTCTACGGCAATATATAAAGCAAATATTTTACGACAAACATATTAAATAAATAAATGCATCTATTTATTCACATTTATATTAATTATGCAAACACTCAGTTTGAAATCTTTTCCACACGTCTTACATCGTTATTGAGAGAAAACTTAATGGGGAACCTAACGCGAAATGCAGTTTTACACTTTATTTTCGAAATACTGAGGGTATGCACATTTCACTGTAGATGTGTATTTAATATATGTTAAAGTTGGACCGAAAACAACAGTAATGTGTAGTATGCTGTATAAACAGATGTAACTCACATTATCTTGCGCTATCGTTGCTACAACAAAATGGAACCTAGATTATCGTTTGAACAGCAAGGAGCAATTTTGAAGGGGTATTGGAAAACAGAGAATGTTGTTGAAGTTCAAAGGCAATGGAGACGTGTGTACCGTGTTCTCCGGATTAGCTCTCTTGGACCTCTATCAACTGGGAACTCCTAAGGAAATTATATACCGTAGAAAACCAGCTACACTGGCAGCACTTCGGGAAGAAATTGAAACGGTATGTGCTGCAATCGCTCAGGACACTTTCGCATCTTGCTCAATCAGTAGTTCAACGTACGCAGAAGTGTATCGAGCCAATAATGGTGGGAATTTTGAGCATCTTGTAACTGTAAAAGTCTAAGATGATTAGTGCTCATCATTTTCGGTTTCTGTGAATTCAGTTTTGTTATGTTTACATTTTTGGAAATACAATATGTATCATTTACATTATTAAAACAGTGCGTTCAAAAGTTTTTAACCCCAAGAATACAGCCCAAGCCTGCTTACCAGTAAGCATTTACCGATGTGTCCTTGATTCTCCCAAGAAACTCAGTTTGAGCAGTTGCTTTCATGTGTGTTACGATGTATAGCAATAGAATTTATATTAGCCTCAGTGTAGTTTTGTAAGAGATACACGTTATAGTATCACAACTTACACTTAAATCATTTATGTAAACAAAACCTAAGATAGAAGACAGGGAAAGTCATTTTTATGGAAATTCCCAGTCTTTCCGCAAAAATAGAAATACTAGTTAAATACATTTAGAATAAAATTCTGTTCTCGATAAGACTCCCGCAAATATATCGCCATGTGCTTAGAGTGAGAAAACCTTATCATATTGGAGAAAGATCACAACGAAGTTCGCCGTTTTTACATGTAACAGGAATTTCACAAACCTAGACTATGAAAACTACCGACTTTTTTAAAATTAAAACCTTATATGTGAATAATTACTCTTCAGGAACGATTATGTGATAATGTGAACTGCATGTCATTATGTAGCTATATATGATTAAGTGAGCTACGTCACATTGACCCACGTTTAATTCTCTTTACTTACATGTACGCATGGTTCCATGTACAGGGTGTTCAGAAAGTCACCGAAGAAAGTATGTAAAATACTTCTTACAAAAGAAAAATTTACACAAGTGTTCCATGAATTATAGGAGCCACACTTCATGGCACGAGTCCAATATTGTGTACACGTTATGTTCAACTTGTACAAGATCCTGAGTATATTCAAAACTGGTGGTGTGCCACTGAGAGGCCATGTCAGTCAGGAAACAAAATGCTCGCTTTATCGGACTAATGAACACACATTCGGAAAAAAGACAGTGTGGTGTCTTCCCATGGTATCATTGACCATTACATAATTAATGTAATATTAGAAATACACAACGAGTAAATAATTGAAACTTTTCAGGAGGAATTGAATATAATTTGTACTCTGAATAACCTAGATATGCCTAAGCAAGTATTTCAACAAGATTCGGTTGCTCTCTAGACTTTCACATATTCCATATCCTTCACGAAGTTCCTGATTTGTCGTATTGTGACGCGTTTTTTGTGAGGGATATTGAAAGAACAGTGCTTCATAGCTATTCCTCGTATTCTAGACGAAGCAGTTTTGCACAGTGTAACATAAGAGCACTGTGGTGCTATGGTCACTAGGATGATGGAACATGTGGTACCCATGGTGAAAAACTTGTGTAACACATAGTTAGTTGTACGAAAGGTAATTGTTGTGCTCAAAGTGTTAGTAAAATATATAATATTTTTCTTTTGCCACTCTGTGCATGTACATCGATAGAGAATAACAGTGCTGGACTGCAGAAAACGATTTCATGACAAGAATATTGAGGATATGATGTAATGTAAACGCATACTAAATAACAGGACCTGTGGTTAAAGCTAAACATACCCACACTGAGCCATGACCTGACTATATATGATTTTATTTCCCAGGCATTTACCAGGATTGAGGAAAACGTGGATAAAAAACAAACTTAGTGGGTGGAGGACGGTCCGGCGGGAATCGAACTATAGACCTTTCTGTTAAATCTGTGCCTTAACGACTTGACTATATATATACATACATCTATATATATATATATATATATATATATTTGTAATTTTTCAACATATTCTGTTGCAGAGCATACAACTGATGGCTCAGTTCCAAGATGTCACAAATGCTTTTTTAATCTGTGGAAAACACTTGACAAATAAAGTGTACTTGAATAACAAGCGCACATTGGACTTGAGTTGGCAGTTAATGTATTGGTCAAGTTTATCATTTCTCATATATCATTAGTGTCCAACGTCTGTGATACCCCAGCAGTGAAAAGAGCGTTAAATACAATTTAAAAAAGCTACACAAGTATCACTTAATAATCTTATATTACAAAGTAGCATTATAAAGTTGTTACTCTTTCACGTAATTAGTGCAGCAGAAAAAGATAAACAACACTTGTATCCCTTTCTCAACTAACGGTTTAAACTTTCAGTTACACAGTGGGTAAATTATCTTACATTTTCAGCGCAGTTGACCTCGTGTAGCAAATGGAAGCGCGCCGCCTGCTGGATGAATCGGACAAGTGAAGATACTAGAAAAGTTAGGCATTTAACCTGGCAATTTCGCAAATAAATTTATCCAGAAAGAATGAAAAAATCAGATCTGCAAGCTGAGATGGCATTAAAGAAGAGTCAAAAAAGATCATTTGAAGATGAAGCTGAGATGATCCTGAATATGAACCAACAATACACTATGATACTGTTCGTCTTTAATTCATTGTTTCTGCAAATTGTTTTTTAAAATCTTCCTTTTACTCAAACTATTCATAATTGGAAGATAAAATGTTTACTGGCAGTTATAGGCGGTTTGATTATTGTGCAGCTCTAATATTTACGATGTAGTGAAAAAGACCAATTTGAAAAAAAATGTCTATTTTTTTATTTCAACAAAAATTATGATCAAAGAATTTTAAAGTAATAAAAATGTACAGAAACAAAAAAATTATTAAAATACAAAATTTCACTAAAATATAATTGGTAGTTTTACATAAAAAGGTACATAAACATTTGTACATTTAACTTTACAAAGATGGGGTGTACAACCTCCTTAAGATACTGACGGTGATTTTAAGTTAATAGCAAATACAGAAGCAAACAATTTTGTAATGAGATATACAAATTAATTATTCTAATTCCTTTCTTCACTTAAATTTTAATACCATCAACCTTTAAAGTATTCTTTTATACATTTCATCACTACCCGATGAAATCTTAATTAACAAAGAGTTATTGCATAATTCTATTATAGTAGCTTTTGTAATAATCATGTTAATTTTTAAATTGATATTTATTCTAAAATTACGCTAAAATAATTTAATACTACAGTATTCAGAAAACATAAAGTATTATAAAAACGTACAATCATTTTTATATGATAGGAATACGCATTCATGGATGTTTTAAAGACTTGAACTATGAAAGATCAAAGAGTGTAAGTATTTAAAAGAATCTAATTAATTATTAATAAAATGAATATCTTAAATTTAGCAAAACTATGAAAGGAAAAAGAGACAGTGTTATTGCATTTTAAATAACTCATAACTCTTTAAATATTTACATTAACAAGTTAAAAACTGTAGCATTTAAAAATATCGCTTGAGAGATCCTATAATGGAATTTAGTGGATGAAAAAAGCCGTTGCTCTTAATTTCCCCTCGCTCTAAAGGAGAACTCTGTACTGGTTTTTGTTTCCATTCCTAGCTTTACATTCTTCGCATCTCGCGAAATTACCGGTAGCGGAAGAAACCGGGTAATGTGTTTATTAAAAGTGTATGCTATATTTTCCAACAGTCTCTGCCACTTGTAGTCTCAGAAACGAATGCTTTATGCTGCTTAACTTTTACTGTAAGAACAGCTGTGTATAATTGTCGGTCTTGCGGCTTTTACTGTTGATGCACTAGAGAAACGTTTGCATCAATATAGACATTTAAACTAGCAGACCTGAAAAGTGAAGCCTAATATCTAAAAGTCCAGCACTACTGTGGAAGAACATAAACATTTGTTCATTAAGAAGAATTTAAATATACTAAGTATATTAGGATATTTGGATTAAGGCAATACCTTTTCAATCAAATATACTTTTAAAGTTTTTTGACGAAATGTCCAATGTTGAGCTATTATAGAACTGTTTAGATTTAGACTATCAAAGAATTTATTTAAATTAAAGGAAGTTGTAAATATTAAAATTTAATCAAAACACAAAAACTGGGTATGAAAAATTTGCACAAAATTCATGAATCTTATTTTTAGTGCTTACTGTTTAAATTTTATTATTGTTTTTAATTATAAAATAAGTACTTTATAATATTAATTTTTGAATATAATAAATACTTACGTTTTCATAAAAACAATTTTTATTTAATATAATTACAGATATATACATAAACCTAATATATATTCTTTAATGATTTTAATAATTCAAAAACATTAAAAGCATTTAATTTTCAATACAGCAATGCAGTCATTCAAAGTTGTGCATCAGGACGGTTTTTGCTTTCATGTAATTTTGACCCTTCTGCATGTGCATGGCCTCTTTCGCAGTCCAATCTCAACATCTCCGATATCCCCTTTCACGAACTGATAAAGTGTTCCTCGCTTACAAATAGTCCATTTTGACTGATATTCTACACTCATACACATGCTTTTATCATCTTATTTTGTTCCCCAAACTTCCTTTCACTAACCATTACGATCACGTTCATCAATTGTCATTTCGTATAGAAGTTTTTCAGCCTGTAACATCTCTCGAATCTCAGGGCCAGTAAAACTTTCACATTATACTTTTGCTTCAGGTATCTTGGGGAACGTTTGTCTAATGAGATTTAAAAGCCTCAGAGTTACTGTTCATTCTTTGACATATTCCCTAACTGTTCAAGTTTATTATAGGGTAAATGAAATACCTCTCTAATCAAAAGAGGTTCATTTCTTACATAAAGAATATAAATACTTTTTGTTACACCAGGCAGCTTTGCTCAAAACTAGGAAAAACTTCACTATGAACAAATATTTATTTTGAAACATGGGTAATGTTGTATTGTGGTCTATTATCCTAAGCTGTGCCATGTGGGTCTTCTGTGTGCAGAGTCTTCACTTTGTCTAAACAGTAACACACATCAAGAGATATCTGGCAATTTTACAGCATTGTCACTGTTACTTTCATAGATCGAAAATTGAGCAGAAACTATGAATGTTTCTTGTTTGTCATAGTATTATGAATATCTGAAGGTGCTTTAATTAATACACGAAAAAATAAATGAATACATTATTTAAGTTCACTTTCACACCCGACCTTAGTTATCACTAAACAAGTACTGAAAGAGAATGCAGAGACGTGACAAGGTTGTTTTCCTGAGAAAATTCAGATGTACCAAATTTCTCACGCGTAGTCCTAATTTCAGAAAGAAAAACGAAGAAAACATCAAAACTTGTCTCATGCTTTATTTGGTGAAAAGTATGAAATATCTTAACACACGAAACGTGATTTTTAGAAAAACACAAATCGGTAAGTACTGATAAAGGTTGCCTTTCAAAGAAGAAATGAAATATACTCTCCAGATCCTGAACTTGCTCACTTCAATATCCGCTGCCTAGCCGTTGAATGCATGTTTGTTTAATGCGTTACACAACAGGGCTTTGTGATTTACAGCACGTTTCCCTAACTATGAGATTAACGCATTTTGACCTCACTTTATGTGCGGGATCTGTAATGAGTTGTCAGCCGCTAATAGTAAAACACATCATGAATGATAACGTGAACTGCGCTGAATTATTTATGTGTCTCTTCGTACCCTTCTATAATAGCTGGAAGTGTCACTATCGAAACAAGGAAATTGTGTAACTGTCTTTATTTTAACAACCTTGCTTATCGCCTGTCTTCTTATGAAGAATTATTTTTAACATTAGTATTAATTTTTGGAACATCCTTTTGAGATAAAGTACATCTTTTTTATTTTTTATCCTTTCCAAATAATAGCTAATTCCTGAAGTTTTACAGGGAGGTCCAATAATATTTCCACCTCAAACCGGCAATGATCCTCTTCGGTAGCGAAGTGCTTTCGCCGGCCAATATCGCCCTAGTTCTCATTTGTTTTTTTTCCGTAAAGATTCAGGTGTACGTAATTCCCTCTATAGCGTTCGGGGTTTGCATAACTTTTTTGTGGTAGCGTTTGCGACTACTAATTTCAAGCTGTCTGGGTAAGATCTAGTTTTCCTTACCTTAAGAAGTGAAAGTTGGATACCTGTATGCCGGCAAGAACCCCGAACTCATTTCGTCATCATTAATTTATTTCATTCAACTCTACAGAATTTCACCGACAGTATTTACGTTCACAATCAATAGATGTCGGAATAAGACCAAAGCAGTAAAAGTGACAGTAAATAAAATAGTATTAAAATAAAAAAAAGCAAAAACATTTTTTTAATATCTCAACTATAGGCACTGATGTGAACGATAATCATGCACTAATAATTTTACCTAGACGGTTTCATGAAGGATACCAGGTGTTGAAGTTAAATTAATAGGTTCCTGTTTCTTATATGGAACTGTCAACATTAAGTGGACCTTCTTTTCTATAACAGCAACCCGATTATTCCATTATGGGCGTCAGTTGGCGTTTGAAGAGACAATCATTAGCAAGCGTAATTCTTAAACAGGAATAAAATGTATTTGGAACAAGATGAGTGAAATCAGAGTCGCGGATTTTAATCTTGCCGACGCTCTTAGCATTCTACCTACCGTTCCCTTCCCGACCGTTGCTGCAAATTTCTACCATATGAGTCTATTACAGCCTGTCATCTAAGATTGTATTGTTACAGAAGCTTTAGCCCTAAGAGACGACACGAAATATTCAATTACTTTTTGCTCCGGCTCCATAGTATATTTAAAAAAAAAAAACAAAAAAATCTTTACGCTAAGGTTTGGAATCAGAGGAAACCAATACACGATTATTTTAAAAAATTACATTTCTAAGAGAAAGTACATTGTAAAGCACTGCCGTTAAGATGACCGGATAAACAAACAGATACTGTAGTACATTTAATTAAGTTGCTTCAGTTAACTACGAGACAACAACCTTCTGTGTTCGGGAACATAATTGAATGAACGTTTTACATGTAATTCAATTGATGCAAAATTAAATAAAAGATGCACAAGTTTACTATAACATTATTTAACAATCATAATATCCTTTTTACTTTAAAGTACATTTAAGAATCAAGAAGTTATGCCTAAATATATGTCTCATAAAAGAACCACACTATTGTTTCTTGTTGTTGATTTGATTTATTTACGGACGCTTTTTAATAGCTCAGGTCATCAGCGTCCCATTCAATTCAGGGCGTGAAACTGCCGACAAATTTTGCTCAGAGGCCTCTTCTTTCAGGTTTGAGGTTCTTTTTCGTGCCGCAAATGTACGACACGGGACCCACGGCTTTATTTTCCTTCCGAAGGAAGCCATACTTAATTATTTTTACGACTAAAATCCATCGATCCTGGCCGGGTTTGAATCCGCGATCTTGGGTTTTGAAGGCAGGCATGGTTACCACTACACCACCAGGACCGACACTATTATTTCGAAATAGTATGTTTTTAGTAGTATTAGTAATGGACATTTTATTGTACGTTTTAGGATACACTCAAATAAATACAACTATCGCATGGGCCTTACGGCCATGCATGCCAATGTCGTCCTTATAACAATCAGAAGGGCTGTACGCATACATACACACACACATACATACATACATACATACATACATACATACATACATACATATATGCATACATACACACATACACACAAATCTACATGCATACATATAAATATGCAAACATTTCGATATATTTACGTTTTCTATTAATAAATGTATATAAATATGAATGGAACCCTTACTCTTGAGCCCCCTTCCATTTACTCACACCCCCTCTCCATCTTCCCCCTCTTCATTATAGTCATTAACTTTCTTTGTCAGGTCTTCTCTAGAAATATTCCCAAATTGTGTGAGTATCTCGCATGCATCAACACTTCCCGGCAAATGTTCAAATTTCTATTCGAATTCAGAAATTTCGGTGATAAATGCTCATTTCTTAAAATCTCCATTTCCCTGCATTCTGATACAATATGCCTCCAGGTATCGCTTTCTCCGCACAATGGACAAATTCTTTCCCCAAGAGCATTAACTGTTTTGTTTCCTTTCCAAGCCCTAATCTGAACCATGCGAGACCACTTCTTTCTTCTCTGCCACAGATATCTAAATAATGTCCCCTCCCCCATGCCATGATGTATTTGAGCCTGCAGATTAAGCGATACTTTTTCTGCGCATTGAGACAAAATATTTATCTATATCTCGCAAACGTCCGTTAACTATTTTCCAACTATTTCGTGTAATGACCTCTCCCCTTAACCAAATATACCCCAATGCAGTTTTGTCTAAGCCTTTCCTTATTTTTGATGCCCATCCCATATCCCACCCTTCCCTTATTCGCTCCCTTAGACAGATTGCTGGAAGAAGAACAGAATTCCTCCGTGTTATACTTATCTAGTATTTAATTGTTCTTATTTTTAAATTCACATTTTTATTAAAGCTAAGGCAGAATTTCATCAATCATTAAAAACCTAATGTATAGAAAAGTCTTATGAAATTAATTGTCAAATATATTTCAAGACGCTAAAATGTTTCGTATTTCTAACTTGTTATGCAGAGATTTTATTTAAAAATTTGCCAGTTTGAATAACAACATGTTTAAATTAGAACGTACCCGGGATATAAACTGCCTAAGTTTTATAACTCAAATACTTTTAAGATTATTTAAATGCTGTTTGTTGCAAAATACAGAGAAATTCGTCAAATTTGTATGGTAGTCAATATCTATTTCGTTTGATTCGGCAGATTTTCAGATGGTAATCGGACTCCCATCATTTCCGGTGTGACACTTTCACAAGCGCCGATGATCCTCCTATACAAATAAACTAAATTTGCTATTGGAATTCTGTAGACATTCTTCTATATATTCCCAAAAATCTAAACAAGATCTGGTTTCTCTTTCACGTCCAAGGAAAACCTCACGTGATTCCTTACGTGTTCAGGATAATGTGGGGGAACTCCATCTTTGTTGAAAAGGTATCCATCTGGTATCTGAAGAATACAATAGTCCAGATAAAAATTTCCCCTTTTTTGTTGTTATTTCATTGACGAACAGTGCACCGACCCATCATCGAGTAACTGATTATTTAGCAGAAATGTTACTACCATAAAACTTGGTACCTTTTACAGAAAATAGCGTATAAATAAATGTATTAGTTATAAATATTCTTATTGAAGTTTTTTGAACAACCTGTAAAATTCAATAAACTAAAGTCGCAAGATTAAATGAATCATGGTTACATTTTAGATTACACTTTCTCACCCCCAGCCATCTATTTTTGAAATTACAAATGATACTTCAACTTTAAAGAACATTCTATTGTTACCTCTTTTGTTTTTATCATTGGCTGATCACCTAGATTTTGCTACTGTTATTTGAATTTGAATAAAATAACACTACACAAACTCTTGAGAATTTTATATAATAAAACTGTATATGCCCTACAAGAATGCATGCAAGTTAGTTAATAGTTGCAAAATAAATCGTATTACTGTAATATTAATACAAATAAATTGTGTTTCGATCCTGCAACTAATTGACTTACTTTTATTCTGTCCGAATTCAAAGAGTAACAATAATACAGACTGCCAAGCGGCAACAGAAAACGAAATAAGTCATAACAATCGACTTTTCTTTAAAATTTATGTATTACAGTGCCATTTGAAATTTCAAAGTAGTTTGGCTGCAGCTCAGAGTTTGTAATATAAAATGTATTTAACATTGATTTAAAATTCCAACTCAATATCTAAATTGACATGTTTTTTTTTAATTATTTCAAATTCATTTTTAATATGTGGTTGTTCAGACTATCAAGTTTTGAAATAAAAGCTGTATGTGTTTTATTAAGGAAACTTTCGGCAACGTGTACGTTTTTACAAATTAAGCAATCTGTGTGGTATGACTGACCAAATGCATCACAGCGTATGTCGACAAAATGGCGTTTGCTGTTGTTCTGCATGTTTCAGCTCAGTTCTCCCACCTTTTTTCATTTAAAGGAGTAATTTAAGAAGGCCAGCCGCGCTTAGTCCTTCATGTGCGTGTCTGCCAACACCCTAGCAACAGAAATTGGATTTCCTTTAGCGTTGTCGTGGTACATGCACCTTACAAAATGTTTATACTCAACTATCCACGTGTGAGGTTATATCGATCCCTGTTGTATATTGCGGCTTTGTTATATGAATCAATACGGACCTCACTTTGTGTGACTTCTCTTTGTAGTCAAAGGAACAAGCGTCAGTAAATGTTACTTTGACTGTAAAAGATCAAAAAAGCGAGTATGAAGGACATATTGTAACCCACTAAGGCATTTTCGTTCACAGAAGGCTTTTACTATAACTACCCATAAACTGTGCTCTTTCACGAGGTTTTAATATTGCCTAAAATGCTAGAACAAAATCATATTGTGTAAAGAATATCAACTGACTCAAAAACTTCTGTGCGTCCTTTAAGTGTCTGCGCCTTACACAGCTACGCTAGAAACCAACTAAAATAAAACCGACCATCCCGAGATTCTTCAGTAAATTCATTTATACCGTGCCTCTGCCGCTACACAATTGCATTTGGTATTCACTAGTGGAAATCGGCTGACTTTCAGTGGATGCGCGATTTCCGGAAAGACTAGAGTTGAAATTCCGCTTACACCGGCAATTGAGCTTGCTCGTTCGTGTTTATAACGCTACATGTTCCAGTTTCATTTCTGTAGGAAGTGCATGTTAGACTCTCTGTTGTAGATGCCCAGAGTGACATATACGCTAGAACAAAGAACATTTATTTGTGATTGGTTATTATGCGCGAGAAGTGGAATTTTCATTTTGAGGAACGAAGGCGTTTTGAATGATAAAAATTAGAAACTAAAAATCTGGTTTTTAACTGAGGAGAAGCCTCATGAAATAGACTTCCTCTTGAAAGTCTTTTGACACGGCTAGCCCACCATGTTGGTGTATACTTGGGCAGTGCGTATAAAGCCATTCAGCTACTGCATCTTCATCCATATAAAAACCGCCATGGGTGGCCGAGGTCGTTAAGGCGCGGACTCGTTAGCGGGAGGTCTGGGGTTCGAATCCCACCAGGATCGTTCTCACTGACTGAGGGTTTTTCCAGGTTTTTCTCAGTCCTCATAAATGGCAAATGCCGGAGAGGTACCCAAACTTAGGCCTAGAAGTTTCCTTCCTTAGCAAAAAATCCTTTCCTAATACATCATTTCATTTCATGTGTCATCAGTGTTCACCGCCTGTGGTGCCTCAGTAGTAAAAACGGGCGCTAAACACTATAAAAAATCAATATACAATTACTGCCTTACACGACGTCTTAAGTAAAATAATTTAATGACCTGAGTTCGACACTCTCCCGTTGACATTTTAGCTTTGAAAGTATACTGGTAGAAAACCCCAGGATACGGAATAACGAAAGCAACATATATTACGCTGCATGATTCCGAACGTGCGACACGATTTTCTTCGGCAGGTGATGAGGCTGTTGCGTTTCACTTCCTGAATTGAATGGGACGCTGATAAATTGAGATATTACAGTACATCCGTAAATAAAAAAAAAAAGTCCACTCTTTCTAGCAGTCACAATTTTTTTCTCATTGTGTGTCCAGTTTAATTATTAACTGTGTAATTTTATTTTATTTTTCATTTATTTATTATGTATAAACAATACAAAATAAATATATAATGTAATACATATAAACAAAAACAAATAAAACATTTCAACTTAACTCAATTATCTAATCAATTTAAAACAAGAGGTGAAAGTAAATAAAATACCGGAAGAACCCTATCCTACACCAACCAAATAAACACTTATAATAATAATAATAATAATAATAATAATAATAATAATAATAATAATAATAATAATAATAAACCTATTACAACAAGATAAATAAAATAAAATCTTATTAAACTGTATAGGGTCTTCTTATCCGTTAACTATATTTAAGGTTTTTTACTTAATATTTAATTCGCATTTAAATTCACGTAAAGCAGACTTATATATAGATGTGCATCTGTTCTCTCTAGCAAATTTTGCATTTTATCAATGAAATTCGGCACATAGCCATCAATTAACAAACGATTTATCCAGTTCGTTAACCAGTAAAATTGAACCATTAGGGGTGAGGTTTACCTAAAAAATGAAAAATCCCTCCAGCGACCGAAATTTTGTCTTTACCTCAAGAAACTTTAAAAAAAAAAAAAAAAACAAAAAACAAACAAACAAACAAATTTAAAACAAATTTATAAAAGTAGTTTTCGAAAATAATGGCAATCGAATCACTCGCTCTACTGGCTGCAATTTTAAACTTTATTAAAGGAAACTCGCTATATTCCATTGAAATAAAGTAGGAAAAATATTTTGCGAAAATTAGTGAAATCTCACTATTAGGAGGGGATTACTGAAAACCAAAATATAAAAATCGCTCTAGCGGTACCAATATATATTTCTTCACAAGAAAATTCGAAATATACCATTTAAATAAATAAAAAAAATATTTTCTAAAATTAGGGAAATTGGAGTATTGGGTATACTAGAAACCCGAAATTTAAAAAGCCCCCCATATGGTTTTAAAATAAAACGAGAAATTAATTCAGCATATAAACTGGCTTATATTTTATATTTAACAAAAGCATCGCCGTAAAGATAGAAAATCTGAACTATTAATCTAATATTAGTTTGAGAATTATAATTGTATTTAAGAGCCTTCAGAAAACGTTTGCGTTACATATTTTTACTACAATAACATTTAAATTCAATTTCAAAGCCAATGAAAATCGAATAAAATTTGGATTGTCTTTGCAGATTCTATATATTTGCTTAATATATTGTAATTGTTTCTAAATAATAACATGTTTTTGTTTTATTGAAACATATGAATATCATCTTCTTAACTACACGATGTAACTCGAAAAAACATTCTGTTATTTATCTCTATTTTGGTCAATGTACAAATGATATAAATGGGTAAATTCATAAGTATGGTTACATTTAAAAATGTTTAAAGAATACCCACACAGTACAGATTTGTCTATCAGTGGTGATGTATGTTTTTAATTTAATTAATAGTGTACTATTAATTCTTGTGATTGAATGAAAATAATAATAATAATAATAATAATAATAATAATAATAATAATAATAATAATAATAATAATAATTCTAAAAATGTGGTTTCTCTTTTGTGATACTTGCAGATTGCAAATTTTCTAATTTTGTTCCCTAAATGCCACATTTCATTTTCATTATTTCATTATTTCATTTTCCTTAATTAACAAGGCTAATTAGTATTTTATACATAAAGTGAGGAATTCGATTAATAGTGATAGACGCATGTATCGTCGACTGGCACATACCGTCTCCGAAATTCCCTTAGATTCCATTTAAAGAGCACCAAATGCGGCGCGAGAAATTACAAATCGTTCTCTCCTGGTTAACTGTGAGGCAACGCGGCATCCACCTCGCCGATAGCTTTTTCATATACAAATAATTGTACAACATATTATGCAACCAGATATGACCACAGTTTCAGCACTCTCCCGTACTTTCAGTCTCCGAACGCTCAGCGTGGATTTTATCAATCATTTCGGAACAGTGCGCATCTGTTGAGCTCGTTCGGCCACATCTAACTCACCAAACTATTCATACATCATTCTGAGCAAAGAAGCAGATTCGCCCTAATGTTCGTCTTAGTTTTTGCAGGCGTTGCCCCTTTCAAAAGGTAATATTTTATTAATAAGAAAATTTCTTTGACATTTAAGCAGGTAAATGGCTCTGAAACACAAGCCAGGCTTCGTAAGTGTATACCTGTATGTGCACCGTTCCTGAATAGTTACCCCGTTGAAAATAATCCAGTGCTAACCTTTTTAAGTTTAAACGTACTAGCAGATCAGCTCCCGCAAGGATGTGTTTACAGTAGCTCAAAAAAGCATTGCGATAGGCAATTACAAAATGCTTTGAGCGAATAAAACGTTGTCTAAGAGTCTGATGTCGGTCCTGATGGTGTAGTGGTAACCATACTTGCCTCCTAAACCCAAGATCGCGGGTTCGAACCCGGCCGGGATCGATGGATTTTTTCGGGCGTAAAAATCGTAATTATGGCTTCCTTCAGAAGGGAGGTAAAGCCATGTTTCCCGTGTCGTACATTTACGGCACGAAAAAGAACCTCAAGCCTGAAAGAAGAGGCCTCTGAGCAAATTTGTCGGCCGTTTGACGCCCTGAGTTGAATGGGACGTTGATGACCAGAGATGTTAAAGAGCGTCCGTAAATAAACAATTCGAAAAAAAAAAAAAAACATAATAAGAGTCTGATGAAGAGTACTTAGAGGCAATGCATTAATAACATTCAATTATTTTATTTTATTGATTTCATTTTCAAAATTTTCAGACTGACCTTTGTAATATGCATAAGGAATCAAAATCTAGTTATTCCTCAACATAATACAAGGTATAATAATGGAACAACTTGTCACTTTCCATTTCGTCTGAATGAAAAAGGAAAACCATGTCTTCCTAGATCTGAAAAAAATATGTTGTTACATTATCAATGGCAATCCCATGACTAGCATCGACATTTTTAAGCATTCAACACAATTTTGGTCAATGCTAACAAAGCAAGCTATGAGCCACCGCCCGGGAGGTAAGCAAGGTTTATTGTTGATGAATGACACGCGAAAGGGGAGAGTGCAGTTTGTAGCTCATGACCTATTGTACACCTCGCACCTGTTATCTACAGTACGACTACAACATAACTTCACTCCGCTTCATTCTGATTTTAGTGCTTAGAAATTCCGGTGCCTGCTCATGGCAAAATATTCATTGTTACAATTAATTCTGCTCGTAAGACATATACGCGGGAACAAAGATAATCTCTTGAGTGTAATTTGCATCTTGTCAGACACGACCGTACTTTGAACTTAACACTCCGTATCCTCTTCAAAGGCAAACATGGTACTCGTCAGACATGACAAGCAACCTGCACAGTTCCCTTACACAGGTAAATGGTAACCTTCGTTCGTATTTGGGAATATCATGGATTGGGAAGGAAAATAATTCATTAAGTATCGTCATTTTATACATAGTGGTGAGAAAAGAAACAATTTATTGTTTCTGATAGCGAAAACATAATTCTCTTTCGAAGGGAAGGTAAAATACGTCGCGCTTTATTATGTTTTTGCCACTTTTAGTTCGTGTAACAGAAGGTGAAAAAGAAAAAATTTCTTATATTCCTTCAGTTATATATAATTAACTAATATTCATTTTATTTTATATAATGTATTGCAAATTACACTTCTCCTTAATTAGAGAAGGATTTTATTTGGAAAGAATGACGTCATCTCTTTTAACATATTATTTACTTGTCTTAATTTTAGCCTCCTACCTATTGAATTGATCAAAACCCGGAAAAGATTCAATTCCTTCACAGGCTTCCCAATTTTTTTGGATTGCTATAACTTCCTTCGTGAATTTCTGATCAGAATATCACCATGATAGCATTGTACGAGGGTAGGACTATAAGTTTCCGGCCTCGCCGATAAGGGTTATCACCTTCACAAAATTCTTATCTGGTGTGATACCTTTACTGTTAAGTAAATAATTGCAGCTGTAACTTCTGCTCGCTGTGTTCAGTTGTTCAGATACAGTGGCTTAAAGAAGATTATGTGTAGAAGATTGTGATATGTTCAAAACCGGGTATAGAGCTGCTATTAAGTTCATCACAAAAGGAGGACTTACTCCAAATGAAATTAAACAGTGATTGGACAGTGTATATGGGGAAGCATCCTCGTCATATTCCACCGTAAAAGAATGGGGTAAACTTTTTGAAATGGGTCGAGAAAATATTGAAGAATTAGAGAGTGCAGTACGGCCCTTGGAGGTGCTCGCTCTTGTGGAAGAAGAAATTGTGGCAGACCGGCGGCTCAAAGCTAAAGAAATAGCAGCAAGGCTGGACCTTACTAAAACAAAAGTCCTTCGAATTACTCATCAACATTTAAACGTGAATAAGGTTATTGCAAGATGGGTACCTAGACTTCATTCCTCAGTCCAAAAGCAGCAATGGAGTCATCTATTATCAGGCATTTTTTAAGCTCTGCCGTGGCAATGATGGAGAAGTCCTGCAAACCATTGTTACAGGAGATGAAACTATGGTCCTCTACTATTATCCCTTGTACAAAAGAGAATCAATGGATAGGCATAAACCTTGGCTAAGCACCCCCTCTAAAGGCCAAGGTCACTCAATCAAGAAGGGCATGGCCACAATCTTTTGGCACTGTGAAGGAATACTCTTCATTGACTTCAAGGAGAGGAACACACAGTGAATGGGGAGTACTATGCTGGCCTACTGCACAGACTACATGCTTCCATCAAAGAGTAAAGGCGAGGAAAGCTGGGTGATGGTGTGCGCCTTCTTCACGACAACGCGCCTGTGCACACAGCTCTTGTTGCAAAGAAAGCTAAGAAATGTGACTTCAAGGAGATTGATCATCCACCCTATAGCCCATATATAGCTCCCAGTGACTATTTCTTCTTCTCAAAACTCAAGAAGGACCTTTGAGGAAGGAAATTTAAGTGTGAGAAAGAAACAATGGATTATGCCCATTTTGCAGACAAGACTTCTGACTATTTGGGGAGGGGGGATTGAGATTTGAGAAGTGTATTGCAATAAAGGGTACCTATATTGAAAAGGGAAACAGAGTGTTTGTCTTTATCATACCTACTAAACGATTAAGCCGGAAAATTATGGATCTACCATCGCACGTTTTTAAGAGACACAAGACCCGAAATTTATTTTACTTGTACACACGGCAACAAACCAGCTTTTTGTGATGCTATCTCATGTTTCAATAAATAAAACTCCTGGACTAACGTTATGCTTATCCTGTCATACCTCGCTGTTGTGAGAGGGTGACTTGTGTATTAATTTGAACCTTACATAAAAAGTCATTTTCAATTGACTAGACTGTGAAATTGCAAATTTCTGGGGTTTTAAAGCAAGACCTACAAGCTGTAGAATTTTGGCTTTCAGTGTCTTTTTCTTCTAAGTCTCCGGTAATAGACTTTCACTTTGAGAAAATGTCTTCTTACTATTCTGGGTTCAATGCCCAACTGTAAACTTTGAAAGATTCCTCTAACCAAAGGAAAAGGAATAATTCGATTAAACTCATGGATAACTTGATCCGTAAAGCTGATATTTTCCTTAAAAGAGCTAAGAATTCGAGCATTTCTCAAACTTTCCGCTTCATCCCGAAAAGTTGAATTCAAAATATTATGATGCTTTTAGGGTAAAATTGACATTCTCTCTTTTTAAATTCTTGTACACCCCTCCCAATTTCCTGCTCCTGAAAATTGGGTTTGACGGCACTGCTAAACATTCATTTCAATTCTAAAAACGAATCAAAGGTGTTCACTTCTTACAAACTTACATGTACAATACTACACTGTTCTGATTTGTGTGAATATCTCGCAGCCGTTCCAATACTTCTCAACACGATTTGAATACCGCCAAGGGTGGCCGAGGTCGTCAAGGTGCGGACTCGTGAGCGGGAGGTCTGGGATTCGAATCCCGCAGGGACGGTCCTCTCTGACTGAGGTTTTTTTTTATCCCAGGTTTTCCTCAGTCCTCATAAATGGCAAATGCCAGAGAGGTATCCTAAACTTAGGCTTGGAACGTTTCTTTCCTTAAAATTGCTTTCCCAATACATCATTTCATCTCATGTATCATCAGTGTCCACCACCTGTGGTGCCGCAATAGTACAAACAGGCGTTAATCACCATACAAAAAAAAAAAAAAATCCGATTTGAAACAAAGGAAGTATGTACCAAATGCGTAACTGATATTTCAAGTCATTGATTGATTTGATTTATTTACGGGCGCTCTTTAACATCTCAGGTCATTAGCGTCCCATTCAGTTCAGGACATGAAACGGCCGACAAATTTTGCTCAGAGGCCTCTTCTTTCAGGCTTGAGGTGTTCTTTTCGTGCCGTAAATGTACGACACGGGACCCACTGCTTTACTTCCCTTCCGAAGGAAGCCATACTTAGAATTTTTACGCCCCGAAGGAATCCATCGATCCTGGCCGGGTTTGAACCCGCGATCTATTTCAATTCAGGTGGACTGTACCTGGAAAAGGGCCGCAGTATATTAGAACTGTTAGGTATACGCAGAAACCATGAAGTCATTTAAAACGATTTGCTATCTATAAACAAAACATTAAACTATAAAATTAACTCTATTGTTGTATTGAAAATATTATTGATGTTAGTAAAAATAACCTAAACCATTATTTTAATTTTTTTTAAAAAACAGCTAAGAAAATTAAGCCACAAGTTGTTGTTAAAGAGTTTATCCTTCCTTCTGCAACAATTATTTCAAAAATGTTCAATACTAAAAATAAAAGTAAGTCAATTGCAATGAGCATCTGTGAAACGACTCAATAGTTCGGAAATCTACTGTTATGTTAAATAGTGCTCATCAACAAGATGGGAGGATAGAAGAAGACGTTTTGTTTTGCAAACCGTTGCCGGATCACACAGGGACGTTTAAAATTTTTGCTTAATTATCTCTCCAGACTGTCAATAATGCAATTAAACTATAAACTTAATAACTCGTATATCGTTAATTATAATCATGTTGCCTAAAATTATTTTAGTAACAAGTAGTTTGATGGTTAAAAATTAAGTTTTACTTCCCAAAAAGTTTCTTGTAAATGCTTTTATAAACTTATTAAAAAACCGACTACGCGCCCTTTCCACCAAATTTTGCGTTACCTCAGGGGGACATGGCTCAGTTGAGAAACACTTCTCGAGTTATTTCAGACGTGTAGTTTGGCATTGTCGGCAAACAAAGCAACTAGGATTATAAGTTGGACCTCGTTGAAGCATGTTTAGTTGGATTAGTTTATCAAACAGAAAGGGAGGGAAGGTCCATGTTGAATTACTAGAAACTGTGGTAAGCGATGAGCTAAGAGAGCTTACATTAGTCCGGGACTGTGCATATACTCTGAAGCACTTGAAGAGTTAAATCAAAAACTTCCATACATTAAAATGTTGTGAGAAGTATACTGCTATCAACATACCTCTAACAAACAAAGTTATTGTATTTATCTTAGGAAAATAGACTACAAACTAATTCTTTAGCCATTTAATAAAAGAAAAAACTGCAAGTGTAATAGTGGAATCAAAAAGTTAAAACCATGGCTATTTGCTGAATGTGTAATGCTGATGAGAGCCATTGTTCAATGTATTTGATTCAGCTATGACTTCAGGGTTTTCTTCCATTTAAAGATTAAAAGAGAAAGAGAGAGAGAGAACAATTTTAACACAGTGAGAGAAGTATAAAAATATGGTAGTAGTAGTAATAGTAGTAGTAGTAATAGTAGTAGTAATAGTAGTATTAGCAGTACTAGTAGTAATAGTAATAGTAATAGTAGTAGTAGCAGTACTAGTAGTAATAATAGTAGTAGTACCAGTAGTAGTAATAGTAATAGTAGTAGTAGTAATAGTAGTAGTAGTACTAATAGTAGTAGTAATAGTAGTAGTAGCAGTAGTAGTAGTAATAGTAGTAGTACTAGTAGTATAGTAGTACTATTAATAGCAGTAGTAGCAGTAGTAGTAGTAATAGTAGTAGTAGTAATAGTAGTAGTAGTAGTAGTAGTAGTAGTAATAGTAATATAGTAAAAGTAGTAATAGTAATAGTAATAGTAATAGTAGTAATAGTAATAGTAGTAGTAATAGTAGTAGTACTAGTAGTATAGTAGTAGTATTAATAGTAGTAGTAGTAATAGTAGTAGTAATAGTAGTAATAGTAGTAGTAGTACTAGTAGTATAGTAGTAGTGTTAATGTCCTGGAGTGCCTCATTCTTTCTAATGCGATGGGGGACTTATAAATGCTATTATGAGAATATCTATAGTATTAAAAAGTTATTTTTTTGACGGTTTTAATATGTACATCCCAAATGCCGCTATGTAATTCAAATTGTAAAACAGAAATACATTTTGTCAATACTACCTTTATTCTACTGAAGAATTAGAAAACAGTAATTATACAAGTATTATCAAGCGTAAAATAGAACTTTGTTCACAACATTTCAATAATATAATTTAATATAAGAGATATTTCAAATCAATACGTATTTTATATTAATTGAACGAAAAGAAATTTGGATAAATTTTTATTTTTGAAATTTTCATGAAACAATATTTTTATGATAGTTGTGCGAACTGGGATGAATGGATAAAGTTTTGTTCCACGATATATCAAACTTTATTTATTTTCAAAATAACAGTAGGAAAAACTAACTTTATGCTTCAATAGCTATTTACCAACATACACCATGAGAAATCGAATATTTCAGTACTTCAAATTACATTAGTATAATATTTCATAACAATTTTAAAATACAATTTACATGAAAATATTTGTTTCCACGTTGTTTTTTAAATTATTGGGCAAAGAACACGTTTTCGATTGCTTCTAAAGCGGGATTTACTGTGGCATAATTTAATTCTTAAAGTTTTGTAATCCTAATTCTCAGAAAACAAAATCAGCACAATATTCATCTTAATTGAAATTTTTGAGGTAAAAGTTCACAAATCTTCCTACTGAAAATATTTTCACGAAATTCTAATCCCCTTAATTATGCTTAAATATCGCGATATTTAGGTATGAATCATTTTGTTTAATATCGCATTTAAACAAATCAAACTACAAATGCTTACCAAACCTTAACATGCATGCTAACACAACATTTTCGATAACATTCTGAGGTAGTTTACTGTTTACCACGAACACTATTTTATGTATTCTTTTTTCGTATCTTAATTTTATTTAACAGAGATTAAGGTCTGCAAGGATTCTAAAAATGTATCTAAAACTTATCTAGGAATTTCACAAGATATTATTCCCATGTTTCTTCCTCGTTCAAATGTTACTTTTTAACTATTTATTGAATAGTGGGCCGTATGTCTTCAACATATTTAATCAAAATAGTGAAATTTCGACATAAAGTGGAACAAAATATATTTCGTAGCTACTAATAAAGTGGCCTGACCTACTGATCTGGGCTCATTCGTAAATATTTCATTCGTAGGCAATATATCGCTGTCTATTTAAAAAGTTTAAAGAAAGCAAATTTATATTGCAAGGCTAGACTTAATTTCTTTTAAATAACTTTATATTATTACAGCGACAATTTTTATACTCTTAGTTAATCCTTATGCTGTGAAAACAAAGCCACTGCTAAAATAAACACACAATGAGAGGTTTCAAATACTGATGGGATAGAATATAGTACAGATAACGATCTTTAGGAGGAAAAGAAACGTGTCTAAATTGGCCAATTATTTCTCAGTCAACTGCAAACGGGTTTTTACTGTTAGAAATAAACAGTGGTTGTTAGTGGTTTTGTTGAGTTTAGAATTTACTGGGATTTTTACTTATTTTTACCATTCATTTTAAATTAATTAGATAATTGAGCTATGTTAAAAGGTTTCATTTATTTTTATTAATGAAAAATAAATTCAGAAAAATTCAAAGGCATAAAATGATTCGGTAGATCAACTGACAATGAATATAAACTTGATATTTTGATGACTATAAATTATAAGCTACATTCTATGCACAATATTAAACATTAACGTTATAAAGATACGTTGCTAATAGTTCGGAGTTTGAACTTTGGTATTTTTTTTTTTTGATTGATTTATTTATGGAAGCTCTTTAACAGCTCAGATCATCAGCGTCCCATTCAACTCAGGGCGTGAAACGGCCTACAAATTTTGCTCAGAGGCCTCTCTTTCAGGCTTGAGGTTCTTTTTCGTGCCGTAAATGTACGACAAGGGACCCACGGTTTTACTTTCCTTCCGAAGGAAGCCATACTTAGGATTTTTACGCCCCGAAAAAATCCATCGGTCCTGACCGGGTTCGAACCCGCGATCTTGGGTTTAGGAGGCAAATATGGTAACCACTACACCACCAGGACCGACAACTTTGGTATACGTAGATATATTTTATGGTAGGTTAATTCATTTGTTTATCAGAAGAGCACTTCTTGTTTGTACAACAATAATAGGATATTTAAATAAACGTATAATATTAAGAAAAAAACTATCATTCAAAAATATTATATTACATTTTCCCCTCTGTCATGATCGTTATAGTGCGAAAACTGTAAATCATAATTTTATTTATATAGAGGGTAAAGCAAATTACATACCAAATTGCTGAACAATAGTTTGGAAAAGTTTATGCGGGATATATTCTTACTTGTTGTTATTCAACAATGGCGCAACACTAGAGTAATTGACAGAATCATAAGAGTAACTAATGATACAAATTGAAATCCGGTAATAATAAGCTTTTCCCCCTTTTTTCCAAAAATATGAGAAATTATAAAGAATGGACTAATAGTTGCCTGCAGGACACGAATACATTGAAGTTTAATTACGTGAAAGCCGTCTGGAAGAGGTGCTTACTCCGAATCTATGGCCCTTATTGAACAGAGGATTCGAATAAAAAATGTTCAATTCTCGCCAGTTCTAAAACAATATCAGTGGAGTGCAAGGAAAGGATTTTGACCGTGTGTCAAACAAACAGGAAGTTCTGGAATAAGCTGTAACAGGACATGAACCAGGACATTCTACCATGATTCATCTTCAAAATGGGAGATCATGCGGTGTCATAAACCTGATGAACCGCTGCCAAGGAAGGTCAGTTTGTCCAATCCAGGTGAAGGTTCAGTGTCAGAATTTTCTGGTACAGGAGAGGGACTCGATTGACTTTGAAGTGCCGATGCAGGCTCTTCTACCAGCAATTAAGGAAAGGGGACGCGGCATGCTGAGTCGTGCTGTCTATCTACCTCACACTGCAAAGGATGCTGTGAAGAACGGTGGATTCGACGAATAGACCATTCACTCTCAGCTCAGATCCAGTCCCTTGCTATTGTTATATTTCCACATAATTGAAAAAATACAGCTCTTCGAGGATAAAACTTTATGATGTCAATGAGGAGAAGGAAGCTGTTCTAGAGCATATTTCGGGAAAGAGTTTTAAATTTGAGAAGTGTGTTGAAATAAGCCGACACCAAACTGACAGCTGACGATTGTTTTGCTTTCCTCACTTCTGAAAGTATGTTACGTCTGAAAATGACAGAGCCTACCTTGATGAATGTGCTCTCAAGGAAAATGGAAGTTTTTTTTGTTCACTATATCAAATTTCTGCATTGGGAACAACTTTCATTATGAGACTATCGATAAAAGAACATTTCCAAGCTTTACTTTCGTAATATTATATTTCAAGACATTCATGAGATATTTTTGTTCGCAGTTGCAGAGAGCATGTATGTATGAATGGTTCTAGAGGGCTGCCGGAAGCAGACACTGTTTGGAGAAACAGAGTAAACACTACGTCTTCCTAATGCAGTTTTCCATCCCTTCATCTTCTATAACGGCTGTCTCAAGTGGAGTTGGGGTGTTGCCGTGCGTCTTCCCCTTATCTCCCTCCAAGCTGTCTCTAAGTGGGGTAAACTCCGGAAACTTTGCCGATACCGGGCAAGTCACAGTTTGTGTTAAGTTACACTGCAGGGAGTCTCACACGGCCGCATTCGTAAACCCAAACCCGATACTTAACTGTTGGTACTGAAGTTATGTGCAAGAGAGAGTGGAGAAGAGCTCTCTTTAACCCCTGCCTGATTATATTAATAACCCAGTATCTATTTCTAAACAGACTGAAAAAATCATTCAACTGAAAGAAACAATAATGTTGACACTGTTTAGTAGAGCTTTGATTAGTTAAAATGGATAAACATTAGCAAATTATTACTTAAGAAAAAATTAATTAAATCGTTAATCTATATAACACATGAATTTGCAACAGTAAATTATTATATTGATTTTTACGTAATCGCCAATAACAGATTTATTCAATTAACCACTCAGCATAATTAATAAACTACTGACAATTAACGCTTACATGGATAGGTGCATTAGTTTCCAGCGTCGTCGATAAGGATTATCGCCTTCAAAAACCCTTATCTGATGTCAAACCTTATTTGGTAAGTAAATAATTGCAAATGTAGCTTCCGCACCGCTGTGTTCAGTTGTTCAGATATAGTTGCATAAAGAAGGATACCTGCAGAAGATTGTGACCTGTTCAAAATTGAGTATCGAGCTTTTATTAAGTTCTTCATAATCCAAATGAAATTAAAGAGCGATTGGACGGTGTATATGGGAAAGCACCTCCTCATATTCTACCGTAAAAGAATGAGCCAAGCTTTTTTGAATAGGACGAGAAAGCATTGAAGACGAAGAGAATGCAGGTCGGCCCTTGCAGGTGCTCACTCCTGAAAACTTTGCTCTTGTGGAAGGAGAAATTATGGAAAATCGGCGGCTCAAAGTTACAGTAATAGCAGCAAGGTTGGATCTTTCTAAAATAACAATCCTTCGAATTATTCATGTACGTTTAAACCTGAATAAGCTTAGTGCAAGTTGGGTGCCTAGAATTATTTCCTCAGTCCAAAAGCAAAAACGAGACACCTGTTGTCAGGCATTTTGGAGCTCTGCCGTGGCAACGAGAGATAGAGAAGTTCTACAAACCATTGTTACAGGAGAAGAAAATATCGTCCTCTACTATGATTCTTGTCCAAAAGAGAATCGATGGAAATGGTGTAAACTTGATGAAGCACCACCTCTAAAGGTCAAAGTCACTCAGTCAACCACGAAGATCATGGTCAACCCGTTTTAAGACTGTGAAGAAATACTCTTCATTGACTTCAAGGGGAAGAACACCTCAGTAAATGGGGAGTACTATGCTGGCCTACTGCACAGATTACGTGCTTCCACCAAAGAGAAAAGGAGAGGAAAGCTGAGTGGTGTGCGATTTCTTCACGACAACGCGCCTGTGCACACAGCTTTTGTTGCAAAGGAAGCAGTGAAGAAATGTGGCTTCAAGGAGATCGACCACCCACCCTAGAGCGCAGATGTAGCTTCCTGTGACTATTTCTTCTTCCCAAAACTCAAGAAGGACCTTCGAGGAAGAATATACAAGTGTGGCGAAAAAATGATGGTTGCTGTTTATGACCATTTTGCAGACAAAACTTCTGATTATTTTTGGGGGTTAATTCAAAGATGTGAGAAGTGTATTGCAATGCAGGTTAACTATATTGAAAAATGAAATATAGTTCCTGTCTTTATCATAACTAGAAAATGGTTACTCATGGACTTACTCTCGTTACTAGTAGTTGGAGAAAGATAGATGTCCAATATAATCAATCATTTTTGGAGGTGAAACACCTACTTTATACGTAGAATGTAAATTCTGAAAATATGTGAACATTTCATTGGAACTGAATTTATAGCATCTGATAGAATGGGTTAATTAAAAGTGACATCCGGAAATATTAATGATTAACGTTTGTGGAAAATGAACTCCAGCAGCAACTTACAGTTTCAAAACTGTGGTAACTTAGAAAAATCCTGCTGCATTGTCGTGATTCAAAGTATATTTTGATACCTTGTTTAGCTTTACATTCTATATATTACAGCTTCTTTATTGTGCACAAAAACAATATAAGAAGATAACTTGCGTTTCTCCTGAGATATTTGGTCTCAAAATTAACAATTTACATTGGTAACAGGCAATCTTCCCATAAATTTATGTCCAGCTGCCAATTGATAGTGAGGTTATTTGTGTTACGGGCCATTTGAGTGCGACTGCTTACTGAAGAAGTGTAATTCCCGCAAACGGAAAAAGGCATATAGTTAGGTCGGCCGTAAAGTTAGTATTTTTATTTTAATATTTATACTTTTTCCATATTGACACTATACTGTACCAAAATGATATTATATTTAAAACTGAGACAAACCTATATTATAACAGACCTGAAGACGATGCTCCTCAGCGGTAATAAATTGCCGGCATATGCGGAGGAATTTCTTATGTTGCATTTAACTTTTCTTCCGATTCTTGTCAGTGAGAGATTCTATCTCTTGCTGTGGAACAATTTCTCTACCTGGAACTCAATTGCCAGAATATTTTCTTGCGTATGCCTTACCACTTCTGTGCAAGAATACGTACCTTACAGGGGCAGTCCGTCAATAAACGCCAGATGGGCCAGTCTACCCACAAAGAAAATACCATAATTATTTACAATTTTCTCTTCTCTTAGTTAACTTTAAAAAATGCATGAAATCAGCGATATATAAAGGATTAGTTCTTAACTGTATCGTATGCAATAAGCGTATTTCCCTCTCTGCTATAGTAGCGGTAGCATGCGAGTTTTCCATTTGCGAGGGTCGCTCATAGACCAGCCCGGAAATTTTCAAGCTTTCAACTTATACCTTTATATGCCAGCAAAGTTTTACAAGGACCTGTGTTTGTCTTCTTCCAAGATGGGTTAGCCTTTCACCTGTTTATATACGCGTTCTCTTGGGCGCGCAAGAAGACGGCCCATGGCCAGCGCTCGGTATTTTCTCTTTTCTTAGGAACCAGATGTTGACTAGTTACTGACAATACGCATAACTCTACGTTGTTTTCACTTTGCTTGAAGTTAGATGGCTTCCTCACTATTTATCAGTGGAAAGTTGACTTTCACAGTGTTAAGTTACAAAAAAGTGTATTTGTATTGTGGCAATTAATAAAAAGTGGATGGTTTATTGAATACTCCATTTTCGCTTCTAGGTTTAACTGTTAGGCTGGAAGTGAAACGATTTGGACCTCATCAACCGAAAGCTATAGGAGCTTACTCATCAACACGATACAAAATTAAGAAACGTTTTTTATTAAATCGATTGAAAAAGCACCTTGGCTGACAGCATGTAAAGTGAGAAACGTTGGGGATTAATATTACACGCATGTCACAATTTATTATGATATTACGATACATCAGTTGAAAGATTCATAAAATTTATTGTTGTTTCTGAATAATTGCAGAAGGTGAACTTTAACAGCTCATTTAAAATGGTGTTATATAAACCAGAAGATTATAACACAAATATACGATGCCGCTACAGTGTTGGGGAGTAGTATAAAGGCTTGATAAAAGAGACTTTCCTCTACGCTTATTGGGGGTCGTGTAGTTATACTCTTGGCCAACCCTTCTATAAGTGCACGAGCCGCCACTGATATCTTACATATAACGACCATATTTATATAGTGACATAACTAACGAAGAACAATTAGCAAACAGTTTACACACAATGAAAGCAAGGAGTGGGTAACACATGAATATGCCCCACTAGCTGACTAAATCTTCCTCAAAGTAATTACAAACTGCTATATGAATATGCATTATACGGAGTTAACGATTAATTTCTCCCTATCGCAGCCACGCTCTACCGGACCATAACTCAAATAACCTTGCTGTAGCTACCATACAAAAAATAATTTTATTTCTTTAACTGAAATATAACTTTTCAAAAAGCAAGCTGATTATCACATCTTAAGTGTTACTTGTTTGGACTAGATAGATAGATAGATAGATAGAAATAGGTAAACGTATTTTTAAAAGTGCATATTTGGCCCTATACCTTGAAGAATACTGAAGATTAAAAGCGGGATTTCTTCCGAATTACAATTGCTTAAAACTCCTTTCTTAAGGGATTTAAGAGATTTAAGTCACTATGAACTAAAATTGAACACAAGCGGTACAGCAAATTGTGGGGTTCTTAAAGAGTTTGGCATTTCTAACGAAAGTGTGAATTTAAAAATAAAAGCAAGTAAATACTGGTTAAGGATAATAAGGGGGGATCAAGCTGTTCTTCGAGCAGCCTGTCTAAGGGAGCAAATAAGGGAAGTGTGGGATGCGGGTCGGGCATCAAAAATAAGGAAAGTCTTAGACAAAATTGGGTTGGGGTTCATTTGGTTAAGGGAAGAGGACATTACATGAAATAGTTGGAAAACAGTTAACAGACGTCTGCGAGATATAGATAAATATTTTGTCTCAATGCGCAGAAAAAGTATCGCTTTACCTGCAGGCTCAAATAGATCCAGTGTGGGGGAGGGGAGAGATTATCTAGATATCTGTGGCAGAGAGGAAAGAGGTGGTCTCTCATGGTTCAGACTAGGGGCGTGGAAAGGAAACAAAACAGTTAATGATCTCGGGGAAAGAATTTGCCCATTGTGCGGAGAAAGCGATACCTGGAGACATATTTTGGCAAAATGCAAGAAATCGGAGATGTTAAAAAATGAGCATTTATCACCGCAATTTATGAATGTCAATCGAAGTTTGAACATTTGCCGGGAAGTGTTGGTGCATGAGAGATACTCGCACAACTTGAGAATATTTCTAGAGAAAACCCGACAAAGAAGGTTAATGGCTATAAGAAGAGGGGCGGAGTTGGAGAGGCGGTGTGAGTAAATGGAAAGGGCGGCTCATGAGTAATTATATATTTGTATATAATATTATTAATAGAAAACGTAAATATATAGAAGTATTTGTATATTTGTATTTATGCATGTAGATTTGTACATGTGTATATATGTACATATGTATGGCCATTTTATTGTTATAAGAACGATAAGGCCCATGCGAACGTTATATTTATTTGAATGTATTCTAAAGCTGGTATAATAAAATGTCCATTACTACTAAAATTGTATACATATCTACAGTAAAGTGTTACTACACATTAAATCTGATTTTTCACTCTATTCGAACTGAAACACTGCACCGTAAATGTCTCATCAACTTAAAGCACATGTCTTTCAGACATGTAACACGGAATGCTGCTGGGCCAGGTGAGCCTCTTGTCCACAGGTATCCGAATAAAGTTAGTCTTTAGATTAGTCCCTAAGGCTACATTGCCTTTCATAATTTATGATCGGTTTACAATATTGTGTTGGTATAACAAATTAGTCTCTGCAGAGGGACAGCACATTCAGGGAGCAATTAACTTCCAGGTTACACCGGGTCGCTTCAATTTCAGCAAGGTCGTGTAGCCTTGTCTCGTCCACTGTAGAGAAAGATGAAATACTGGAGAGAACTGCTGCACTATTGAGGCTAAAACTGCCATATGTAAGCTATGAATCCGTGCAATGACGCTGCTATAGGCTAAAATAGAATTGAATAAAATCATAATTAAATGTACCTGAAATTGGGAAGAATTAACTACTCAGTAGTTCTCTCAATGAGGAAATAAATATATGATTTATTGACTGTTAACACCTTCATTACCGACTAATGCTATAAGAAAACGATAAACATTGAATGAGAGATTTTGAAAAGCTTAAACTCTTGTCCAAGTAGTGTATTAGCAATTTAAAATGCCCATAATTGATCAATATATCTAGTGGGACGATCCCACTAACCGCAGGCGAAAAATCCTCGCAAAATTTGAGAGGCACTCATATTTCTCCAAGAGAATTCTGACAATTGACCACTAAGTGCCGTTTGGGTTTAAAAACAAAAGTCCATATTTGCTGTGTTAACGAGAAAAACTTCGCCTTAGCACAAACATTCCTGGGCCTTGGTCTTAATTCCTTAAAACCGCAGGTTATGGTCGTGGGACACCAGCGATTGCTAAGTGCCTTAGACATAGGCAGTATTCCTCCCGTTAATATCAGTCATACAGCAGCTCCCTTCACTGATTCTGTGAAAAACCTTGGAGTTATTACAGACAGCAATCTCTGTTGGGAAAACCATGTTGCTGAAATCTGCAGGAAGGCAAGTTCTCTAATGCATAAATTTAAAAGATCCAGAACCTTAAAAAAGATCTTGGTGCAATCTCCGGTGATGCCTCACTTCGACTACTGCGATTTTCTGCTCACAGACTTACTATAACCTAACCTATGTGCATACGTTGCATCTGCGATGTGCGTCTATTCGATCATATAACACCCTCCCTCGATATGCTGTCTTGTTCAGCCGGAAAGACCGAAGAAACATTCATTGTCTCACGCTACTTTTCTACATTATCCATACATCTTTTCCATCTTATCTATTTTCTCGTTTTCAAAATCTATCTTTCCCTCACAATCTTAACACACGTTCTGAATCCCAGCACGTACTATTGTTACACTGTACCGTACATCACTTTACCGTAACCACTGCCCGTCTCTGGAATGCAATGCCACGGGATGTCAGAGACTGTGGAACATTAGGAGCATTTCATAAGAAATTGTTTAATATTATTAGATATAATCGAGTACCCTAGATTAAGATTCCTTTTGTTACAATGCATGTATTTATTTGTTTTATCCTGCTGTAGAATTATTCATTCGGTTATTTTTATTACTAACATAAATGTTCTTATCTTCTTCATAGTATTGTTAGGGTTTTTAATTTTATGTTTTGCTTGTATCTTTATTTCCCTTTCAGGATGTACGTAGATTGATATATGTATAAATTGTCACTGCTGGTGTTTGTTGCATATTATTGTTCTTTTATTTTCTTATTTTTTTCTTCTTCTTAAGTTAATATTTTTCATTGTCCATATTTATGTACATCATGTTTTACATTGGTTTATATGTGTACAAATATTCTCAGTTTTACTGTCAGTGTTGTAATTGTAGTATTGTGGATATAACTTCATGTAATCATTATTAGAGTGGTACAGCGGAGAGGAAGGACTAATGGTCTTAGCTATGCCAGAATAAATAATTAAATATATAAAAATGGAAAATATACAACTACCTTTCATATTCTGGAGACATATCCCTCGTATTTTTATAAAGATGAAGGAATTACTGAGAAATATATATCAAGACATTAACTGAACTATGGAAAGTCCCTCAAGTTGCTGTCTACTGTATTCACCTCCTTAAATCTTCGCATTTAACAATACGAACCCACATGAGCGTAGCGTCAAAGTTTCTAGCTGTACAGTCACTAAATTCCAGACGTGAAAGGAATATTGCCATTTTTATACACTCGCAAGCAACCATAAAAACTTTCAGAAGTCGAACAAATTAGAAGTCGTAATATGTGTGAATTATAGCAATAAATGGGCTAACCTAGCTCCATTGGCTTGTAGGGCAGAGGAAGATTTTCGGTATTTGAGCTTGCTCATCAGCTAGCCGTTTGTATCTACTCCTATAGTTAAGAACCTCCAGAAGAAAGGGATGAGTTAAGGGAGACACCGGTAGAGAAACATGGGAATAGACGGGGTCCCCAACATTGTTTCCGGCGCCTGCGGAGTTCACCTTCCAAGGAGTTCGAGCTCCCTTAATTATTATTTTTTTTTATTGATTTGTTTATGGACGCTCTTTAACATCTCAGTTCATCAACGTCCCATTCAACTCAGGGCGTGAAACGGCCGACAAATTTTCTCAGAGGCCTCTCTTTCAGGCTTGAGGTTCTTTTTCGTGCCGTAAATGTACGACACGGGACCCACGACTTTACTTCCCTTCCGAAGGAAGCCCATACTTAGGATTTAGGTTCGAACCCGCGTTCTTGGGTGTAGGAGGCAACTATGGTAACCACTACACCACCAGGACCGACGAACCCTCTTAAGGACCGCTTCCATACCAAATGTCAGGACAGAAATATTTTAAATCTCAACCCACCATCACACTGCACCGGTCAACATTACTTGGCATTTCTAAACCTGAAACTATGGATTGAAACGAGATGAAATGGGAAAGCGGAAAATTCTTGGAAAAGTAAAGATACCATTTTAGCATTAATCTTCAAAATCAAGAAACAATTTCTTCCTTTATTTTAATAACTACTAACCGTTTTAACTACTCAGGTACTACAGGCGGTAGACACTGATGATACATGAGATGGAATGATAAATTGGAAAAGGAGAATTTCTTTTTAAAGGAAGGAAGCGTTCCAGACCCAAGTTTAGTGTACCTCCCTGGCATTTGCATTTATGAGGACTGAGGAAAACCTGGAAAAAACCTCAGTCAGGGAGAACGGCCCTGGTAGGAATCGAACCCCAGACCTCCCGCTCACGAGTCCGCGCCTGAACAACCTCGACCACCCTTGGCGGTAAAAAAAAAAAAAAACATGAAGTCAGGATGGCCGGTTTGAACCCGGGACCCCCCGAAAGCTATTCCTAAGCATTACCATCTGACTCAACCCGCTCGGTTGCTAAAATAAGTAGCATTCAGCTTGTTGCACGGAAAATTGGCGTAGCAAAATTTCCAGGACATCACTGTAGCATTTCCCAGTTACGACAAACTGGTATACCATTCTTTTAATATGAAGAAAGGATATGCTTACAAATTTCCCAGCAGAAACAAGTTCTTTGTGTGTGTGTGTTGATGAAGACGGAAATTTCCACACAAAGCTTTGCTGCTTGCCCTCTGGGTCGAAACGATGTAACCCCCCCCCCCCAAAGTAGCATCTTCCTGTAACTTCATCTACATAAAGCTGCATGCAAAATGGCACGCAAACGTACTTTTGTTCGGGAATCATGAATCTCTGAACCCACCGAGCACAAACACGTCTCATATGCAACGTTCCAGTTACAAACGTGTGGGTGGTACACAATGAAATGTTCAGAAGCTCTGAAAGCGTTCTTAATGTTATTAGTCGATCCTGTTTCAATGACAGAAGCGGTGATAGTGCTTTCAGGCATTAGAGCACCAACTGGAGCCCTGGGTCTACCTTCTTTAGAAATGTGCTATCTCCCATCTTGAAACGTTTTAAATTATCTTCCAGGAAGAACGTTTTCCACACGTCTCCTGTTACGTTTTACAAAAGCTGGATTAAAGAGTTCGTCGTGTGTTATTAGCATTTTGCCACAGGTTCAACTTGCACACCGCTCACAGGCGAAAACCGGAAATGACAAAAGTGAAATTAGTACCATGTCTACATTACGCATTAAGCTAACAAAATATTTTAAAGAAAATTTAACGTGAGAAATTATGCTTGTAAGAATTCTAAACATTTTTCTAATGTTAGGTTCCTACCTTATCGATCCGGAATGATAAAATAATCGCCATTCTCTACTAGAAACCGAATCGCCGGCAGCCAATGGTAAAGTAAGCTGATTTTCTTTTAATGAGACTGCCCTTCTTGATAGATTTTCTTTTCTTAGTAGAAGGAAACCTTTCTGTAACTAGTGAGAGCTCTCTTCTGCAATGCACAGTGGACTTGAACGAGGGTTACATTGAGTCGGGTAAAGGGAAAGACGTGGGAATAAAGCTCATTCAGTATTTCTGCCTGGGGAAATACAACAAATATCTTCATTATAGCCTAAACTAGCTTACTTTGTGGGCTATTTCTTTCTGCAGTTTCTCACTGCCCTTTGAGACTAGACTGCCAACATTTGTCGTATGCACGTTACGCTTTGCAGTACACATAGCATTTCCAGTGACGAGTGCTGTAATATTCTAGTCGAATTTATTGCTCCAGCTCCAGGAAAAGTACCGGATGATGGGCCCAAAAATAACGCCCTCATTTTGAATCTGCAATCTAAATATCATAGAGCTCTTATGCCCATAATATGTGCAGCAAAACATCAAGGGTCATGCTTTCGATATATCCCCGAGCATTTGGAGAGATATATATATTTTTTTCTTTCTGCTTTTGTGGAGTATTATATCGAAAAGAGATTCTGCCGCAAGATACTTTCATATTAACTCCATACTCTTCAAACTGGCATATTGAAATTTACTGTTATATGGGTTAGTTTTTACTATACCTAACCAACGCAGATAACGCAATAAAATACTCCCTCCTACCTCAAATGACAACAGTGAAAACAATACTGCCAGAAGCTTAAAGCAGGGAATGAAACTTTAGCTGTATCAATATATTACCAGTGAACTCTAATATTACTTTTAAACAGTTCTTTATTTATTATTAGGTTTATTTAAAGCTTGCCCAAGGCTTTTGATTTCGTGTTCCATACAAACCACTGTTCCAAATTTTATTATGGTATCGCAGGTAATGAATTTAATATAATCTTACCTCACAGATCGTAGACAAAAAACTGTTGCAAATGGAGAAACCTATACAGTTGCTGTTGTAAATATCGGTGTCCCTCAGGGCTCTGTTTTGGATCCTTTTGTATTTTAATGGTGATTAATGACTTACCTTTTAATTTGAATTGCGATTCCATTTTATTTGCCAACAACACTTCTTTTATGTCTGCGATGAGCAATTAATATGATTCATCCTTATTTATGATTTTTCCTTAGTTGCCGCTTCAAAACGTTTTAAGATGAATAATGAGAAACTTTCGTTTTATTAGGGATACGTCTTGTATCATATACCAAGGTAGGTCCATAAATCTACCATTTTCTATGTATGATACAGACAAAAACTATATTTCAATTTTCAATATAGTTACTCTTTATTGCAATACATTTCTCACATCTTTGAATTAACATTTCAATCCCCCCCTAAAAAGTAGTCAGAAGTCTTGTTTGAAAATGGGCATAAACAGCATCCATCACATCTTCGTCACACTTAATTTTTTTTTCCTCGAAGGTTCTTCTTGAGTTTTGAGAAGAGGAAATAGTCACTGGGAGCTAAATCTGGGCTTTAGGGTTGATGTTTGACCTCCTTGAAGCCACATTTCTTCACAGTTTCCTTTGCAACAAGAGCTGTGTGCACAGTTGTCGTGAATAACTCGGCTTTCCTCGCCTTTTCTCTTTGATGGAAGCACATAAATAGTTTATGCAGTAGACCAATATAGTACTCCCCATTTACTGTGGTGTTCCTCTCCTTGAAGTCAGTGGAGAGTATTCCTTCACAGTCCCAAAAGATTGTGGCCATGATCTTCTTGGTTGACTGAGTGACCTTAGCCTTTAGAGGTGGTGCTTAGCTAGGTTTACGCCACTCCATTGATTCTCTTGTGGACATGTGATCATAGCAGAGGACCATAGTTTCATCTCCTGTAACAATGATTTGCAGAACTTCTCTCTCGTTATCAAGGCAGAGCTCAAAGATGCCTGACAACAGATGATCCGTTGCTGCTTTTGGACTGCGGAAAGAAGTCTAGGCACCCATCTTGCACTATTATGCATGTTTAAAAATGTTCATGAATAATTCGAAGGATTGTTGTTTTAGAAAGGACCAATCTTGCTGCTATTCCGGTAACTTTGAGCCGCCGGCTCTTCCATAATTTCTCCTTCCACAAGAGCGATGTTTTCACGAGTGAACACTTCCAATGGCCTACTTGCACGCTCTTCGTCTTCAATGCTTTCTCGACCCATTGGAAAATGTTTGGCCCATTATTTTATGGCAAAATATGAGGCGGATGTTTCCAATTGCTGTTCAATTTCATTTGCAGCAAGTCCTTCTTTTTGAAGCACTTAATAACAACTCGACACTCCATTTTGCACATGTCACAATCTTCTACACATAGCCTACTTTACGCAATTATATCTGAACTGTACACAGCGGAGCGGAAGTTATAGCTGTAATTATTTACTTAGCAGATAAGGTATGACACCACATAAGGATTTTGTGAAGGCGATATATCTTATCGGCGAGGCCGGAAACTTATGGATCTCGTAAATAGTAAAACTCAGTCAATTCTTTTCATTTTATTATATTTTAATAACAACTCTTATTACCCCAAATTACTTTGTATTAAATGGATTCTAAGGCAACTTGCGATAACATATTGACTCATTTTGTGTAAACTTTCTCGTGTTATTTACCTATTAAGCCAATTAAGATGACTTGTATCCTGGGACTAAATTGTGAATTTCGATTATGTTTTTCTTCCATAATATTTTATCTTATGGTTTGCGCATTTGGAGCAATGGACCCATGATAGTAAAATTTCACTATTGCAGATAAAGGCTATCCACATTATTAACTGGTTTTCCATGTCGTCCCCTTTTATTGATTTAAGAATTTTAATTATTATGAACCAGCATATTTTATTAATTCTGACAAATAAACAATTGTAATTATAAGAAAACTTTTTACCATTTGGCCATTAGCATCTCATTAAATTCAGGTCGTGAATTAGAGAATTAATTTTCCTTAGAAATCTCTTCTATTCCTAGTATTGAGGTTCTTTTATGTGTCGTAAATCTAAGATACGGGAAACCGTGAGTCTAAAAGCTCATACCGCCCTGAAAGCTCAAAACTTAAATACTGGGTGTTAATGAATTACTCTGCAATAATTTTAGAGATTGTACAGTGAGTTGGGATGGACTATTGTGGCCCACGAAGAAAAGTAACGAAGCTATAGAATGATAAAACAGTCGAAATTAAATTCTGATAAGTGAATATTAAAGCGGAAGGAGGTAAATATATGTATTAAAACTCTTTTGAACTGTTTCGCAATCCAGGAAATTCAGATTTTCAATACCTCATAATCAAAATTTTCAATATCAATTTTATAAAAATATCTAATACCTCGGACGAGTATATACGAGTAACATTAGAACACCAATAACTCTTATCTGATAATCATGTCGTATTATGTAGCTTAATCTACAGGCAGTTATCCATCTGAAGGTATGGGGCATAATGGATGTGGTTTCGAAGATCGGGTCTCATGGAGTGTTATATTTTTAAATTTTATTTTATGCGAAGCAATCAACTTAACTTCTACTTAATAACTTTTACACGTCATATTATTTTAATTGTTTCAAAGAGAAATGCTTCACAACATTCTTTCGTTATTAGGTGGTAGAATAAATATTAGTAATTAACGGTGAGTTTATTCCATAATCATGAACATGTAATGTAGTAATATACTCAAAAATGAATAAATTGAATATAAACTTTTACTTAGATTACTTGTTCAGCCCAGGAAATTATACCCATACTGGAAATGCGGCAACATATTATAATACATATTTAAAGTAAGGACTGGTACAATTAACTAGTTTCGTAGTTCATTTGCCACACAGAATAGATGGAGTATTTAAAACTAAAAATAAGAAAATTAAAATGTGTAACAAAGTACAAAACGTCAGACATTTCAGATAAAGAAATTATGAGAATAATGAAGATTCATAAATATTTATTGTAAAAAATTTCAGACTTTAGAGGCGAGGTAGGAAAAATTAGCAGTTAAATCTGAAATTAGGATAAGATTTGGCAAAGATATGACTGAAGATAAAGAGGACAGCAACATGTAGGCACATTTAAAAAAAAATGACGTGATCTATAGGTAACAAACCAATTACAATGAGGTTATTGGGGGAAATGGCAATCCCAGGAACTTGCAGTCATGTTGCCGAGCGGGATAGCTCATATGATAATGCTCAACACTCACATTCGGGAGGTTCCGGGTTCAATTCCAGATGGATTTTTTCGTGGTTTCCCTTGTTACTTTGGCGAATGCTACAATAGATATTTACAATCTATGAATTTTCTTCTATCCCATTTCCTTTCATTCCATTCCGTGTAGAGTTGAAAGTGCCAGAGCGAGGCGAGGTATCAACTTCCAATCCAGGAGTCATGTGATGAAAGAATCATGGAACCTGACATTTCTGATATTCGTCCTCGTAAAAAAAATCCATCAAAAGTTATCCATGCAGATTTGAGATTGGTATTTCTTGAATAGCTTTAGCTTATTAAATTTTGCTCATTGTGGGGAGAAGGGGATACCCGGAGAAATATTTTCGCAGATTGCAGGGAAACGGAGATTTTGGGAAATGAACATTTACCACCGCAATTTCTGAATTCCAACAGAAGTCTGAATACCTGTCGGGAAATGTAGGTGCATGAGAGATACACAATTTGGGAATATAATTAGAGAAGACCCAACAAAAAAGGTTAATGACTGTAGTGGACAGAGCAGAGTTGGGGAAGAGATGTGGGTAAATGGAAAGGGGGGGGGGGTGTGCTCAACAGTAGGGTTCCATTCACGTTTATATATATATAAACGTGAATGGAATGTGAATATATGGACGTGAATATAATATATATATACATACATATATATATATATAAAGTAACACTATTAACAATGAAACAAATTAACAGCAATTATAACAGTAGAAAGGATAAAACACTAAGAAAAGTCGCACTTGTAATCACTATATTTCGAACTCGTTAGTTCTTCTATGGCAAGAAGACAAGTATATACTATATATACAAGCATATACTATATACTCTGTCATATATATAATTACTCATGGAAAAATGAGTGATATAAGTATATCGATGGCTTTGTATATATGTATGCATGTAGATCTGTATATGTATGTATGTATGTATGTATGTATGTATATATGTATGTATGTATGTATGTATGTATGTATGCATGTATGCATGTTTTCACTGTTACAAAGACGATATCAGTACGTACGGCCGCAAAGCACATGCGACAGTTGTACCAGTTGGTGTATTTTGAAAAGCTGCAATAAAAAATCCATATACTGCTTGTACCACTTTTACACGGACTAATTAGTTACTATGTATCATATCCCCGTATTTCTTCCTTCCTTTCATCCATATAATAACCGATTTCCTGTGTCCTTTCTTTCATTGGTCTAGAGTGATATGGAACCATCAAGTATGTTGACGTCAAAGCCCTGTTCTGTGGTTATTGAGAACATGTCCCGGTAACAACTTCGAAGAGTGAACTTGTTTTTATGCAACGTTTCCAAATTATTAGGATCGTTACTCCTCCACCTTCATCCTCATACGTTTCTATAAGCTATGCATTAGGGATTTTATTAGTTTTAAATTATAATTTTATTTCTATGTTTTCTTATGCTGTATTTTTACAGAAAATGTTTGAACTGGAAGACAAGCATGTTTTATACGTTTACTCTACTATGCCAATAAATGTGAATTAAATGAGGCGGGCATGCAGTGTTAGTAATGTTTAATTCACTTTTTCATTGTGAGGTGCCTGTTGTGTGAGGGTTAAATTAGAGGCAAGCAGTGGGTCTTATTAAAATATTATTCTATTTATTTGGTTTTGCCATTGAACTCTTGCATTAATCATGCTTATAATAATATTTAATGCACTGTTTTATGTCTTATGGGTTTCAATTTTTTTTTTTTTTTTTTATTATAGCCATTTTCCCCTAAGTGAAACTACCTCCGGACGCTCTCTGGGCTTCTTTCCGAGTACAACCCATAAATAAAATTCGATGCACAAGCATCGGTTGGATGTTGGGGTTTTAATGTAAAAGAATTAAAGAAAAATATAGCGCATGTCCCAAAATTGATTTTAGCTAGAACATTAACTGTGTTTTTACATTTGTTCCTTCAAGCCTATAAATGATTCTACACTCTCTGTCATTTTTATCATGACGTATAGAAAACACATTTCTAAATCTTACAAATAATTATAATCTCTTTATTAACACAAAATTGAGTAAATTCTCAATTAAGGAGCACTTGCTTTAAAAGTGTGTTTATGTTCAGAATTGGTATTTAAATATTCTAAAGCTGAAAAAAATTCTCAAGAGAACATTGTCAGTTTATTGATGCACATTTTACTGTACGAGCTTACAATAGAAGATACGGTTTTATTCAGTCACCTGTTGTGTGGGATAAATTCGAAGTTCTTAAGCTCTTTCAGAAACTTAAAGCAACAACTTCGAAAGCTGAACTAGCAGATCATGCGAGGTGCACCAAGTTATAACACCTCTGATTTTTTTCTCACTAACTAATCACATTCTGAAACCCGTTTCACTTCTCGACGTAATCTTCCTGCAACCGTATGCCGTTTTCCCAACGTCCACGCCATGATCCATGGCCGCTGCGAACACTTCTGTAGGAGTCTGTTTTGACTAATGGCTAATCGCTGATGCAATAGCCGCACTGCTAGTGAATGTGCGATCACGGAGAGTGTCTTTCATCGTTGGCTGCGTTACGTTCTCCCGCTTTGTCTCGGTGAAAGAGCACACGTGCAGCCTTTCTCGGCCGTTTTTCTCGCAATGCTAGAAGGAACTTCTTCAAACCATCTTCATAGAAAGCACCTGTCAGCGTAGTGCCCTTTGGAACGCAATGAGTAAGGATCACTCCATCGCTGAACATGACCACCATCATTTTTTCTGCACTGGCGCTAAGCCGATATTTTTTTGGTGCCGGTTAATCCGAGTGCTTCCATTGAGCAGATTGGCGCTTCGTTTCAGGGTTGAAGAAAGACATCCATTGCGAATTTCGATGAAAAGAACATCCCATCATGCCGTCATCACGTGTCAACATTTCCTGGCAACATGCCACGCGCGCAGCCTTGTGGTCGTCCGTCAGCATTCCTGGCGGACACATTTCGCACTTTCAGGTCTTCGTGCAAAATTGTGTGGACAGATTCCACGGAAATGCCAACTTTGGAGGCAATGTGTTCCACACTCATTCGGCGATCCTCCACTCGCTCAATCATGTCATCAGACCGACTTGCCTTGGTTTGTTGACACACGACGATCTGCCTTCAGTTCGTGTCGCACGCAGAGCGCACATTAGACACATCCATGACACCATCACCACATGTCTCACTCAACTGACGATGAATTTCAATCGGTGTCCAACCAGGTAAATGCAGAAAACGAAGGATTACACGCTGTTCTTGTGATGAAAACGTCGCCACTTTGAAGTATTAAAAACAGTCCTCACTCTCGCCGCCGCCGCTGGAGTTCTGTGTGCCATCTCTGTCACGCATTAAAAACGAATGCCTGCGTATTTTAAAACAAACCGCATGTTTCTATCTGTTTCCAGTCCTGAGAAAAAAAAAATCGGAAGTGTTATAACTTGAATGCACCTCGTTGCTGGTCCAAGATCATTCTACAATCTCTGACATTATTGTAACGTAGTTAATTAACATGCTCTATATAAAGGAAATAAATATGGGAAGGAAACACATTGAAAAGAAACAATTTCCTTTTAAAATCAATAACGCGAAACCTGTTTCTTGCTTCAGTAAGTTTGAAGTTTTCCTCCTCCCAGAGCTAGTAGTTTACTGTTGTGCAATAACCTGGTCTCTAAAGGCATTCGTGTTAATTAATTCACCTACTGTTTCCGCAAGGAGCAATAATGCTAAAGCAGGCTCAAGGGTATAACATTAAGTATTGATCTTGGGTTTACTGCGCTCCAAAGATTAGGTAATGAAGCCGGATATTTCATCTTCATAACGGCATAAGCTGCTAATATTAATGATGAAACGCCACTTTTCGTGAAGATTAAAAAATAGAGTTCTATGATGAGATAAGGTGCACATTATAAAAGTTTACCTCAGGTTGAACGCAAAATAAAAACACCGTCATCTGGTGTTCAACGTGCTTGGTTGCTGCTTATGAGGTTCCAAGCTCGATTTTTTGGCGATATTTTATAGCGGCTTTTGTCTTTGCTAATCCCACCAAATCCCCTAGGTCACTTAGGTGCAGTGTCGTGAGCTAGGGGTTTTAGGCAGTGTTGCCAGATATTTAGGATTGAATTTCCCATCATGTTGGTAAACTTTCTCTTATCTATTTGATTTTTCCCACCTGTGATATTTTTAATGATAAACGTTTCTCACTGCTATAAATTAAAACAAAAATAGTGATATGGCAGACCCAATGGGAACCAAATAAAGTCAATAATCACTACAATATACCACTAAGTCAGTTTCCTTAAACATTATTATTAAAGAGTATAATAAATTCACCATACTTATTACATACCTGAGTTTGGCAACAACAGTTTTTATAAAATGGTACACTTTATTCGTTTTACTTTTCATTCCTGCACAATTTTAGAATCAGGAAAAAATCTTCAATTATGGGAACAAGATGGTCAACAACTTGAACTGCAACATTATGGTGTGCAAAGAAAGAGGATAAGCTCCCTTCACTGTTTATCTGAATATCTATCTCATTTTCGCTTTAACATAAACGGACTGACTATAGTGTTATAGTAGAAAACATTTTGACGAATTTTGTATTTTTGGCCCCGGCTATGTTTTTGTAGGTTACTTCTCCCGCAACAATGTGATATTAAAGCAATATGTTTACATTTTCTGGCACTCTTTTTAACCATCCGTTATATTGTACACAATTAAGTGGTTCCTCTTGAAACTTTTTATTTCTGTTATATCCTTCAGGCGATAGTTCATCCCGAATCACCCTTTTCTTTTTAGGCATGTCTAAACATATAGAGACTAAAGGAATTAAATACTTTTTCATGAAAATAGAGTGAGGTGATGTTAAAATTGTGTACATTTGTCAGATATTTAAAATCTTTCTCCCCCTTTCCCCACGATTCTCAAGCATGGAAAATTTCCCTCAATCTGGCACACTGGTCTCAGGTTCAAATCTCAGGACCTCCAGCCTGATTTTCTACCCAGGTTTTCCTCAGCTTCCATCAATGCAAATGGCTTGAACGCTTCCTTCCTAAAATATCTTTCTTCAATTAATGTATCACTGATGTTTACTGCTTGCGGTGGATTTGTGAGCGTTAAACACTATAAAAATCGATTTGGAAACGGAGTTTATGGTTTTCTGTAGTAATTGGCTGAAGTACAAGTGTAAGTCCATAATTTTCCGACCAGGCCGATAAGGGTTATCGTCTTCACAAAACCGTTATCTGTTAAGTAAATAATTGCAGCTATACATATATAAGTATATATTTTTAAATGTTTTATTTTTATTTTTTTATTTTTTAGGTGCCTAGTAGGTACGATCGATGCAGATTTGGATAGATTAGTAAAAACTCTTTGCATAGCAATAGCTTACATTCCTCCTGAATTCGCAATAATAATAATAATAATAATAATAATAATAATAATAATAATAATAACATGCCCCAAAAGTAAGCCGATTTTTCAAGGTAACAACCCCAATAGCTTCATTCTTTTGGAATTTGCTTAAAGACGATTTAAAAATAGAAATAAGAGGAATAAATTAAGACAAACATTAAGACCTAATAATTTTCATTCAATCCATATTTTTTTAATCATTGAAATCTATTTTAATATAGTGTGAAACTGAAGCCACGCTAACGGACAATCAATACCAAAGCAGGCCTTGCTTCAACAATAACAATACAGCTGACTCAAATCCGATCGATACGAAGCCAGAAAAGTTCAATGAACCTAACGCTAGTATAGCAGACAAACAGTGGCGATAAAGAATTTTTCAATATTTGTTAAAAGAAAATTAAACCAACTTCAGTTCACATGCAGTAAAATCAGGACTTAAAAAAAAAAAAAAAAATAGAGTGACCTTGAGAATGCAGTATAGTGACTGAAAGTTTCAAGTTGCTATTTGTCACAGTAAACAATACCTCATTTGGGGTGTGTTAATTCAGTACAATCTACTAAGAGCAGAACGCGCGTACTTTTAAAGGCTTCTTTCCTTGACAAGGTTTGCCTTTGTTGCCTGATGCCGCACTTTTCTATTCTGCCAGTCATTCTCATCAACGTTCCATTCTTACATTGCCCTGACTATCTCATCCCTCTGTCTTTAACGTTGTCCTTCCGGTGACCAAAATAGGACCTTCTTCGGCAATTTCTCTTCTGACTTTCTTCGAATGTGGGCATGCCACTGCAAAGCTCATTTCTTCTGAACATTTTTAAAAAGTTTAAAACTTTCAGACATTGGTAATTATTCTCATAAGAGTGCTGTCAATAATAACTATCAAAATCAAATGTTTGTCTTCTTCCTGCTCCAAAGGGCTCTGAATGCACCTCTAGCTTACCGAACTTGGTTCTTTATATCTTCTTTACGTGATTCTTATATCAATAACACAGCCGAAAGATTTAAATAAGTAATAAAATAGCTGGGCTATATTTGCACTCTGTGGATGAAGAATAGCAAGAAATATCCCAACAAGCTTTAAAAATAAAAAAATCACCATGGAAAGATAATATAAATATAGACATTTTCAAATATGCATAAAGGCAGTAAAAATATACTTTTTAAATTTTTTATGTAGGTTTGAAATTATATCGAGTACCAGAAGATTAACTAATAGCAGTGATCTATTCAATTTTTTAATAAAGTAGATAGAAATAATTATAGAGGCATAAACCCTCTTGAAGAATATATAAAATATATAAAATATATGCAAAAAGAATCTTTAGAAGATTAAATGCAATTAAGTACTCCTACAGCAAGAACGTGATTTTATAGGAGCGAAAGAATATTTCATTAGGAGTGCGTCACGTAACACATATAAATAATATATTCGTATTATACGTTACACCTATTAAACCGGTGTAAGTTAGGCTCGTTTTTATATTTAATTAATTGAGAAATGTTACTAAAGGAGGACTAAGATTGTATATTTACAATAGAACAGTTAATAGAGAAGAGAAGGGATTTAACTTTCCGACTTTCATATTATGTTTAGAATATGAAAGAGCTTTCAATAGCGTTCTCCAAAATAAATATGAAATGTAATGCAACAGAAAAAATATGATTTATCTCATCAAGGTAATTCAGAGACTGTATAAAAGTATAAGAATTAAGATTGCCAATGGCGTTAGAATTGAAAACAAAACAGAAGAAATAAACCAAGGCGTCAAACGGGAATGCCCTTAATCGCCAGCATTATTTAACATACATACATACATACATACATACATACATACATACATACATACATACATACATACATACATACATACATACATACATACATACATACATACATACATACATACATACATACATACATACATACATACATACATACATACATACATACATACATACATACATACATACATACATACATACATACATACATACATACATACATACATACATACATACATACATACATACATACATACATACATACATACATACATACATACATACATACATACATACATACATACATACATACATACATACATACATACATACATACATACATACATACATACATACATACATACATACATACATACATACATACATACATACATACATACATACATACATACATACATACATACATACATACATACATACATACATACATACATACATACATACATACATACATACATACATACATACATACATACATACATTACATACATACACACACATACATTACATACATACATACATACATACATACATACATACATACATACATACATACATACATACAAAGCAATTAAAGAGTGGAAAAGTTATTTTACTGGGGGTGTTCTAATTAATAGATATAAGTTCAAAACAATTTTATTAGCTGATGATCAGGTTGTTTTTGAGGAACGGAAGATGGTCTACAGAGAGGTGTTAATAACCTGAAAGGCATCATAAAGACATAATTTGAATATTTCAACAACCAAGACAAAATCAATGGTTTTTAAAGAGAACAATCATGTAAGATAGTTATTAATGAAGAAATAATAGAACAAGTCTCTAGTTTTAATTATTTAGGATTTAATGCAACATACAGTAAAAATGAAGATCTGAATATAAAATAAATAAATGGAACATTAAGAAGAAAATTAAAAAATAACACGTCCAAAGCAACACAAATTTAATTCTACAAAGTATTGACAACGCCAATAACAACATGCGGAAGTGAAAACTGGACTATGAATAAGACAGACAAAAAAGAATAGAAAACGCTGAGATCAGACTTATAAGAACAGTAGCTGGATTTAATATCCTCGTCAAACACAGAAATGAACAAATTCGAAAACAGATAACGTACATGAAAAACTTAATGAAAATAAAAATAATTGGTATCATCATATATTAAGAATGAAAGAGGACGGCATACCAAAAATTTACTATATAATAAACCTAGAGGATAACGCCAAGTAGGAAGACCAAGAACAAGATGAACTGCTATGTTTAATTCAGGAAGGAACAGATCGACAAGCCTGTACCTTGTGGATGAAGAAAAAGAAGAGGAAATGTCTAATACGACCTGCTTCCTCAAATATATACGTATCCCAATTATCTGCTTCAACCGCTTAATACTCTCGTCTTCTTGTGCATTTATTTTAACTTCATCTGATAAACATAAACGCCTCATGTAATTTTATCACAAGTAATATCACTCTGTACGTTCGTGAATTTATCGGTAATCTCAGACCTTCGAGTGATATTTATTATGACAATTTCACGAATAAAATAAGAATTTATATACAATTCCTCAAAACTTGCCTTTCAAAATTGTAATACTTGTATATTTGTACTTAACCTTTGCAAGCAACCTTGCGACAGAAAAATGCCGATTATTAATAATGCCAATAGAGAAGAGCAAAATACGGGTTTAGGACTATTTCACGACCAAAATAAGAATAAAAGCTATATATATATATATATATATATATATATATATATATATTTGAAATTTGCGAACAAAATATTATACTTGTTATACTCACAAATACCTATTCTATTCAGAAACAGCGCGACTGAAATGGACTATTACAATCCCTTCCGTTCGATTTTCTAATACCAACTGAGAAAAACAAAACAAAAAAGATAATATACATTGATCTGTGTTTTTCTGTGTATTCTGTGGTTTGGAATTCCTAATGATAAGCTCAATTTGCACATTTGACGCATCACCAAAACGCTTTGAAGAATCCTCCATTTTGCGTTATGATTGTCGATTGCCCATGTTTTTGTTGCTATCAATAACTCCCCACCTCCTCGCCTGCTAGCAAAAGTGATCAGTGATGCGTGTTCAGGAATTATATAGCGGAGGTATAGAGATGGCTACACTGACCACAAGACAAACCCACGTCTTGTGATAAAACGAATATGATATTTTTTCCCCTTAATTTTACTCCGTGATCCGACTGCGATTGGTCGAAATTCAAAATGTTGTTTCGTTTCATTAGTCGATTTTAAGATGACGTCACATGAATGAAAAAGTAATCACATATTCTGCATCTTCACCTCCTAGGCTATAAAAACTTAATCATTAGCAAACAAGAGATAATAGTTTTTTTTATTATTCTTAATAGAAACCCCACAGCTGATGCGACACATCCTTAGTTTTGAGAACGCTCTCTACACATGTTTTACTCAATGTTGGATGCATAACATTTACTTATTTATTTGGGTTATTTACCGACGCTCTTTAATATCTCAGGTCATCAGCGGCCCATTCAATTCAGGGTGTGAAATGACTGATAAATTTTGTTCGGAGACCTCTTCTTTCAGGTTTGAGGTTCTTTTACGTGCCATTAATCTTCGACAAAGGACCAACGTTTTACTTCCTTTCCGAAGAAAGACATAATTGGATTTTTACGGCTTAAAAATTCATCGGCCCTAACCGGGTTCGAACCCACAACCTCAGGTTTACGATGCAAGAGAAAATATCACATACGTGTATCAAACCTTTTGTAGTACTGCACAAAATAACAAGATTTTACTGAGACCGAATATGTCTTGTAGTGCAAATGCCTTCTAACAACCTTTGCTGGCTGACTTTTGGGGAGGATATAGTCAGAAGTAAACGTGTGCGATCGTTGTAGCCTTCAGAGTTGAAGCAAATATACACGATAAAGTTTTGCTTTCGTCTGAGTAAGTCAGAGATAGAAACTTTCAGTCTGTTGCAACGAGAGCATGGTGAGAAGTGGGTAAATATCAGGTACTGGTGTAAGGTAGTTCGTAAAACATGGCATTTCATGAACTGATATAATTTCGAGAGCAGCGCGTTTGCAGGCTGGTATTTACTTACTTTTATGTACTTTAGTAGCTTCATTACTTTTATTATTGGATATTTTATGGTTTTATGAGGAGTTTCAAGTATTTACTTTTTCCTATAATGTATGTAAACTCTGGGATTTTAATTAATTCTATTATTTATTTGGGAATAATTCTGGCTTTGCGATAGGGATGCGAAAGGATGTTTTATCATGTAAGTTTAAAATTCCTTCTATCTCATTGCTCATATTAAGTCTATATTTCTTTTTTCTCGGTAGAGCCAGAATTTATCTCCTGCGGCCGCCGACTATTTGTATCCAGAATGAAGGAATTACAAACATTCACATGCGAACTGCAAAACGAATTGCAAAATAAAGTAAATAGACTCAGTTTGTTCATATATTTTGAACTCGGGAAGATAAGCATATGTAAGAATAGAGAAATAGTACTAAACTTGCCTCGAAGACTCAAACCTGGTTATGGTCGATGTTGTTGTTGTTAAGGGAATAAACTCTTAATGGCTTCCTTCTAAAGGCAAGTAAAGCCGTTAATCCAGTGCTGTAGTTTTAGGGATCTGAAGCCTGAAAGAAGAGCAAAATTTATTGGCAATTTCACGCCCTGAATTGAATGGAACGCCAAAAAGGGGGGGGGGATCTAACATTTAAATTACAAGTTTTACAGTTGTACTATATTTCAATTTTGTACCCCTACAGGCACGCACATCTGTAACTGACAAATAATTATATAATATAGTACATAGTGACGCTTAAAGCACATTTTGATCTTCAATTTTAACCACTTATTAAGTCTAGCGAATTTGCGATACAAGGTTCAATCTTTCTAAGAGGTGAAGTCCGGGGCATTCCTTTTGACAAAGAATGACCCAAATCCTGTTGGAAAGTACATTTATCCCTTGAAGAGAGAATGTTGCTTCCAAAATTATCGACATAGTTCGTTGAAAGGAAACCAGAGAATGTTTCACATATCAACTTAAGGCTATCCCGGATGATAATATAATTTATTATTATGCATGAATCCATTTCATTCATAATTAATTAAAAATAATTATGCCCATCTGCAAATGCTAAGAGCTTGCAGACTTCTAAATATCTAAATTAATTGATACAGATATATATTCAGGCCATCTGAATCCCAGCACGTATTATTATTACATTGCACTGTACATCACTTTACCGTAACTACTGCCCGTCTCTGGAATGCATTGCCACTGCCTAACTTTAAAAGCATTTCAAAAGAAATTGTTTAATATTATCAGAAGTACTCGACTACCCTAGATTTAAATTCCTTTTGTTACAATGCATGTATTTGTTCGTTTTACCTACTGTAGAATTACTCATTCTTTACTTTTATTACTATCAGGGGGTTGTAATTTTCTGTTTTGCTTGTATCTTTATTTCCACTTTCAGGATGTACGTAGGTTGATACGTATATAAATTGTCATTGCTGGTGTTTGTTGTATATTATTGTTCTTTTATTTTCTTATTTTTTTCCTTCTTAAGTTAATATTTTTCTATGTCCATATTTATGTATTACCATACTTTTATTTATACACGTAATGTTTTACATTGGTCTATATATATGAGTATTGTCAACTTTGCTGTCAATGTTGTGATTGTAATATTGTGGCTATAGCTTCATGTACTTATTATTAGATTGGCAGAGCGTAAGAGAAAGCCTAATGCCCTTAGCTCTGCCAGAATAAATAAAAAAAATATTCTCAGTTATCTTCGTAAAAATTCCTAACCACTCCCATTATCATCCAACGAAAAAAATGAATTAATTTCTAATGCTCTAAAGGAGCAAATCGTGTCCATATTTGCTGTATCACTCCGTCAGCAACAACATGACATAACGCCTCGTGTACTTGCTTGTTCTTGGTCCAGCATCGTCTTTATTGATTGGGATGCAAGAATAGTCGTCAAACAGGATGCTAGGTCAGTGAGGTGTCCACAAACCACCCCTGTGTAGCTACACGGGGGTTGCACCACGCAAAAGGGGATGATGATACAGCAAGGGGAGCGCGCCCGCCACGCGCCACATAGCAACCCTCACTCCTGGCTCCCTGATTCATCCCCCTCACTGCAGCTCGCTATGAACTCAACCCCTGTATCGCGACGAACATCCAACTAAATGACACTAACTCTTGTGTTTCTACACTACAATCACATACTCCGTGGTTTAATTTTCTTTCTAAACGGTGTTCGTATATTTTACATGCGCCAAGAGAGTGGCTGCGACTTAATGCTATTACGTCACTTGAGCTAATGTTTTTCTACACCAACGACCTTTAATGACATTTTTATACTCCATCGCCGTGAATGTCCCTTACGCAAAACTGATAGACTATGACAACTTTGTATATTCACGATCAATAAACCATCAGCCTTATTGAAGTGCCTTTTCAGCACAGGCCCATTTCGGTAAAGTTCATTTAATGTCCACCAGAAGTTTATTAACTCTGGCGCACATGCAAGGGCTGTAACGAATAATTTTTTTTTAAATGATTGGTCGACAGATGCATTTTGATGAGAGCATTTGATTTCCACAATCACAAGCGATGTTTACGGCTCAAACTCCTTGTACCTTGTACCTTTAAAGCTACAGCTACAGTCGGGTTCTCATTATAGTTAGCCAAATATATTTGTTGTAAACAAAAGCGAAAGTGATATGTTTGATAAATATTTGCTTTGTTGATTTTGCTTATTTACGGACGCTCTTTAACATCTCAGGTCATCAGCGTGCCATTCAATTCAGGGCGTGAAACGGCCGACAAATTTTGCTCAGAGGCCTCTTCTTTCAGGTTTGAGGTTCTTTATCGTGCCGTAAATGTACGACACGGGACCCACGGCTTTACTTCCCTTCCGAAGGAAGCCATACTTAGGATTTTTAAGCCCGAAAAAATCCATCGGTCCTGGCTGGTTTGAACCAGCGATCTTGGGTTTAGAAGGCATGTATGGTTACCACTATACCACCAGGACCGATTTGTAAATGTCTGCGTCATATTTAAGGATAAACCAATTGCATATCTTTTTAAACAAATCATATAAGAAAAATAAAAACTGTACATATTGGTGTATGAAAGCTTACCTTAATTTTTTGAAAGGATTGTCAGGCAATGTATATCAACATGGTGCGATTACTGTTTCGTAAAACTTGGAGGAACAACAGAGGAACACAAACGTCGTCACGCAGGAGTTGCGTAAACTACCAGAATTCCTCGCCGAGTTGAATAACTTTTAATAAAAATGAATATTAAATCCAAATTAGGGCTATGAAATGAAATAAGTTACGGCATTACCGTATGGTGTTAGGGGAACAAAATTAGAGCTCTTGCATATATAAGTATTACAAAAGGGAACCAATATTTATCATCATCATCATTATCATCGTCATCATCATCATCATTGTTGTTATTATTATTGTTATTATTATTATTATTATTGAGATTAAACAACAAAAATTAATGATATACTATTAATTAAATTAAATTTATGATCACTGACGTCAAAACTATACTGTGCGAATCTTTTTAAACATTTTTAAATATATCCATTGCGTATTTAAGAAGATTATATTCATATGTTTGAATAAAATAAAAACATGTTACCATTCAGAAACAATTGCGTCGGTCCTAAAAATAATGATAAAGCACGTGATAATTGTTGGATTTTACTGGTTTCTGAGTCACATTTTGAACTAAACTTCTTAATTACGCTGGATTTAAGAACCTCTCTCTAGCTTATTTAAAACAGATTCTAAAGTCTTCACTCAGTGTAGTATTTCCATCATCTCTTTAAGGTCCTTAGATATCCGCGAAATGCTTTCTGAAGATCTTTTAATTTTTCATTTCTGTTTAAAGTCATTAACACAAATCTCAATAAAGACTGTTTCACCTCCCGACACATATTGACACAGAAAATATACACAGTGCTAATATATTTGTTTCACAAGAAGAAAGTTAAAGAAGTATTAAGATTTTGTAATTGAAACCTTTTAATGTGTTTTTAAAAGCATTAGAAAACCTATGCTGTCCAGAAATTCCTATACTTAATGTCGGACAAGATATAAGGGTCCACACTCTACAGCTGGATCTCATCCAAGTCCTATCTTGGTCGTAACTTCAGTCTGTTGGTTTATGGAGGTCATAACGTTTAGTTCACGGTCCCATAAAACCGAAGTATGCCGCATGTTTCCTTACCGGAGTGAAACGTGAGGTAGAGTTGATGATAAATGCATGGAAGGAAAGACATGTATTTCGTTAACTGTGTAAAAGTTTTTCCTGTCACAACAGAGTAATCTGTGGAAATTGCGCTGTTTTGTAGATTAAGCAACAGCGTACAAAAATACGAGCGTCGCTCAATAAATAATGATCTTACTTTTTTACAATGTACTTTTACTCATGCTTATAATTTTGATGATTTTGTATCAAAGTTCCCGTTGGATGCAATGCACCTATCCCAATGTTTCTATTCGTCTTCAAAGACGTGCTGGAAACTTTTTGACAAGTTCTCCAGAATCGTCTCCACAGTCTTCCCCACTCCTTCACATTTATTTCTGTGACATATTCAGCAATAACACTTGCGATGTGGAGCCGTGCATTATCGTGTAACAGCATCGTGTTGACGTAAATATGACCTTGCAGAGTTTTAGAACATTTCTATAGTATTACCTAGTTATGACAAGCTGGTATAACATATCGAAAAATGAAATAATCATAGCTTTCCCAGCAGAAGCAAACAGCAAAGCTTTGTGAGAAAATCTGCATCCTCACCAACACCAAAAAAGTAGCGATTATATTTGAAAAAAACTCCGCATCTTACTATTCATCTGTAGCGGGAGATCCAGAGCCGATTCCCATAGAAAGAGTAAACTGTAATTATAATGTATTACTAGTGAGTCGTTTATTAATGTGTCTTGTAGTGTATATACTTTTATGAAGTGGACAAGGTGCAAAAATATATATGTGCATTAAAGATGAAATGTGTATATGTGACAATGGCAAGAATATAATACAAAACCGTATCTCAGTCGCGACTGTCTGGAGCCATTCGCGAGGTCCACTTTTGAATAGCTCAGGACCCTTTCTATTATAGCCTCTGATAAAAAGTTCTTCAGCAGGCCATGTAAGCTCGCTTTCGACCTTGAGAAAGCAACCCTTAAAAAAAGATAAATCTCAAGTGCAACGTGTCAGAAACGAAGGGAAGAAAGAATTTCAGCCATTGAGGAGGTGAGTTTTCAATTCCCGAGAATCTTCTAGCTACCAAATGTTGAGCCAATCAGAGTATAGGATCTAGGACGCGTCTAAAATATTCTACAATTTGAATTTTCGCATTGCGACGCGTAAAAAAATCATAAAAAGCTCAATCTGGAAGCATTTCGGTAAAACTTTTGTAGAACCGGTTTGGGCAAAGTCAGTACAGTTTTGTAGACGCTGAACAGTAATGAACAGAGGTCGAATAATTCTGAGGATAAAAGAAAATCGCTGGAATACTTGTGTTTCAACTTCTTGCCAATGGTCCAGACGTGTCGTGAATTACAAATGAACTTAAACCCTGTGCATCTAACACTTTTTTATATGACAATGTCCCATCCATAGTCCTTTCCTTCCCTGTCGATTAAATTCAGGAAAGCTTGACATTTAGCTCTGAGAAAAACACCAATTCCGATAGCGTCCGGATATAGCCGAGGCATCTACCTGAATTCAAGACTCAACAGCGGGAAATAATCGAAGCAACAATCGGAGACAGACAAATGCTGGTCCATCTGAAATTGGCCCGTTCAATCAACACATCTCCAAAAACCAATATTACATCGATTAATTTCCCCTACTAATTAATCATATCTTATAATTATCTCCTACACAAAACCTGTCGTATATACCCCACTTCATATGATTCCTTTTCACACTGCACGCGAATTTCTTTTTGTTCGAGAGTCAGCAGCCTTGGCACCTAGCTGGCACAACACGTCTCATGTACACCTTTTCTGTTACCAACGTGGGTTTGGCACTCTGTGATATTTTCAAAATTTCTGAAATCGTGCTTATATTTTATTTGATTATCCTCTCTCACAAGACAATAGCAGTGTTAAAGTTTTCTTCCGTTAGAACATAAACCGGAGCGCCCGGTCCACCTTCCTTTAAAGATGACTGCCTCCTCTCTTTAAACATCTCAGAGTTGTACTATAGAGAAAAACAAACTCCTAATAGACCTCTTGGAGCATTGTATAGGCATCAGCTGAACATTTGTTGAGACGAAAGATAAATTTCAGCACATATTATTCATCGCGTCACCTCCTTTTTGCTGTAAGCGGAACTGAACATGTTTCAACTTGCATATCCTCACAGGCGGAAACCAGAGGAGACAAAAATGGAACCACCCATAGTACTACTAGCATATACGTTACGCATGAAGCTAACAAAACGTTGTAAATTTAAATTTTAGTAACAGAAATTACGCCTATAAAAATTATGCTCGTTCTTTATTTAACAGCCCGTAAGCAGTGCTAGCTCAAACGAAGGACTTAACCTGGATCCGGTTATGAAATAATCGCTCAGTCAATTACAAAATCGAGAATGTGTATGCACTGATAAAATGACGGCAGAGTATTTACATTCCATACACGAAGGACCTCAATGTCCATCCAATCCCCGTGTATCTGGTAGCTACCTTCGTGATTGGCATGTGCAGCTCTGTAGAGCTTAATGACATGTGTGCCCAAGTAGATTAGTATATTAATGTACTGGAATATTCAGAGCACTAGTTCCGGTACATCAAGGCGAGGGCTTTCCCAAACCCTCTGTTAAGCCGCTTTTCTCGAGTAGAATGCAATACATGACCAGCCGACAAATCTTGTTTGCTTTGACAAATGAATATTTTGAAAACAAAGAAGGGACGGATAAACAATAACAGCATTGATGAAGCAGTGCGTGTTAAGTCTGTATTCTATTTCCCAGGCAATAGCATGTTTCTTTTTTATAACTTATTTTATATTTAAAAACCAAAATCAAATCCATATCTTCATTTTTGCTTATAGCAGTGAACGAAAAATAATACCTACATGTACAAGTTATAAAAATAACATTTAGATACAGAATATAAACTGATTGAATACACATTTTCAAATTTAAAAAGTGCGCATTCAAATAGGAGGAAAAAATGTGAGAGCGAACGAATTTGCGTCGCAAATTAAAAAGAAGCGCTCAACCAAGAAATAAATATTTTGAGAAATGGGCAGTGTTACTGCCTCTAAATCACTCCATAAATCGATTTTTTTTAATTCTTTGCATAATTCCAGACTCAGTTTACTATAACGAATATCAACGCATTTTCTTTAGAGTTCATAAAACATGTACTATGGTAATTTCCTAATTAGTCTAAAAGTGTTTCATTCATTTTTCCGTTTGAATTAAGCCATTCGTATGCAAATTAGTATATTTACAGACCATTTTGCTTCTTTCTCTTATATTAGGATATTATTCCATATTCTTAAATTATGCTATTTTAATTTATTGGCTAAAAGCTCTATCTAACATTTTCGTAGCCTTCCCAATGGCCAGGTGTGTCCGGTTTAGAGTTCATTGTAAATTTTCGGAGTAAATACGTCCATTAAGGTTACATGGCTTCTCTATTCTTCTTTGTTTCAGGCAATAGAGATTGCAAAAACAACTAATAAATATGCAATTGCAATATTTTTTCCATAATTCGTTAATATGTTATTGCAAAAACAGAAGAATGAATGATAAAGATACAAACTAGACTATTACAAATCAAACCACCAAAGGATGTCCGCAAGGACCAATTTTAGAGCCAATATTATGAGACATGTTTTAGGGATCTCTAATAGAGAAATTAGAAGCATTATATAGTGTAAAATAAATTATTGTATATGGAATTGATTTACTAATAATAATAAAAAAATAAACAATAGAAAGGTAATAGAAGAGAGATCGAATATAACTGATCATGCAAACAAATGGTGCATGAATGTAAATTAGAAATTGCTCCTCACAAATCATCGTATATGTTTTTAAAAGGAAACTTAAACAGAAACCCTATTATTAACATTTACAATACTAATATAAAAGACACGTAGTAAGTATATATCTATTTGGATGAAAAATTAATTTTAAGAAACAAAATACAAAATAGAAAATTGTAGAAAATACAAGAACTAGAGCAGAAAAAGTTACACTTAAGTAGGGCAACACTGGACCGAAATATTTCAACATACAAGCCGATGAAATAAAAATCTGTCACAATAACATCTTTGCAGCCATATTAAATTATAGAGGAGGTGTTTTGGGAAAAGGCACTCGAGATATATTTTATGCACACTTTAAGGAGACCCAAAGAAAAATTATGGAGATGTACAGGGACATTTTCCACATCTCCCACAATGGGACTATTAGTAATCTCGAGTATATGGTTAATTGAGTATTTAATCCGCTTAAGAGCAACCTCTTATTGGGTTGCAAAAAACAAAATAATTAAAAAATAATGAACATTACTGGCCAAAATTGTAGAAATGAAAAAGAAATCAAAGATTCTTAATTACAAATATGACAACAAGAATGGGATGAAATAAAAGAAGGTAGAAGAGTGGATAAAATCTTCCCATACATAAAGGAAAGATTACAATTTAAGCATATTCATCCCAGTAAAGGTTTAGTACATTATGTAACAGGACACGGTCCATATTGTTCATAGTTGTAAAGATTTAAATTACAAACAAACAACATATGTACAGATTGTGACGTGGTCGATACACCGGAACATGTTTCATTAGAATGTCCTAAATACCAGTCAATTGTAGCTGAGGAAAGACAGATACTTGCAGGAAAATACTTTTGGAACACCAGGAGAGATCAAGACGATTTTAGGGTAATTAATGATTCAACAAATAAAATATCATGTAAAATGGCAGAAGGGTATATAAACAACAAAAATCAAATAAGAGACGGTCAGAAATCATATATTCCCCTAGAAGATCTCACAGAATCAGAGAAAGGCAGGAAAGATATTTACAAGAAGAGGCAGTTCAAAAACAAGACGATAATGAAGATAACACCCAAATTAAATCAGAAGAAGGGGGCAGAATTAACAGCAGAAGAAAATAATGGTAGCTTCGGGCGGAAAAGAAGCAGCTGGGGGAAGAAAAGGTAGACCGAAAACAAAAGAAGGAAAATATAAGGTACAGATAAAAGTTGAAAAGTAGAAGAGGATGAAGGAAAAGAGTATAGGAGGAAACTGCACTGTCAACACACCATGGCTGTGCTTGAGAGCGGCAGAACCTCATTGATGTCCAGGTCCTGTTGCCTGGAATTCCAGTGGGGAGCAGTCCGGACACCGAGTGTCAGCAGAAATGAAGATTGTGAATATAAAATTTTGTAAATTAATTATTGCTACTGAGCAATTGTAGGTTTAATTATAAGTTATAGTTGAAATAGCCATAGTGCTGGATTCCAATACCGGTTTAGTTTATTGAAGTTTAACTTTGTTTAGTTATAGCATTAGTACTGTAAATTTTAAAACTGCAGAATTTAAATTGCAATTTAAATTGTATTGATAACTGTATTTATAAATGTAAAAGGAATAAATAAAAATGAACTGGGAATTTTATGTCCTGGTATAGAATCAAGTTATCAGGATACTAAGCATTGCAGAATAAAAATAAAAAATAAAAATAAATAAATAAATTTGTTTGATCCATTTTATAATATGTGAAATTTCACGCACGTTTCTATCTTCATTTTTGTTCCTGCGTCCAGTTATCGACCTAAATATTTTAATTATATGTGCATTGACCAATTAAGTGGCTTTTCATAACGACTCTTCTTTCAGAAGCATATGTCATTCACAGCTCTGATAAATTGCAGTTTTACTTTTGATACTCGTATGTTTATTTCTGAAAATAATTATCCGGGTATTACACTTGCCTTTCTTACTTTCGATTTCACTTCCGTAATTAGGTTCCTATTCTTAGTAATATTTATATTTAAGCAGTTAATATTCATTACTTGTTCAAAACCATTTTTATTGACTGCTAATGCATAGATTAACATATACGAGCCAAAGCAATAAATTTCAGTGCGCTAAGCCTTAAAACCACAATGAAGTTCTTCCGTAAATGTCAATAAGACTTTTGGTATACAGTTTTCTATAAAATACTGGAAGATGTATATTTCAAAAGAGCCTGTCTCAACACTGGTGATTGAGAAGTCGTTTTCTTCTTTTTCATTAAAATTTATTTTGTTATAATTCTCATATTCGAATATGGAATATATCTAGTAAGAATCTTTATGCCTATCTAGTAAGATTCTTTATGTGTTTTTTTTTTTTTGATTGATTTATTTATGGACGCTCTTTAACATCTCAGGTCATCAGCGTCCCATTCAACTCAGGGCGTGAAACGGCCGACAAATTTTGCTCAGAGGCCTCTCTTTCAGGCTTGAGGTTCTTTATCGTGCCGTAAATGTACGACACGGGACCCACGGCTTTACTTCCCTTCCGAAGGAAGCCATACTTAGGATTTTTACGCCCGAAAAAATTCATCGGTCCTAGCCGGGTTCGAACCCGCGTTTTGGGCGTAGGAGGCAAGTATGGTAACCACTACACCACCAGGACCGACAATTTATGTGTGTGTGTGTATATATATGTATATATATAACTAAAATAATAGGAACTAGTGAAGGCAAAATAAAACTGCAAAATCGTCTTATAAATAGCCCAATATTTTGAAAAACTTGTGTTCTTCTTCAAAGACAGTAGATAAGTGCAAAATATTTAGTAAAGTTGTACTATGTATCACTTTAGAACACCCCAACCTTAAGTATATTTCGCCGTAATCTACTTCATTTAAATTATTCCACCCGGTTGTAGGAATCATTCCGATGCCAACGTAATAAAAATAAATAAAAATAAAATAAAAAAAACCCTTTGCGCTAATTACTCAACGTCAATTCTTCCAGAGTTGCAATTAAGCTAAGGAATGTAAGATTACTTTGGTAGCTGTGCCTCCAAACTGTTATATAGATAATATATTATCTTGTATGCTTTTTAAAGCAGGATATTAGTGATGCTTTCGGGGTTTTCCTATCAGCGAACTTCCACTCAATTGCCGCACCCAGGAAGGGGTAGCAAGCCTGCTTGCTTACTTGTTGACTGTTGCAGTAATGGCGCCGCTGTAGCTCGGTGTGTGCTGTGTTATTCATTTCTTATTCGACAGTATACATAACGTTTATTATGTCTCGTGTGTTTACAACGGAACAGCGATTTTATGTGTTAACTCAGGGGTGAAAGAAACGGAGTAGCATACATTTTTATTCTGTTACTTTGTGATTACCCTTTTTCAGAGAATTAACTGAGAGGGAGCGTGATTATACTACAGGACTTTGCCTCTGCTCATACTGCGGATAGTTCCATGAGAAAAGCTCACAATGTGTTTCCAGAAGACAGAGTTATTAATAGGGATTTGAGGCCCTCTTGGTCCCCCGAATTAACAGCCAGCGATTATTATCTCATTATTAAAAACGCAGTGTACAACACTTACTGGCACGCTAAGCAAGAACTCAAACGATAATATTTATCAGCAAATTGTCCGGATTTCTCAAAATGAACTATAGCGAGGGATGAATAATTTCCTAAAGAGATACCAAAAACGAGTGGAGAATGAAGGTGGGCAGTTTTAACGCTTCATTTGATAAATTGGTAAGTAATGAGCCTCTTAAATTGGTTTGTGTATTGTACTGTTTTACCCTCAGCTAATCACCGAGACCGGTTACTAGGCTAACCGGAGGCGGCGCGCTCGCCCATAGGCAAAATACTCCGTGAGAGAACAAAACTGATCGCAAGGTAGATGTACAATATATGTCAAATATACTCACTGTAAAGAACAATAGAGGTATAAATAAGAACTATAACAGTATAAATAATAAAACACAAAACCAGTTGCCAAAATAGCACGCACAGTATTTCTGAAGCTTATGGTATTTTTCAAAGGCAGTAAACAAATGAAAATTACTAAACGTAATGATAGAATCTGTAAGATATCGTAAAGGATGGAAACAGCCGAAACAAGCCATTAGGGGTAAATTGTGTGGGAGCAAAGTAATTATAGTATTAATATACAGAAAATAACTAGATAATAAAGGCTATTAACACGTAAGGCATAAACTCTTATGGTGTACTGTCAGGGAAATTGATGAGGCAAAATACACTTTATATATACTAACAAATTAAGAAACGAACGACACAACACACACCTAGGAATAACTGCGCTACGACTGCGACAGTCGGCAAGATCAACAAGTAAGCAAGCACGCTGGCTACCCCCTCCACTGCGCAACAACAACGGGCTACCTCATAGAAAAAACCCCACGCAGCAAAGGAAAGCACCACCGATCGCATTGTATTACATATTCGTGCTTTACAACGTATTTACGAGGGTTTCGTAACCCGAGCTACCGTTAGTACAAATTGTTTCGCATTATTAAATATTTGTGCATTTTTTTGTTTTTGTATGAGTGTAGGTCCATATGTTTCCTGCCTAACAATTTTCTAGGTATGATAAAGAAAAAAACTATATTTGACTTTTCAATACATTACTCTTTATTGCAATGCACTTCTCACATCTTTCAATTAACATTTCAATTCCCCTCCCCCCAAATAATCGCAAGTCTTATCTGCAAAATAGGCATAAACAGCATCCATCACTTCTTTGTCACACTAAAATGTGTGCTTCTTGAGTAATGAAAAGGGAAAATAATCACTGGGAGCTAGATCTGGACTGTAGGGTGGATGGTTTATCTCCTTAAAGTCACATCCTTTGCAACAAGAGCTGTGTGTACACAGGCGTGTTGTCGTGAAGAAAGAGCAAACCATCACTCAGCTTTCCTTGCATTTTCTCTTTGATGAAAGCACGCAGTCTGTGCAGTAGGTCAGCATAGTATCCCCCCATTTACCACAGTAAATGGGGGGATACCCCTCTCCTTGATATCAATAAAGAGTATTCCTTCACAATCCCAAAAGATTGTGACCATGATCTTATTGAATGATTGAGTGACCTTGACCTTTAGAGGCGGTGTTTCCCAGGTTTACGCAACTCCATTGATTCTCTTTTGGACATGGAATCATAGTAGAGGACCGTAGTTTCATCTCCTGTAAATTCATCTCGTTGCCATTGCAGAGCTCCAAAATGCCTGACAAAAGATGACTCGTTGCTGCTTTTGAACTGAGGAAAGAAGTCTAGCCACCCATCTTGCGCTAACCTTATTCATGTTTAAATGTTTATAAATAATTCGAAGGATTGTTGTTTTAGAAAGGCCCAACCTTGCTGCTATTTCTGTAACTTTGACCGCCGGTCTTCCATAATTTCTCCTTCTCCTTCCAAAGAGCGATGTTTTCCTAGGGCCCACCTGCTTACTCTTCCTTTTCAATGCTTTCTATACATGTTCGATAGATTTTGGCCCATTTTTATGGTGGAACATGAGGGGGATGCTCCCCCATATACACCGTACAATTGCTGTTTAATTTCATTTGCAGTAAGTCATTCTTTTGTGAAGAACTTAATCACAGCTCGATACCCCATGCTGCCTTCTTTATATTCTAACTAGATTTCTTTAAAATATACCTCTTTTATAGTTTCATTGGCTCAGTTTCAATTAGATTATGCTCCTTTCTCACAATAAGTTAAGCTAGGGATATATGACTCATTTCGTTGTCCTTTTAAGCTCTCGGTTCTTTAATGAGAGACGTTTATGTTTTACTTAGGAATGACCGAGGTTTACAGAAGAAGAGAGAGCCTCTAGTGTGAACATGACGCTAGAAAACCAGGCCTGAACGGAAATCTTGTTTGATCATGACATGCGGGATGAACTGGCTTTGTTGAGCTAGAGTAAAGCCTGTAAATACCATTGTTGTGTCAAATCGCTACCAGCAGAGAGCTATGACACAATTAACTCCTCTCTTTCGTTGCGAACTAGTCAGTGAAATGAACATTCAGTAGCTTCAAACATAAAGTAAAAGGAAACCTATTAAAAATGACCACCATAGCCGTAAACGCAAGCAGCGCTCACACAAAAGTTCCATCTGTTGAAAGGGTTTAAAACATATGCTCTCTAGAGTTACGAGTTACGAGCTCTCATAGATTGCATTTAGGGATTACAAATGCATTATATTTTGTTTTGTTCACTGCTGCTGGTTGCATCTTCCCTAGGGATAGCACATGCGGACAGGATAGCCAGCAGTCATCAGCCCAGGATTCCCCAGCCGATTTATTCGTTCTATATGTCAATTTAGTGTAACCTTCATGCATTGTGCTTTCAACTGTATTTGACAAGCTTTTAATTTATATTTTAAAGCCAAAGTGCAATAATTATTTATGTATTCTTCAATACACTAAACTCCATGAGTATATTTTAAACTTCAGCGTTTTAGTTTAGAAAGGTTTCAAAATTGAAGGATTAAGTTAGCAGAGTTGTTTATATACAGGATAGACATACAATTTGGAATCATTTTCTAAAATGTCTTGTCCTATTAAATTCATATGGCATATACAAAATGTTTTAAAATCATGGTAAAATGCTACTGGTGATAAATAAAAGCAAAAAGAAGGGAAAAAGTTCCCATAAAAACTGATCCGCAACATTTTTTTTTTTTATTTTTTGACTGAGGCAGTCACTGAAGCGTATGGATACTATGCGACGATCAATTCCAATAAATTTTGTAACAATTTTATTTCATTTGTCAACAAAGAGACAAAAAAATGTTTCAACAGCGCAGAAATGAGATTGAACATAGATAAAGAAAACTTCTGTTTGAACAACAGTGGAGTTTGTGCTAATTTACTGTACTATTGAACATCAAGTGAAAACTTTTTCAGCAGGTATTCAAAATGGACTTGAATGCAGCTCTATACTCTTCTCCACAAAGACCAGCAAATGCGCTCGGGCATTTCTGGATCATTTTTCATTTGTTGAATGTCGTCTACAATCCGACGCTGCAAATCTTCTGGCGTGATGATGTACGTTATATAAGCTACGTATTTACATAACCCAATATACAAAAATCGTAAGGATTTATATCTGGTAGGTCAGGGTACATATCCTCCTCTACCTAATCATCTACCCCGTTCATCAAATCGTGTGTTTAGATATCGCCTCATATTAGAAGGAAATGTGCTGGTGCACCATCGTGCATAAACCACATCTACTGGCGTTGTTGCAATGCAGCAAGAGTAAATTTGAAACACCATTCCGCAAAAGATTACGTACTGCTTTCCTGTCAGCTTGTTTGGAAGAAAATATGGTTCACTTAGATGGTCGCCGAATATTCCTGCCCAGATATTGAACCCGGAATGAAGTTGCTATGGTGCCTCTTACACTGCATGAGAATTGATATCGGCCCACACATGACAGTTATGGAATTAAAAATATCGTTCACGATAAACCCAGCTCCGTCTATAAACCAAATATAGTTTAAAAATTGGGGGTGTAGGGTGCTCTGTTGTTCCATCTTCTGACAGAAAGTCGCTTTAGGAAAAAAGTCCACTTGTACGAGCTGGACATATGGTATGGGTACAGTATTTCCCGATGTAATATTCGCCACACACTGCTTGCAGTTGTTCGCTCTTGCATAGCAACGCTCCTAGTCGAAGTTCCTGGATTTACACCTAGAAGTCTAACCCCCTGTCTTCTACATCAGGTCCTATGGATCTGTATCTACCTGTTTGTACTTAGTTTGCAAATGTCCCATGTGTCCTAGTGAATATTTGACTGTCGGATTGCATGTTCGCGTATTCAACGTTGCTGTATTTTCTTTCCATGTTTACAAATCATTTCATAAATTCACCATAGGCACATAACCTTTATTTGCAATATACATAGCAACTATAGATTAGTTGATTCCTTTATGTTTATTACTAAGGCTTATCCAATGAGGGGATGCGGCATGCGTACAAAGCATGAATGTTGTTGGTTTACAGTATCCAGGTGCTTGGTTTAGTCACGGCCCCAACCAAAATAATAAATGCCACTATCTCGTGAACTTTAATTTGCGGACCGATGTTTACTGGAACTATTTTAATTTTTTTAGCTTATACTTTTCACCGGTACCTTTTACTAATATTTTAAACATCCTGTATATATATATTATGTATATAAAACTGAAATATTTTCACCGTATATTTCATTCCAGACATTACTACAGAATGCTGTTTATAGAGAATCGAGTAACTACCGTCAGCACTCCAGATTTGACCAAGTAGAGATACAACAGGATGGCATTGTAGACAACGTTATCTTAAAAAAAATGGAGCATACTCTCATTTTGCCCTGGATATGAGAGAAAACGTAAACGAAAATTTCTCAGCAGATGCACAGGCAGAGATTCACTTCAAATGCGATCACCATATTCACCGGATTTGAGGCCCTTAGACTTTTTGCTTGGGGGTTTATATTCACGAGTGTAAAAAAGCAAAGCAGGAGATTTCTTAGATCTAAAGAATTGTATTTGAGAAAAATGTTCAGGGATTTCAGGCGAAGTGCTTCCATCGTCTTTCGGGTCACATTCGAAGGTTGGTCAAATTGCTTTAAAATGGATGGCGGCCATGTTGAAATAAGATAGAATTTGGTCAGTGCAGAAACCATAAGTTTTCATTTCCATCAGCTAGAAAAAATAAAACATATAACCTTGGCAGCCCGAGTTCCACAATAGTTGAGAATGATTCAGAAAGAACTGACGCCTGTTTTGCATTGTTGTCCCTTTCTTGGAGGCTGCTGACATGCAATGAAAAGTGGATCCTCTACAGACCAAGAATCTATCCCCAAACAACCGAAACCACCACTGCACCAAAAGCAGGTTATTAGCTTTGATTAGTGAACTGTACATCTTCAACTGCTGGAAGCCAATCACTTCATTGTGTACTCTTGACAGCTAGAATGTGTCCATAAAACTCTGAAAATTAAGGGACCCTCAATTGGTTAATCGCTAAGGAGTTGTTCTTTTGCACAATAATGAAAAAAAGACATACAGCTAGCATTGTTCGTGAAACCTATCAGTAACGACTGGATGACTAGTTAATTCATCATATTTTCCACACATTGCATTATCAGATCGTCACTTTTTATTTTTTTAATTAATCAATTCTGAACACTTGCCAGTCTGGAAACTGCACTAAATGATTTTTTTTCCCCTTACTCTCTAAGGATTCTTTCACAATGGAATTCACAGTCTTCCATCTAGCTGGTGGAAGGTACTCAATAGGACCTTAGGTGATTATATTAAATTCTGAATATATTATTTTGTTCAGGATATGCTGTTTTGAAATATATCAAAAGAGTTTTTTTGACCACCCTAAGAAGTAATTCCTTATTCTGCCTATTCCCTAAACGGTACATTTACGAACTCTCACCTGAGCCGCTGATGCGACACTGTTTGAAAGAAAATGTGACGGAAGATTGTAGAAACTAGCGACTGAGGTTTCTGTTACATATTTCAACTGAAGTTAAAATTTCACTCGAAACATAAATATCCAGGACTATTAATTTTTTTTTGTGTTCAACTTCTTCTACCTAGCTTGGCTGGAAAACTAGGCAATATAGGACGTTAATACCTTTCATTAATTTCTATTTTACTTCTTCTCAGACGATCCACTAATTTATTATTGGATTTTGAGGGTGACGAGAGAGAGGAAGAGGGAAAAAGGAAATATTTGCTTATGTGTCTAAGCTTAAGGAAAAATAACATTACCGTGATTCGACTACTATGCATTCTGTATTATTTACTAGCTACGCAGAATTTCCAACCAACAATTAAAGCAGATCTTCCTACGATATTTGCAGTTAACAGTCGAAAACACCGATTCCAATAGCAGTACCACATGCAAGGGATTCGCTAATGTAACACGCAAACACATCTGGTGGCTTTTAACGTTACGGGAAAGAATTTCAATTTTCCTCAAGCGCAGACCTGCATGGAATGCGATGATCATTGCATACCATTGTTGATGTTTCAATATGCGATGAGCTTATACAAGCGCTCTAAAAGCCGGTGTAATATAGCTTAGCAAACACTGTGATACCACCAGGCGCATTAACATCAAAACATCACAGGAAAATTTCTCTAATGGATGTGTCAACTTTCTGGTGAAAGTATTCACCAAAAACCTACCTGTGGAGTGTTTATTGAAGACGACATTCTGGCTAAGTGCGACTTTCATGTTATTTTATACTCAGCTATTTGGAGGGAGGTTATTGTTATTATTATTATTATTATTATTATTATTATTATTAACCGTTTTCATAAGTTTACTTTTAACAATTGCATACCAATGGGAACATCATCTGCTGACGCAAAATTTTTTTAATATATCTTGTAATATTGTTAAATTCTTTTGTAGTTTTATGACTTTTATTGCTGCCATAATATACTCATTAGAAATCAACATTTGACAAATATTAATTATTTAATTATGCCTATTATTGTTCCACATGTGTGCTCTTGTTATGTTGTCTTGACATTTATCACAAACAAATCAACAATCGATGACTATTCAATAAAGAAGAATAATATTATTTTACAAATTTACTCGTCCTCACAACTTTCATGAACTTTCTCACATACAATGCACCTGTCTTAGCTTTACTACCAGTTTTCAAACAACGTTTTGACAGGTCCCAGAATCGCCCCTGCAGTCTTTATCGCTGATTCTCATGTTGGCAAACGGCTTCCATAAAGATAAGTTAATAAATTTGGGAAAAGGATAAAGTCACACGGGGCTAAATCTGGACTGTAGGGTTTTTTTTTTTTTTGATTGATTTATTTATGAACGCTCTTTAACATCGCAGGTCATCAGCGTCCCATTCAACTCAGGGCGCGAAACGGCCGATAAATTTTGCTCAGAGGCCTCTCTTTCAGGCTTGAAGTTCTTTTTCATGCCGTAAATGTACGACACGGAACCCACGGCTTTACTTCCTTTACGAAGGAAGCCATACTTAGGATTTTTACGCCCGAAAAAATCCATCGGTCCTGGCCGGGTTCGAACCCGCGTTCTTGGGTATAGGAGGCAAGTATGATAACCACTACACCACCAGGACCGACGGACTGTAGGGGAGTAGGACATATTTGATATTGATTTTTGTGATATATTCAATAATGACGGTCGTGTTCATCGTGCTGTAGTCCAGCTTCTTGCACGAAAATGCTGACAAAAGATGACATTGCTCCATTTTCAAGACATCGCTCTAGCACTGCCCAATTACAGCTGTGTGTGCAGACACAACATAGTGCTATATGAAGATACAACATCAAAAAATAATATGACCATAACGTTTCCAGCAGAAGTAACCGCTTTTGCTTCTTTTCGTGTTGGTGATGATGGAGATTTCCACACAGAGCTTTACTGTTTCCTCTCAGGATCGAAACGATGTAGACAGGTTTCATCCGCAACAAATATCTTTGAAAGAAACTCCGCATCTTCCCGTAATATCATCAACTCCATGTGAACGTCCTTTAGTTCGGGAACCGGCAGTCTTGTAACCCACCGTGCACAAACACCTCTCATATGCAACTTTTCAGTTATAGCATGTGGGTGACATTCAGTGAAATTTTCAGAATTTCTAAAAGTGCTCCCTCATAATGAGAGTTATGGTAGTAATGTTTTTTTTTTTTTTTTTCCCCGTTAGAGCAGTAATTGGGGCGCCGGGTCCATCTTCCGTTGAAATTGATTACCTTCCCTTTTAAAATTTTTAAAGCATCTTTGATCTGTGCTATAGGGAATAACAAATTATCAATCGGCCTCCTGTAACATTTTATAGGCCTCAGCTGCAGTTTTGTTGAGAAGAAAGGAAATTTTAGAGCGTATTTTTTGCAAAGTCACCTCCATTTTGCTGCAGGCGGAACTGAACATGTCTCAACTTGCACACTTCTCACCGGGGGCCACCATTGCTCTGCGACATTTGGGAATCTAATAATTAATCAATATTATTCCTAAGTCATAACGATTACAAAAATATATAATTTAAAAACCGTTATATATAAATATTCCTTTTTAGTTAGTAAGAAACAACAATCAATGCATAAAGAATTGTTATCACTTCTTTCTTTTTGATTTTAGCATGCTGAAGCACCCGAATCAAGGTAATGAAATCGTAAGGGCGATAGTCTTGCATTCCCACTCATATTTCCGAGTTCAAATCCATTGATTCGGGTAGAAAGTGTCAGGAGAGACGGGCATGTGTGTGCGGTGTTACGGTAGCTTGCTCTTTGGAATGTTTCTGCCCCATGCAGAGAGGGCTCCATCTGCGTTGGAATATGAAAACAAATTAGGAACCCGGTCTACGTTCTTGCCTCACTGCCCGATTACTCGCTCATCTCATCCCTATCTTGGAGGCGGGCCACACGTGGCATAGGCGCATACTGCCAGCCCTTGAACAAGGTTCAAGCACTCCATCCGTACTAAAACAATGTAATCCAATTGCAAACCAAAGGAGACTTCTTCTTTGTGCCAATTGGCATTGTCTTGATAATCTAGAGTAAACCTTGAATCTGAGACCATTATAATAAAAGAAGATCATAGTGATTACCCATATTATATAATTTCTATTTCATACGACAGCAAAGGAATAAAAAGAATAAAATAGAAATTGTGATACCCAAGGACCTAAACAACAACGCCGAACTAAGTAAAAGGTCTTTCATGAAAAACTCCGCGCTATAGGCATGGAGACTTAAATAGGAACAAGGATTGGAGGTATACATCTAATGGATAGACAAAAGAGGAGCGGGGGGCCACCCACAACATGGTATTCAGACCTGTTCAAGAGGAAGAGAGGTTTGCAGAAGATCCGCAAGCCCTTTCAAATGAAGATTATGTTGGTAATCAGGCGTTGCTACAAGGTGGAACATAGGGAAAGGTTTTTGTTGATGTAATTTATCTATAGACGCTCTTTAACATCTCAGTCCAACAGCGTCCCATTCAATTCAGAGCTTGAAATAGCGACAAATTTTGCTCAAAGGCCTCTTCTTTCAGGCTTAAGGTTCTTTTTACACCTTAAACCTACGATACGGGAACCACGGCTTTATTTTCCTTCCGAAGAAAGCCATACATAGGTTTTTATGCCCGACCCTGGCTGGGAATGAACCCGCGATATTGGGACTACGAAGCAAGTATGACTAGATCACCAGGACCGACTACGGAAGAGAACAAGTGTTAAGGCTGTCAGGCTTTTCATATCTTACCAAATGAGAGCATTATTTACCCACACATAACTCAAAAAGCTCAGAAAAAAACATTGCCAGTTGCCATACTGAAGAAAAGCGGCAGTCTTTACTCCTTTCTACTTACACAACACTTTAGCATAGTAGTCTTAGACTGTTGGGGAGTTTTATTTGTAAGCAAAAACATTTAAGGCTGCACGAGCATTAAAATATCTTAGCCTGCATAAATTATGTATGAACAACGTATATTGCTTTAACATTCTAGGGAATATTTTGGGGAGTAAAGGAAGAGAAAAACTTTCAATTAAGCAGATTAGTTTTGGTATTCAAAAGTGAACAAAAAAGATTGCATTTTAATGCAAATTAATACAATACTATCTTTCTTAGACAAAACTTCAGAAAATTTGCAATGGAATGACAATATGTGAAAATAATGTCAAAAGAAGCTTTCAAACCCAAACTTATACAATAACATTTCACTACTTTCAGAGTTGAGGTTCTATTACGTGCTGTAAAAACTATACACGGGACTTACGGTTCTATTTCCCTTCCGAAGGTAGCCATATTTAGGATTTTTACTCCCCCCCAAAAAAAATCCATCGACTCTGGGCAGGATTGAATCTGCGACCTTGTGTCTACGAGGAAAGTATATACATAAAGCTTGCATAGGGAAGATATTGCATCATATTTACGCAATATAGCGACTTTAATGTCTTCTTATTCAGAAACAGTTCCAAATAATGAGTTCATAGTAATTCATATCAACAATTGCCACATAGCGGGCGTTAAGATTTACAATTTCTATTCTGTGACTAAGTTGACCTGTTTTACGATAGTGAGTTACACTAAGGCATTCCATTAATGATAAATTCATCTCTTACATTTTATATCAAAGCCAATTAAGTGACAACAGAAAACTAGTTTATATAAACACTGCTGGGACGATAGTATTGGTTATCATTAGGGTGACTAGAGCGAGCAGAGTGGCCCAGATATAAAACTTGAAACTCGCATTGGGTTCAAAAGTTTGAGGCCGGCTATTCTCACCTTGGGTTTCTTCGTGATTTTCCCTATTCGCTTAGGCAAATGCTGGGGTGTCTTTCCTTCCCATGAACTTTCCGTTCTTCCATTTCATTTTTTTGGTTCTGATACAGGAATGCAAAATGATGTGGGCTGAGGGTATGGTGTTGGATGTAATATCTGTAAACGATGTTAGGGAGCTCGTCTGCGGCCCTCCAAAATATTTCAGTGGGCAGGTCAGATTTCTCAAAGTTCGTGCCTCACTGCACGGTATCTTCCTTTACTCATTTCTTCCTCCTGAAGGTGCCTCCATTGGGGGTTTAGTCACAAACGGCCAGCTGTTGAGCAAGGCTGAGTACCGAAATATCCTCCTCCCTTCCTAACACTTTAATTACACTTAGCTATCGGTAAAAACAATCTTCCACGTTGGACTTGCATTCCAAATAATTATTTCATTGACATTAGGATTTAGATAAAATGGACAATTGCCCGGACTTACAAATATAAGCATATCGGATGTAGTGAATACAGCCTATTGCCTTGAATCACTGAGTGCAAGTTGGCGGCGGGAGATTGGAACATTGCAGAATAGCCACAGGTAAGATTATGCTATTACAGATCAGCTTACGGCTGACGGGTATTGAATTGGATTGCTTGGGGAGGAAGGATATTTCAGCCCTCAGTGGGTGTATCTCCGGGAGGAAGAGATGAGTGGGGGTAAATCGGGGATCACGATCCAGGGATGGAGATATACAGGGTCCCTAACATGTTCTTATATACAACACCCCGATGCCAGTGTAACCATCCACCAATCCCCATAGGGGTTCAGAAGGTCCACCAGACGCCGAGGAAAAACCTTTCCAAAGCTCAAGACACCATCACCGCGGCAGCCCACCCCACTCTGGCATTTTAAACTCTGTTAACAGAGCCTACGTAATAAAAGCGAAAAATTCAAGGGAATTGAAACCGGAGCCTCTTGTTTGCGAGTTCTGAGAGTTACCTCCTGCGCCACCGCACTGTACTCTCGTCTTAATGCACGTTGCAGTTGCCAATATGTTCTATAGGTCCCAGGGTCAAGGGTCTATCCACACTATCAACGTCTAAGTTGCTAACACAACAAATGTAAAGCCCAGAGTATTATTGCAATATACACATTAAGTGTTTCTGAAACTGTGAGACTTTTGTCTAATTCAAGTATGAATTTACCCGTAATATCGTTTATAAATGACTGTAATATACTTATAAGAGAGTTTGGGATTCTATGCTATTATTCAGAAAGACTGTATATTTTCTCTCAAAAGTTTAAAACATTAATTTTTACCGTAAACGCAAGCTGTTGGAATAAAAAGCGGTTGTTTGATTAATTAGAGCCGACATAAAGCAACCGCTATTTCTTTGCTTACACAAGACTTATATTTGGTTTTACTTGAGCTATTTTGCATTCGCTCTATGTTTTGTGTTATAGCCCGCGCCGCCTTTACCAACATATGAACGTAATTTCTTGAAGCGTGTAAATCATGCACTTGTTCTACTCGCTTTTAAAGCGAGGTTGAAAATGCGTGTCGAGGCGCCTTAAAGGAGATGGGTCTCTTCCGTGATATAATACAGGAAAATCTGTGGAAATAATTAAAAAGAAAACAGTCTAAGAGAAAAATACGTGATTATGCTTAGACATAAAGTTTTAATCGGCGTCAACCTGAAAAAATACTGCCACACAAGGTACATAGCGAAACAAAAGGAAGGCAAAACGTTTAATATCTGCACAACATGATCACTCACACGTTCCCTTTAATTCCTAAATAAGCTGACACTACTTGACTCAGCTTGTAGTCATATTTTCCCTCTCAGTATTTTCAGCTTATTGTGACATATCTGCACTCATCCTAGTCGGAAATTTGCCAGCTTATAGCGGAAAAATGGGCAGATTTTTCAAATTATTGCCTGAGAAGGGTTTAGGAAATTTTGGTGACATAAAATTAATTTTATAGTGTGGACGAATTTGAGAGAATTAGTGCTATTTTGAATCGAGATATCTACAAATAAAGAAGCAAGCAAACAAAACGCATTCAATGTACGAGCTCTGGGATGCCTTTAATCCTACCAATGCAGAAGCAGAGAGATGTTGCAGTAAAATGAATACAGCAGAAGTTCTAAAGAAACAGAACAGGGATAATAATGTAATTCACATAATGTATATTCCATGACGTTTCTCGTGTCTATATTTCCTTTAGACATCTGCAAGAAGAATTTAATTTCTTTAAGAAGATGTAAGAAACACCAGCATTTTCATATAAAGTGAATTGCGGGTGGTCTATTTGAATGTATATTACAAATGAAAGATAACTTAATCACAAACTAGCAGTAAGCTGTCAATAATTCATTATGTATCGAGTAATACGGAGAGTGCCAAAAATGTTTACACACTTCAAGCAAAGAAAAAGCTGTGTTAACATAACAAAACAGAAAATGATGAGCACTAATCATCTTAGACTTAGTTACAACAGTTGCTCAAAATGCCCATCATCGGCGTCATACACTTCTGAGTACGTTGAACTACTGATTGAGCAACGTTTGCGAAAGTGTCCTCAGCGATTACAGCACATGCCGTTTCAATTTCTTCCCGAAGTGCTGTCAGTGTAGCTGGTTTTCTACAGTGTACAACATCCTTAAGAGTTCCTCATAGGTTCTGTTCTGTACACACGTCTCCATTGCCTTTGAACTTCAACAACATTCTCGTTTTCCAATACCACTGCAAAATTGTTTTCCACTGTTCAAACGATAATCTTGGCTCCATTTTGTTGTAGCAACGCTAGCATAAGTAATGTGAGTCACATCTGTTTACACAAAATCATACGATAATCTTGGTTTCATTTGTTCATTGTTGACTTATCTGGCACGTAGGAACGTTATCATAATGTATGTGTCACACCCGTTTACAGAACATTACTGTTGTTTTTCGGTTCAACTTTGAAATATATTAAATAGATATCTACTGTGAAAGTGTGCATACATTTTTGGCACCCTCGGTATATTATTTATTTTAGTCAAAATAGCTGTTCTGAGAAAACTATAGTGAGAAACAATATTGACTATAAAATACAAATCAATTCTCTTTTATTTTTTAGAAAAGTTCATCTAACGGTCAATCTAGCAATTTATATCCATTCTTCTGCAACATTTGTCTGAGGAACACACAAGAATTAACTTTCTTTATTGAAAAAAATCAGCAATTAAGTACTTAATTTTACTCTGTCTGTCTGTCTCTCTCTCTCTCTTCCTCTCTCTGTCTGTTGATAGCACTTGTTTCTGTGCATTAATGAAAATATTTGTGTAAATAATGCTATCAATATAATTATATTTTATCATTATAAAGAAATTATTCATAACAGAGGCACCAAGAATATGCAGCAAATGTCTTCTGCTCTATCTACCAATTCTGCAATTCTGTTCGAAGACGCGTTTCGCGTTTCTTATTCTTTCCAAGCAGACAAAGCTGAAAAAGACTTGGAATCGTCGGAACTTCCGTTAAGAGCCTTGTTTCTGGTAGCAGTTACCGGAGAGGGGATTTATTTCCTAAATGCTTGTGTTTCAGGCAGGGTCACAGAGTCAAGTTGCACCGTAAAGAAACCCTACTAGTCCTATCAAGGGTTTTTGTTATACGGGAAATCCTCTTCTGGTTTCAAGGGGTCCTTCTGTGGAATTAACGGATGAGGGTTCTTTCGTGTCTCTTACTATTGATAAGTTTTGAACTAGCATTGGCGGAGAGAAACCTGTGTAGATGTCCTGCACTTTCGTCAAGCATTTTGGAAGTTGAAGCAAAGATATGAATCCAACAACAAACTATCTCTGGTAGAAGTTGTTCAAAATTACCTTAATCCCATTTAAATTTCTGGAACTGTCGTGCCATACAATTGGCCAAGAGGATTGTGTAGGTTTTCCGCGATGTTCAAATTTAAAGTGTTGGCAACAATCAAATTTAAGGCGAAATATGCCGTTGCAGCGGCTCGAAAAATGCACCAGGTATTCGGTACTCATGCTGTGAATGAACGGACAGTGCAAAAATGATTCACGAAGTCTCAGCAACGCAACGACGCATATAACAATGAATGAGAATTTCTTAGCGACTATTGAAGCGAACACCGCCAGATTTGTGAGGAAGTGGCATAGAAATTCAATGTCCATGCAGACATCTCCATCAGCTGCGGAAAAAAATATAAACTCGGTAACTGGGTTGCACACGAGTTAAGAATGGCTCAGAAGGCAGCAAGAGCTGATACTGGTCAGGATCTCATTCCTAATATAGGATGAAAGTGGATCCTCTACAACACTCCAAAAGGTAGTCTCACTGGTTGCCAGCCTATGAATTTATCTCCAAACAACCGATACTACCGCTATACCAAAAGAGAGATTTGTTTTGTATTTTGTTGACTATGCGGGCTGAACTGTCGTCAACAGGGCAAATAATGCTCTAATTATCTGGAAAGTTCCCATGAAAAGTTGAAAATTAAGAAATCACCACTCTTGAATTTCAAAGAAGTTATTCTTTTGCATGATAGTAAAAAGCCTCATGCAGATAAGGTGGCTCGTGAAACCATCATCAAATGCACCCACCACATTTTCCAGACATTGCAACAACTGATTATGGTTTTCTTTTCTTTGGGTAATCACCATAAATCAGCAACAATTTCGAATCTTTGCACCTGCAAGCTCCACTGGATGGATTTTTTGCTTACCACTCTAAGGAATTCTATTACAATGAAATTCATAGGACTTCCATCTTGTTGGCGAAAGATCACACACTTCTTAATCAGTTCTATGCATAGTCTGTGTGAATTATGATGGCGATAAAGATTGAAAAATCTTAATAAGACGGAGAAGGGTGGTGCAAGGCCATATCCTCTAACCCCTCCTTTTCAATTTGTTTGTAGATGACATACCAGAGATAATGTGTGCTGCTGAAACTGCTGCCCCGAATATAGGAAACACCCACACCAGCCCTCCTTAATGCGGATGATCTAATAATGATATCCACAACAATTGATGGCCTGCAAAGGGAACTAGACTGCTTAGAGGCGTTTTGTCAGAAATGGAGAATGGTAGTCATTGTGGAGAAGACTAAAACAATGGCGTTCAAGACAATGTAATGTACAGCAGGAAGGAGAGGTGGGAGTATGCAGGTCAGGCATTAGAAAATGTGAAGAAATCCACATATTTGGGAGCCCCTTTAGTTATGAACGGGGGCTATATAAAAAAACACATAGGCATCACAAAAGGCACATTAAAATATATGGAATCATTAAAGATTTTGGTAAAAAAAAATGAGAAGAAGGAGATGGTGTAAAGGGCGGTTGTTCTATGACTTACGGGGCCAAAATTTAGGGGTAAGAAAACATCCAGGAACTTAACCAGGTACAAACGCAGTTTTTAAAAACGGATGCTACAGCAAATTGTGGGGTTCTTAAAGAGATTAACGAAAATGTAAATTTAAAAACAAGAGCAGTTAAGAATAATACGGGAGGGATCAAGCACTTCTTCAAGTAGTTAGCCTCAGGGATGGATAAGGTATGAGTTGAGCATTAAAAAATAAGAAAAAGTTTACAAAATTTGACTTAGTGTATTTAGTTAAGGGATAGAACATTCCGCGCTACAGCTGGAAGATAGTTAACAGACGTTTGAGGCCTATAGATAGGCAAAATACTGAGGCGCAATGCGCAGAAAAAGTATCGCTTAACCTGTAGGCTCAAATAGATAACGAGTGAGGGAGTAGGATTATCTAGGTATCTGTGGTAGAGAAGAAAGAAGTGGTCTTGCATGGCTCAGATTAGGCGCTTGGAAAGGAAATAAAATAATTAATGCTTTCGGGGAAAGAAGGGGAGAAAACGATGCCTGGGGACATATTCTGGCAGAATGCAGGGAAATGTCTGCCTGCAAGTGTTGATGAACGAAAGTTACACACACAAATCGGGAATATTTCTAGTAAAGACCCAAGAGAGAAGGTTAATGGCTATAGGGAAGAGAGGAGAGTTGGGAAGGTGATGTGTAAGGGAAAGGGTGCTTGAGGTAAAGGTTCCACGCATGTTTGTGTAAGTGAATATACAATTATTCATAGAAAAAGTGTGATGTAAGTAATGCATGCATGGATACATGTAGATTTGTATTTATGTATTCAAAGTTAATAATAGCAATTAATGTTACCGTTTTTTTGAGGGGGGGGATTGTATATTTTGCTTGATAAAAGGACGCTATTAGCATATACCGTAAGGCCCATGTGGCAGTTATACCTACATTTGTGAACTTGTAAATCTGCCACAATAAAAGTTCATTACTACTAAAAGTCGATTACTAATATTTCTTTATAAAATGCTCAGGCACATAATCCATTATGCTTACCTAATAAGATAAAATGTGTTAACACTATTTGATTAATTTATACCACAATAGAACAAATAGGTGTGCCAAATTTAATATTTATATTTCAAAAGTCATATCAGAGGCATTTTAATAAGAATAGCAATAAAACACTTATCAAAATAATTGTTCATTATAGAAGCTACATTTAATAGCAATTCAAGGTTATAAGGTGAGCTTTATTGTGTTTGTGTTTAATGTTAAACAATCTGTATAGCAATATGCTCAAATCTAGTTTTTATTTTAAATTTTTAATTTCAGAAATTAGTTTTATGACTGAAAGTTATAATTTTTCTAAAATTACTTCCTCACATTCTCCGAAGGAATTTCATTTGCTCTGTTAGTATTCTGCAGTCTTTCTGTTTTTAAAGTTATATACCTTACTTTACATAATACCATACATTTGATGAACCATTATTTTGTAATATTATGTAATTTCTGCATATTTTTAATGTGCTTTTTGCTGCATCACTGTAAAAAGCGGTAAGAAATGCCTTCCTTTTAATGCTCTACCTGGATTTTGCTTTACTTCTCTTGGACTTCTTATTTCTTCCTTTTTTCCCCTTCTTTTTTTAGTATGTTTCTTACTTCTCACCTACTTTTGCTTGCCATTTTCCTCTTCCTATACTTTTTCTTCTAGTTAATACCTCCCTACTTTCTATTCTTACATATTGGAGTCATTTTATAGCAATATAAACTGCATTTATAACTGCATAAGGAGAAAATGGCAGAAATAAAATAAACTTGCATCTGCAGTAAACCGAAATCGGCCATCGCGGGTTCGAACCCGGCCAGGATCGATGGATTTTTTCGGGCGTAAAAATCCTTAGTATGGCTTCCTTCGGAAGGGAAGTAAAGCCGTGGGTCCCGTGCTCTGAGCAAAATTTGTCGGCCGTTTCACGCCCTGAGTTGAATGGGACGCTGATGACCTGAGATGTTAAAGAGCGTCCGTAAATAAATCAATCAAAAAAAAAAAAAAAAGAAATCGGCCAGAATTTTTCCAGTAGCATACATTTAGATTTCATAATTGTTAACTTTCGTAATTTAAGGCTATGGTACAAACAATATCACCTGGTAAAAGAAGAGTGGCATATTTGAAAAAAGCACATACATTCAAAAGTTTTTTTCTTTTTTTTTCTTTTTTTTTTCGGAAGGTAATATAGTATTCAATCATTTAGAAGTCCCGCTGACAGTGTTGCAAGAGACTCTGTAATTAGAGTAGCCTGTACCATTATCCACAGCCTCCCGGACTTCCATGTTTCAGACAGACATCAGTGATAGGTGATAAAACAATTAGTCACTCACTCTGACCACACGCCCTTGCATGTATAAGCTAGGTGAAATTTTTTGGCAGATCTTTCAGTTTTATGTATATAAGCATGCCACATGAAGTGGTCGAAACTCTTCATTGTTGTGTTTTTCCTTATAATCTCCCGTTCTATTTCCTTTAATCCCTAATTGAACGATTGCTGTATCCTATTACTATCAGATTAATTTTAATACAATGCGAGGGATATTTTGGTCTGCGTCCTCTGTTAAGCATAGCGCGAGCTGTGGCAAGGTTATTCCATTCATCTGTCATAATAATGGCTCCCACGCTGATGTCTACGTGTGAACTGTCAGTTACTATTTCCTGTTGTATTATTTTTTATTTTGATCTAACAATTCAGTGTAGTTTTTTTTTTTTTTTTTTTTTTTTTTTTTTTTTTTTTTTTTTTGTAATTTACAGGCTTTTTGTATACGGTAGGTTGAGACGTAGAATGTCGGAATTAATGGAAAATCTAATAAGTATTCCACAAAAGGGTTCTTTGATTTATCATACCTTTTTTTCATGTTCAAAATCATGGCATTGTGATTATTAATGATGTAAACTGTTATTAAATGAAATTACATAATACTATTAAAAATCATGTCAAAAGGTTCATCTTAAATATATTTATGAGCTCAATCTTCCATTCTTTTTCAGTGTATGTACATACATCACTCAGGAAATAAATTCTTAAAGATTTACTGTCTGTCCCTTGTTTTATTTATAATCATAGTATACCGCATGTTCCACTAAAGCTGACAATTATGGAGGGGGAAAAAGTTTTCCTGGATGAGTTTTCCTTCGCAAGATCGCTCCATTGCAATTGGTCATAGTTGACCGAGCTCTACAGTTATCGTCTCGTTCCCATGCTTGAAAACCGGCAGGGGAACCGGAGAGCAGGTCAGTACGAATTTAACTCTATGAACGTAGGAAGTGTTTTTGTGTCCTGTGTGACAGTGTATTATGTATTCATTAGGCGGCATAATGTAGTGTATTAATTATATTATAAAGGCTAAATTCAGGTGTTCTATTTACAAAACAGCATATTTATTTACGATTCGTGCGTGCGTACAGAATCTGCGCGATATACGGAGATTGTTTCAAGGGAAATTTTCTGACATCCAACTTCCAAAGTTGAAATTCGATTCATAGTTTGGTAAATACATTTCATGAAACGGAAAGTATTCTTGATTAAAGGGGGGGGTTACATAGCCAGGTGCAGTACTCACAGTAGAAACATTAAATAACATTCGACATGTGATGGAACGTTCCCATAAAAATCAAATACACGTCTTTCTCAGCAAACGGGAATTTCCTATCCCTCTGATCGAACGACTACAAAGCTAATGAAGTTAAAACCCTATAAAATTACTGTATGCAAGAACTCAGCTGGCCCTGCAACAAGGAGTAGATTTTGTGAATGAATTTTTAATAGTGTACATAATGGAGAAACTGACCGTATTCTAATATTCATTACGAACGAAACTTGGTTCCTATAAGTGGGTATGTTAATTCAGAAACCAACCGATACTAGAGTTCGAAAAAATCTAATTTTCTTCATGACGAGCTCCTGCTCGATCAAAAAACGGGAATTTGGTGCGCTATTAGTGACGAGAGAATAATAAATCCTATTATTTTTTAAGAAACAATTAATATTGATAGATATATGGAGAATATTTTGCAACACTTTTACCATGAATTAAATTTGTGGAAACTTTGGTTTCGCGACTTTCCAACAGGACGCTGTAAGGGCACATATAGCTCTCGTCTCCTTGCATGCAATTTGACGGCTGAGTCTAACAACCTCTTCCGTTCTACGATGTAACACCCTGCAATTTTTATCTATGGGGGAGGGAGACATTAAAGGAAAAAGTGTACAAGACAAATCCACTAACATTAGCTGAACTGAAAATTAAGCTTCGGGTACAAATTTCTTCCATTTTTCAGAGGGAACTGCAGAGTAATGTTTAATTTCTCAAGTCGATTCTTAAAATGAAGGGAGGCTGTTATAGTATATTTATACTTGATAATGAAGAGTACATGTACCTTTTAAGTGTTCAGTTTTAGTAATAATTTACGCGACAATCATAGCTGCGGACTTTCTGACTCCCCGTTCACCAGGTTAACAGCCTGAACCGACCGACCGTCGTTACTCATGGAGTGGCCCCGCAAAAGAGAATTCATTTATTATAAGAAAAATTGTTATTAAATGAGTTTAAAAACAAGCAGGGTAAGGTCTCATAATTTGTACCACTTTAAACAATCTAGACTGCCACGAAAACCGCTAAGTATTAGCAACACTTGATACACGTGCATTGTAGCTCCAATCTTTAAGCGTCTCCGTACCAAATGGGAAAACTCAGAATGTTATAGTTCAAAAACTATATTGCAAAATGTTTGACGTTGCAAAATGGTACACTTTTTAATCATGTGCTTTAAATTGTACCATTAGTATCCTAAATTGGATCATTACTGAAGCCGGAAATATGGCTGCCTTTATTAATTTAATTAAAAGGCTGCAGAGTTATATTTATAAAGGCATTATATTTGATAAGGATAATTGTTATGTATATGTATAAGAAAATCATTTTGGGATAGGTATAACATGAATAGAAATAATTTGTAGCTTGTAACTTACAAAAGGGTTTTGTATACATTTTGTGTAAAATATGTTAGAAAGAGACAGATGTATACCTGACTCCACTCACTGACCGCTCCTTAGACAAGGCTGAAGAAAGGGTAAACTATCTTTTGTTAGGTCACGAACCTTCTACCCGGGAAATACTTAGGAGTTGACAATAAGAGAAACATGTGGCCGTAACGGGATAGTATTTAACAAAGTCAGAAGTAGCAATAATTTAAGAGAAAATGAAAATGTCAGAACGGAAACGAAAATGTTTTGTTACAGGAAAGCCGAAAAACAGCCCATCAACACGTGCTTAATCTCTAGGAACATTTAGGAAATCTACAAACTAAGGAAGGCAAAAGATTTTCAATAGAAATCAGAATGTAAGGAAAGGGCCGAAATTTACGACAGCTTGTTCTGGGAAAATTCAAGTTCGTGGGAAGACATTAGATCAGGGGGAAAGAATAATTCTAGCCAATGGTCTTCGTATAAAAGTTAACAAATCAGAAGAACTTAGATACCAATAAATAATTTTAGGATAGCCAATGAAGAAAGTACAACACAGAAATAGGTAAAATACGAGGGAATTTAATTTAGCGAAAGGCGTGGCGATGTAGTAGAAAAACTAGAATACAGAAGTCAGAGGGGCATTCAGAGGCACATTCACACTCACAGTAGACATTCACATTCAGACATTCAGTAGAGATACATTCACAGATTTACACTCACACATTCATAGATTCAGAGGGACATTCAGACATCCAGATATTCACTCAGGAAGCCAATCTAAGAGAGTAGCGAAGTCAGCGGCGAACAGTCAGGAAGTACTTTACATGCGAATAAAGTACTTTAAACAAGTCAACCTTGTGTATTTTTTTGGGCAACACATTTCTCGTTCCCGTGGATTTATATTGATCCCGAAACACTCCAGTGGACCCTGAGATAAAATTCAACAGAATTGGAGCAAACGACGTCATCAGTGAGCAGCCCGGCCGAGACATCGAAACCACGATCAGCTCAACGATCAACAACTACATCCTCCGAGCACCCATCATTTCCTGCTCCATTACCACAGGACAGGTTATCAAAACAGCACACTTCGATAAAGTAAATAAAATTTATTTAAGACAAATGTATTATATAGTTAATGCATTTGTCTCATAATTTGTATCACTTTAAACAATTTCTAGATTGCCACGAAACCCGCCAAGTATTAGCAAGACTTGATACGCGTGTGTTGTAGCTCCATTCTTTAAGCGATTTTGATTTATTTATGGACGCTCTTTACATCTCAGGTCATTATTAAGCGTCTCGTACCAAATGGAAATAAGCAGAATGATATAGTTCAAAAACTATAATACAAAAAGTTTGACGATGCAAAATGGCACAATTTATAACCATGTGCTTTAAATTGTACCACTAGTGTTCTAAATTTAACCATTATCACAGGACAAGTTATCTACACAGCACACTTCGATAAAGTAAATAACATTTATATAAGTCAAATGTATCATATAGTGATATTTTAGCATTCTGGACAACCAAGGAACCAGCAAATTAAATAATGTTATGGTGTAAATCTTGGAAACTAATATCCGAACTTCATACCCTTAATTTTTATTTCTTTCTAAACAGCCCTCAATTGTATTCAGGCCCACATTTATCCTACTATTTGTGTTCGGGTAATGTTACTCCCTGAATTTGTTCGAAGCTACTTGTCCGCTGCTTGTTGTAATATGATTTATGTTGTTTGAAAAATCCCAATGGCTGGGGTTTGTGTGTGGTGAATGATATTGCACGATCACTCCATTATCCCTAGCATGGAGATTTTGACAATGTGTTGTATGTCCGTCAAGAATTAAAAAGCACCTTTCTATCAGCAGCAGGTCTTACAGTTTGAATGAAGTGCTGCAACCACTGGAGAAACAGCTCTCTTGTCATCCAGCCGCTGTGTTTCATCCTTCAGATTATCGGAGAATCTTTTTCTTGTAAATACTAAAAGAGTATTGAGGGTATATACATGTCAGAAGCACTGAAGCAGCAGACACAAGTTCTGTTTGTTCCTCTCTCAGCGCTGTTTATAGCACCCACTTGATGCTTCCCTTTCATAGAAAGAATATTTGTGTTTTCTGAACCGTTGAAAGTCGATTTCATCCATGCTGAATGTGTGATTGGCCTGAAAGTCATTGTTTTCAATAATGTCGGTGAGAATGTCAAAAAGTTTGTTTCAGTTTCTTTGTTAAAACCAAAAACTCTTGCTACCGAAGCAGCCTTGGGTTTTCAGAGGTATAGTGTAAGATGACACGATGCTCTAGTACCCAGGTTTCCTGCTTTGCCTTTTTTGAATCTATGTTTGCTTCCATTAGTTTCATCTAAGTGGTGAGTCAACTTCTGAAGGTCACCCCGCGAGCATCCAAGCTTGTAACAAAACGGAATTTACTAGCTCATCTACCAGTTCTTTTGGAAGATCTGTGCCACGTCCAAAATTCTTGAAATCCTCAATAGCTTTCAATTTTTTATTTTATAATCTTCTCTTCAATGCTGGTTTAGAGACGCCGTAAATTTTACGTATTTCATCAATACCCCTGCATCATCGTTTCTAAAGGCGCACAGTGCTCTCTCCATATCTTTTTAACTCCAGATACCGCACTTCTTTGTTGCTGCCATCTGAAAACGTTCCATAAGAAAATTTTAGTCCTGAAACGGGGACTTGATGTATAGGCAAAATATGCAAATTTATTTTACGCTTGAGTTAATATAAATTATTTTTAAACATTGTTGCAATGCTATATATTGTTTTAACGTAACAAAGTATGCCATTAATATTGTTTGTACTCTATTGCAACAAGAATAGTAATTTGCAGCTTTAATGTCACAAACAATATCATTCGTTGCTTATTTGGTTTATCCAAACGTAAAATTGTAACGGTAACTTGGGTCTATAAATGTTGCAAAGGCTTTCTTATAAATTGAACCGGTCCAAAATAGAAGAAATGCGGCGGTACACTTTACACGACTTGGCCATTTTGTTTATTTTATGTTATCTTCCCTCCAAAGCAGAAAACAATTCAAGCATTGTCACCGGCTACTAATGAGTTAAATAACAAATGCAATGTATATATGTAATATGTATTTATATATATATGTATATGTATGTAATATGAAAAAGAAACCATACATACCTGTGAATCTGCAGTAGCCTAGCTGTTCGAGAGGAAAACTGCTTCGCAGATTATAAAATGAAACAAACAACTACCAACACGACTTGCGTGCCTGCTACGTCCACCATTTTCTCTACGGTTTCACTTTACCTCTTAATACTCTCTCTCTCACTCTCTGTTTTGTTTTGTTTTTGTTTTTGTTTGTAGCACCATTGCATAAATAGTCTATCAGATGTGTGACCGGTACAATTTAAATGCTTGTACAGTAATATGAGACCTTACCCTAGTTATATTAAAATGTATTTACTGTTAAAATAAAACGCATTATTCCACGTTAGCACCATAAACTAAAATATCAAAATACTACATTTTATATTGATATTGTCTGCATTCCGCTCCTTTCTTTGGGCTTCTGTTTTAGAAAATCCCAGAAGATAGCAGACATGAGCTACGACCAAGGCTAGTCTACAATGGAAACGATAGCTTCTTTCATATTTCCCTAACAGTGACATAGAAAATCATTACTGCGCTTGCGAAGGCAAGCTAATGATCGGCTATTACTTCATAGACAGCTCACTAGTTCTAACAAGGAGTATTCCAATTCGTCAATGAAAGTTATCATATAATAGCTAACATGCTAACTATGGGTACGCTTAGTCTTACAGACTAAATGGAGGCTTTGTCCCTGATTTAAAGATGAACTTCTTAGTCACAGGTAAAAATACATCTCCAGCAGCTCAAATAAGAAGTTCAAACTGTGCAGCGGACAGTCCCTGGAGAATATTCTTCATTGTATACACTCGTACAGCGTGAGGTTTTGCAACTATCATGGTGCAAAACAAAGCCGCAAGAGAAGTTTCCAAAATGTTTTCATAATTAGTATCGAGTTTGTACATAAATCATTACATGTTTCATCTTTCAATTATTTCCTAATACAAAATATAAAAACGTTTCATTTCATTTCCTTCCTTCCCAGATGAATTACTTTGCAAACCTAAGCAACAGGAGGAGATATTGCTCGTATATTTCGTCATATAGCCTGCAGCAGATAAACTTTACAAATCAATATCAGAACTATCATAATCCAAGAATTATCTACATATTCTGAGATTGGAAAAAATGTCAAAAATGTTTGTTAATACGCTGGAGGCTAAAACTCAAATGCTGTATTAGAGCATTCCTGTTTTATTGTAAAGCTGAAAATAAATTTAAAATACCAATGTCAATTCCAGGCATATATGCCATTATCGTTCAACAAGAAAAAACTTCCATTCTCTAGTTCTAGTTAACTGTAATAATTTCGATTGATGCATTTAATGATACATAAAAAATTCATCGTATTGCTAAAATGTTCCATAAAAATGTCAAGAATACTATGTTTGCTTTCATCATCGGGAGAAACAGAAGAATGTGCTGATGTCACGATTATTCTTTGAATTCTTTTGCCTTTTCATTCCGAACTTTTAAACCAAATTATTATTACAATCCTATGAACGTATATACAATTTGTGTTTCATATTTTTGTAGGGATTTTAGACACCTTAAGACTAGCGAGAGCATTATTCACACAGAATGATTGGGCTACTGTTGTGTGCTCTAGCGCTAGAATGCCAGGCTGCATCTAAGCCAGTTAGTCTCACTCATTATTTGGGCTTAACCATTACAAAAGATGAGATACTTGCGATGTGTTACGTGGAAATAACGCAGGCTGCGACCTTTCGTGGCTTTTTTACGGGTGTTTCTATCTTTCTTTTTCTGAATAACGTTTAATCGTCGTTTTCACTAATAGGCATCGCGGACAGCGGAAATTGATAATTTATTTTATTTTTATTCTGCAATGCTTATATCCTGATGCCTTCAAGCAATATCAGGACATAATATTCCACTTTAATTTAATTTATTTTTATTTTACATTAATTAATATAATATCCAAAGGTGTCATTTATCCCTTCCATGAAGTTGAAATAAGAAACATTATAAAGGATCAAAGAAAAACAAATTACTCCGTGTCTGTGTCAACTATCTGTCTATGGCAGGGAAGAGTTCGAAGTTACATAAATAGCAGCAAGGTTGGACCTTTCTAAAACAACAGCCCTTCGAATTATTCACAATAAATATGAATAAGGCTGGTGCCTAGACTTCTCTCCTCAGTCCAAAAGCAGCATCAAGTCATCTGCTGTCAGGCATTTTTGGAGCTCTGCCTTGGCAACGAGAGATAGAGAAGTTCTGCAAACCATTGTTACAGGAGATGAAACTACGGTCCTCTACTATGATCCCTTGTCCAAAAGAGAATCAATGGAGTGGCGTAAACCTGGCGAAGCACCGCCTCTAAGTCACTCAGTCAACCAAGAAGATCATGACCGCAATCTTTTGGAACTGTGAAGGAATAATCTTCATTGACTTCAAGGAGAGGAACACCACAGTAAATGGGGAATACTATGCTGGCTACTACGTTCTTCCATCAAAGAAAAAAGAAGAGGAAAGCTGAGTGGTAATGTGCACACAGCTCTTGTTGCAAAGGAAACTGTGGATAAATGTGACTTCAAGGAAATTGACCATCCACCCTACAGCCCAGATCTAGCTCTCAGTGACTATTTCCTCTTCTCAAAACTCAAGAAGGACCTTTGAGGAAATAAATTTAAATGTGACGAAGAAGTGATGGATGCTGTTTATGCCCATTTTGCAGACAAGACTTCTGATTATTTTTTGGGGGGGGGATTGTTATTCAAAGATATGAGAAGTGTATTGCATAATGTGTAACTTTATTGAAAAGTGAAATACAGTCTTTGTCTTTATCAAAATAGTTCGGCCGGAAACTTGAGGACTTAACTCTGGTAACAGCAACAGCCTGTGACGGACTCACTGTATCTTCCGTTGCCATTTTGTGAAACGATAAAGGCTCAAAAAAGTTATATACACTAATTAGGAATAGAACTGTTGAAAGTTATCTTAAAAATTCCTTTCGTAATACGCAGCATCATAAATATATGTGCCACAATATGCAATTTCCAAGTTATTAGTGCTTTCCTCGAGCACTACTTTCATTGCGGAGCTCCGAATTCCCTCCCACCTACTACATGCATCCGTTTCTTATATAGCTTCAGGCTCCTCCCACCAGTCAGAATAGCAGGATGTAGCATAATTATTCACCTTAATTGCCGGGATAAACTTCTGCAGCATGAAGAACGAAGTGGTGAAATCGCTCTTCCTTACAGAAACTTGCATCAAGATTTATATTCGCAAAGTAATTTGCCTACCGGGTAGCTGAGGTCATTATGGCAAGAAATTGTGAATGGGAGGTTTGGAGTTCGAATCCCTCAATACTGTCCTCTTTGACTAAAGTTTCTTTCAGGTTTTTCTCAGTCTTCACCAATGGCAAATGCCGGGGCCTAACCTCAGGCTGGAAAACGTCCTTCCTAAAAATTCCTTTGCAAACTAATTATTTTATCTCATGTATCATCAGTGCCCATCGTCTGATGGACCTTGAACACCATAAAAATAGCAGCAATTTGATATTTAAATTACCCCCGCAATGCAAAACACAATAAAATCCCGCTAGAATGTATTTTATCGCTATTGCCAACAGTGGAAAAACTTGAACATTTTTTTTTTAAAAATGGAAAAGGAGAAAAATTAGACATAAATGGGAATTTTTCTGAGAATAAAGCAGGTCTGGAAAGAAAATAATGGCAATATAATCATAATGCAATAATAATTTCAAAACCTCTAAATTTCTACATTCCTTCAATGTAATTCCCTACCATAATTCTGGAAGACACTAGACAACCGTATGTTGGAGGAACGCCCTACTGCAACACTGTAGTGTGACTTGTTCTGACTTCTGCGGCTAACTCCTTAACTGACAATCACCAACCAGCAGTGATTGAATCAAATCGACGTTATGTACTTCAAGGACAAGATGATCTAAACATGGTGCTTCCTCCACTCTTTTGCGGGCTTGTCGAAAGACTGGTGCCCTGCGGACCACCGTTCGATATGGCAAAGTTTCTTCACGCTCCTAAATTGTTCCATCTCAATTTTAATCCATGCACATTACTCACTTTTAGAAAACATCATATGGCAGTTAAAATTTACAATATTATTCAAAGTTTTGTATTCCGTCCGTCTACATACAGTGCGTTAGTGACGCTGAGTCATTCCTCTAGGAATGCTGAGAACAGCAACGCCCTTACATATTCATTAACAGTGTGGCGACAGTGTTGCCACTATTTTCTTTCCAGCCCTCGGATATGAGCGTGTTGGAAATGAACACATGAAACGTATTAAGATGTTTGAAAGTGAATATGTAAATTCTGAGGGATAAAACTGCGTCTGCGTATAAAACGATGTTTAAAACTATTATACTGTATACATTCTTGACTGTCAGTCCTGGTGGTGTAGTGGTTACCATACTTGCCTCCTAAACCCAAGATCGCGGGTTCGAACCCGGTCAGGATCGATGGATTTTTTCGGGGCGTAAAAATCCTAAGTATGGCTTCCTTCGGAAGGGAAGTAAAGCCGTGGGTCCCGTGTCGTACATTTACGGCACGAAAAACAACCTCAAGCTTGAAAGAGAGGCCTCTGAGCAAAATTTGTCGACCGTTTCACGCCCTGAGTTGAATGGGACGCTGATGACCTGAGCTGTTAAAGAGCGTTCATAAATAATTCATTCAAAAAAAAAAAAACATTGTTGCAGTCTAAGTCAGAATAATAGATTGTTAATAGAAAACTGTTAGGGGGAAACCTCACAGTTCTGTTAGGGCATATTGCAGAAAATGAGCGAATCCGACGTTTCTGATTCTAATGAGCATAACAAACAGAAAAGTGAAGGCTCCAACAAAGATGATAAAATTTCAAGATTAATGGCTTGCACGTTTCCCCTGGGTCCAAAAGGCATGTTGATTCAGCACAACAAGTTGAATTTAATGACTTATTAATGATAATTTGTTTCTGTATTTAATGTTCGTTTTTACAAGAAGCATCAAGGATAATGAACAATAAGCATAAAATTAAATGAGAAAAGGTAAAGTGAATGGAATTACACCTAGTTTTAGGCTAATTTTTAGGTACGATCCTGTCATTGAGCTGGAAAAATCTCATTAAGGGAGGAGGATTCATGTGACATTCCAAATGCAAACTTTTCATTCACGAGTTCGTGTTTTAACGACTATGACCATGTGTCCCAGTGTTTATTATTTGTATTTTTGTATCAGGATAAGTTTATTTTCCTTGCACCTGGAGGTTACCCGTTCAGTTAAACGGGGGGTGGAGAGAATATTAGTACTTGCATTCATGTAAGTGATATAAGGTGGAATATTGAAAGTATTTGTGAGAACTTCATCAAAAATGGTTGGCAACATGTTGCTGACTGGTCAGAAGTCTGAGGCTCTACAAGCAATACATTCAGAAGATGGTGGTGAATACCTAGTAGTTTCAAGATGAAAAAAGTATTCCAGGAAAATGCTAATATCTTTGAAATTTACCTCGTTCTTTCTCATGTAGCACATAAGAGGGTAGGTCCATAAGTTCCCGGACTATCCGATAAGAATTATTGCCTTCATAAGACCCTTACCTTATGTCATACCTTATCTGTTAAGGTAAACAGATGTGTTAAGTAAATACTTGCAGTTGTAACTTCCGCTCCTCTGTGTTCACTTGTTCAGATATAGCTGCATAAAGAATGTTATGTGGCATGTTCAAATGGAGTTTCGAACTGTTTTTAAGTTCTTCACAAAAGGACTTACTTCAAATGATATTACAGAGCGATTGGACGGTGTATAAGGGGAAGCATCCCCCTCATATTCTACCGTAAAAGAATGAGCCAAACCTTTTTGAATGGGTCGAGAAAGCATTGAAGACAAAGAGCGTGCAGCTTTGCCCTTGGAAGTGCTCACTCCTGAAAACATCGCTCTTGTGGAAGGAGACATTATGGAAGACCGGCGGCTCAAAATTACAGAAATAGCTTTCTAAAACAACAGTTTTTCGAATTATTCATGAACATTTAAACATTAATAAGGTTGATGTAAGATGGGTGTCTTGACTTCCTTCCTTAGTCCAAAAGCAGCGAGTAATCTGTTGTCAGGCTTTTTTGGAGCTCTTGTGGAAGGAGACATTATGGAAGACCGGCGGCTCAAAGTTACAGAAATAGCTTTCTAAAACAACAGTTTTTCGAATTATTCATGAACATTTAAACATTAATAAGGTTGATGTAAGATGGGTGTCTTGACTTCCTTCCGTAGTCCAAAGGCTGCGAGTCATCTGTTGTCAGGCTTTTTTGGAGCTCTGCCGTAGCAACAAGAGAGAAGTTCTGTAAACCATTGTTACAGAAATGGCAAGTTCTATGCTGGCCTACTGCATAGACTACGTGCTTTTACCAAAGATAAAAGACAAGAAAAGCTGAGTGGTGGTGTGCGTCCTCTTCACGACAACGCGCCTGTGCACACAGCTCTTGTTGCAAAGGAAGTTGTTAAGAAATATGGCTTCAAGGAGATCGACCATCCACTCTACAGCGAAGATCTAACTCCCTGTGAGTATTTCCTCTTCTCAAAACCCAAGAAGGACCTGCGAGGAAAAGTGTGATGAACAAATTATGGATGCTGTTTATGCCTATTTTTCAGACAACACTTCTGACTATTTTGGGGAGGAGTTTGAAATGTTAATTCAAAGATGTAGGAAGTGTATTGCAGTAAAGGGTAACTGTTTTGAAAGTGAAATGTAGTTTTTGTCTTTATGATAATTAGAAAATGGTTATGCCGAAAACTTATGAACCTACTCTCGGACATGATTTATTTTAAAACTTGCCATTGTGAACAACAATCTATTTAACATAAATTTAGTTTAAACAAAAAAAGAAAACGCCAGTTTAGATATTAATGACAAAGTTTAAAATAAATGTTCACTTTAAAATGAATTCACCCCATCACCTACGTCGGTCCTGGTGGTGTAGAGGTAGCTATACTTGCCTTCTAAACCCAAGATAGCGGGTTCAAAACCGATCAAGATCGATGGATTTTTTCGGGCGTAAAAATCCTAAGTATGGCTTCCTTCGGAAGGGAAGTAAAGCCATAGGTCCAGTGTCGTATATTTACGGCACGGAAAAGAACCTCAAACCTGAAAAAAAGAGGCCTTTGAGCAAAATATATCGGCCGTTTCACGCTCTGAATTGAATGGGACGCTGATGACCTGAGATGTTACAGAGCGTACATAAATGAACCAAATCAAAAAAAAAAAAAAAAAAAAAAAAAAAAAAAATCTTTACCGCATTACAAATGTCAATAATTGCTAGATGATTGCTGATCATTGTCGCCAACTTGACACCAGCAAGTGACCAGAAAGTAACTAAATTATCACAAAAAAGTGAAAATAATATATTGTGACGATTATAAGAATTGTACTAATAATGAGGCGTTGACAATGGCCTAGTAAAGCCCTCTGTTATACAAGTATGGACACGCTCCATTTTGGGCCTAACCGTCTTTAACTCCCATAAGACTACGTGTTAAGTTTCTGTCGTTTTACTCGATTGTCATTCAGTTAATTCCCAAAATATTTGTGTTATACTGTCGAATGATATCTTCTGTGTCTGCTCATTTTCTCCTTTTTGCAGGCCTAGTTCAGACAGAAAATTTATACTTTTGAGACTATGTCAGTTATAGTTACGGCACATTCGCGTAGTACCGCTTTTTAATTCAGCGGCCAATGACGGGTCATTTGCCGACAGAGGAAAAGGCTGTCATCGGTTAAAACAGAAATAGCAACATTAATTACATCCTTTTAACACGTGAAACGTATTCACTGTTTAAATTATTTGTTGTAAAACATTTATTATATCAATGTTGACATAAAGTGTATAAGGCCTCAGTTAACGTGTCGGTTAAGAATGAATTATAAGAATTATGTGGCTTAGAGGGCTTTCTACCAACTTCAATTTAGAACAAAAACGTTATGTAGTTTATTTCCCTGCTTTAAGTTGGCCCATTGCAAATGGCTGTGACAATCAGAAACCCATATTTTTAATTGGTGTATGAAAACAAGAGATAAATAAACTAAGTGATATGCCTGAAATTTTAAACTATTCATAATCCATAGATCTGAATTTTCTATTTCTTTTCTTCCAATTATGAACGTGCATTTAGTTATGTTACAGTAGCACGTTGCATTTTTTAAATTATTTTTTCTGCAATAGTGGCATTGGAAATGAACTACTTGACTATGGCAAACTATTTTATGTAAAAAAAAAAAAAAAAAAAAAAATCAAAACACCTTCACAAATTACATATATTTTGTCTATTTTTTTTTAGTCATGGCAAATGTATTTGAGAATAAGCGCAGAGTATATTGTAATACAGTAATAATATAGTAGTTAAAATACACCTAGTAATAGTCACTGCTAAATGCAACGTATCCATGTTGACAAATATTTTATTACATTCCATAAGATATTTTGAATGCAGTTTACATGTCAGATAAAACCTTGAATGCGATATAACGTAGCGCCTTTCTTTCCTTGAATTGTACAACAAAATGCACAACACCCAGGCATATTAACTAAATTGAAATAAATTTTTAATAATGTTCTCCGTATAAGCATATGGCACAACACACAGACATCAGACTCAAAATGGCGGCTGATGATGGCGAACCAATCACGGAGCTCGGTTGTCGGCAAATTCCGCCGCAAAGCGTGTCCATACTTGTATAATATAGAGGGCTTTATGCACTAGTACTGTCAACGTATTATACAATCACTGTCAGCAACAGTGGGTGGGACAGTTTGTTTTTAAACGCTAACCAATTTCGTTAAAATAAGATAAGAAGGGGGAGTTAAGGAGATAGATTTAAAAAGATAAGCGTGTCTTGACTTGAAACGCTTGGATTGGGGACGGTCAAGAAGTAGTTGTGAATATGGTAGGTCGCATGAGTTGCCGTAAGAAACACCAAGGAAGCCATGCCAGGTTCGTTATATAACAAGGAAACAGTACTGGATGATATTACAGAGTAATTAAATATGTTAATCTGACTTATCAACCAATATATGTTTCAATTAACCATCTCTCTTCCCATTACATCCCCGTACCTTAATACATTTTTATAGAATGTAGAGTGAGTGATAGTGCTATAAGCGAGCGTTAAAGTTAAAAGTTAAAGTTAAAGAGAGAATATATTTTGTTTGAGGTGATGATTTATGTGTCTTAAAGAGGTTTGTACTTAATTAATAATGATGTGAATGGGTCGTCACAATATCATGCAGAAATTCGCAACAAATTGGTTATAGATGTAATCATAAGTAATATACCCAACTATAATAAGTAATTATCTTTCTAATGATTAAAAACCCTATTTCATTATTTTCGGTAAGAACTGTTAACTGTACTACAGCAAACTGAAGCAGGAAATACTGTCTCAAACTTTCCTATTTAAGTATAATTACTTCTGACAACTACTATTATAATAATAATTAAATCTTATTTCAGGTAATTAAGGGTATTAATATTGTAATTAAAATGAGGATCCCAATATTATATGTATTAATGTATGATTATAGACATGTCTTTTTGCTAGTAAGCAATATTCAAGTTAACTTCCTATAATACAAATGATTCACAATGCCCATGTGACTTTGTTATGCTTGTAAAGGGAATGGAACTGCTGTTTGTCGGAAGCCATTAGCATACCTGAGAAAAAGGTCTTTCGGTTAAGCTTTACCCTTTGTAAAACCCTCATGGACAGTCCAGCCGACACCTGTTCGGCGCCAGAAGTAATAATACTGTAAAAGGTGGAGTAGTTATTGGCGGTAAGATGCGGGGGGAGGGGGTAATTTTGATGATGGCCCCGCGCTGGAGGGTCAAGGTTTGAAGGGGTTATAGTTGGCGGGGAGAACGGTGATAGGAGTTTGATTGTTCATGACCCAGCTCACCACTCAATAACTCTTCATGTCGATCTCAGGGATGTAGCTGGTTTTCGGGACCTGGTAGTGCTGGGTTGAGTGAAGGGAATTAAGGTATTATATCGACCAGAGAAACACATTATCTGTAGGTTGACGTCGTTTATTTAACAAAGAGTGCATCCCCTGGCGTTTCTGTTCAGACCGCAGTAACGAAACGTCGGGCAGACACATGGAACTGTAGTATTTGACTAGCAATATGATTGCTGACCGCTCGGAAGACTTGTCGAGCTGAAGTGACGCTCGAACATGGGCATTCTTATGACATCTGAACGCTGAATACTTGTAGAACCGAAATGTCGAGAACAGACCAGAGTTCCCAGAGTAACGGAGTAGACGAACCAAAAAGAGCAAAAGACCCCGAAAAGGGTGATTTCACGTCCTTAAATACCCAATATAGCACGCTTTACCACGTGATGCAGGGACGCTATATTTTCCCGCCACTATGACTTTAGACATCCTAATAGGTTAGCTGTGACTTCATGCCACTCTCATATTATTGGCCAGTTTGATTATTTGAGCTTAACCACTCGGTGATTCGTCCAGCGTCCGATTTCAAGTTTTACTGAACGTTACAGATCAACGTCCTTATCGGTATCATAGCGTTGTTCTTTTCCAGCATACCTAGCCGGGGCGACCACCCGTCCTCCTAATGAACAATAGAGAGTATTTGCTCCTTTGTCTGCCAAAACGGTCTCTCTGCCGTCCGAGCAAAATTCCTGCGGTTCTGGACATTCCTACAAACAGAACCCTTCACTTAAAGCTAGCTGAAATAAAAGATATTTTCTAATCAATTTTTCGCAATTGATGGGGTACCAAATACTGTATCAAAGGCTAGAAATACATATAACTGTACTGGCCGTAAAAAAGGAAATATCGCTTAAAGAACACGGGTTTTCACAGAAAACCAAGATGTAGCTATTTTCAAAGGAACCCGCACAGGGCTAGGAACGTGATATATCTCGAGGATCTAGTGAAAGGGTAGAGGCACTTTTTTCCTTAGTGTGGGAATAGAAAGTGTGTATTTCCTGGTAAAAACCTAGAGTTTTCAACCAATCCACATGCTTAAAAATCCGACATATAGAAGCAAACTTGTAATAAATCATGCGCTAGTTTGATACAATAATATTCTAGATGGAACTAAATTCAATTTATTTAAAGGAATTAAATTCCGCGAGGGAGCAGCCAGCTGGCATAAGAGACTTAATATCAACTATGAGAGTTTAAGTTCTCAGGCAGTCGCGACAGGAAGTTCCAAGACAGTCGTGACAGGAAGCAATCCTAACAGCGTCATAGCAGAGTAGTTAAAACCGCCGCAAAGAGCTAAGTAAATCGTTCGTTCAGTGAGAGTCAGTCATGTAATGGTAGCATAATAGTAAGAATAGTCACAGTGGTGTTCCAGTGAATAAATGCGCGAGTGAATACAGCTAACTATTAGCCGCCGAAGCACAGCTTGCTCCAGAACCTTCCAAGTTGTAAAATAAATTAAATGTTCAACCAGTATCGATCTTCAATATTACAGTGAACAATCTCCTTCCCGCCCTAATGACTCTAAGTCATTAAAAACAGTCCAAAATTTACCCCGAGATCCCATTCCATTTCCATTGCATTAGAACCATATAAAAATACGGTTCCAAAATCAACAAATGGAACTCCTAAAAGGCCCAACAAATTTCTAAATGACCGAGATTATTAACCACATAATTATTTTAAGTCATACGATTTATTTATATTTATAATACATTTCTAATAACTAAAGCATATGTATTAACTGCTAAAATACGTTTATTTAAAACTTAAATTTATATTAAAATTCTCATGTATGAAATAACTCTAATATTTAAAGCTTAACATTGTTGCAGTGGCCATTCAGAGTCGTTGGGATAGGGATAAATTGTAGAGTCTATAAATCCCTATATGCCTATCAGAAGGAAATATTTTTTTATAGTTTTTTGTAAAAAATTAATATTGCCATCTATTGAATATTAACAGAACTACGAAATACTGCTGGAATATATGTAAGTGTTTGATACTTGTGAGTATATTAATTTTGTAATATTTTTTCCAAAGGGGCCAGAAAAAAACTACCAGATGACATTAAATGAGCCAGAAAAATAGTAGTCAAATTTCGGCACCTTATGATAGAAAAAGCGCCAGGAAGGCAACAAGTAGGCAAGTGTGGCAATATTGCCAGGTGCTCTTTAATATCTCATTGGCTGGTAGGCGTAGAATCATATTTGGCGATACAAGTTAGTTCGTTGTTTAAAAGTTTATTATCATTGTATGTTGGAAGAATCTCAGGGTATTTTCATTTTAAGTAGTACATGAAGTATGATGCGTGATAGCGTTGAAGCATCCGGAATTTATGCATCACATTATCGCGAATTAGATAGGACGTTACTACTTAGGTTAACCGTTGAAGCTTGCTTGATAATTTGACTTGATTATTTGTTCGCTCTCCGCTTATCTTGCGTAGGTTCTAGGTTATTAATTTATTTTTATTCTTCTTACATTTCTTTATACGATACCTGCTAATACATTACATGTTAGATTGTGCTAGGTGCTCGAAAAGCTTGAAGTTTAGCCAGTCAGAGGAAGGAGGAAGGATACAATTCGCTCTATTTACATGCGGAAGAAACGCAGTTGAGTCAATTAATCCTGACACACGGTTATCCCTGTAAAAGAGAGCTAATATAAATGACAAATTACTGTAGCTCAAGAGGCACGATAAAGGAATATTCCTGGTTCGAGATCCGACCCTCATATATTATATTTTATCCTCCTATTTTCTCCCCCTGCGTTGACCTTAGGAATTTCCTTTAGTTTGGAGCTTGAACAGTTTTTTAACGATTTATTTGCTTCTTCCAATACATTTTACTTCAGTGGATATTCCTTTCTGATATTTTGTTTCCTGCAGTACCCAAACGTTTTCTTGTATTCTTGGCCTTATAAAACTTAGAACAGTAACTCTAGAGGGAACAATAAACAAAATGGATCGTTGTTTGCAAGTGATATGAAACGCTGCCGTACGGTGGTGCTATTGCAGAAAGAAAGAAAAGTGAACACTTTCCAGAAAGTAGTACAAATGCGATTTATATCGTTGCATACAACTGCAGCAAAAAACTAAGTTGAGTTTTGTCATTTGTTTGATCTTTTTTATTTTTTATTATTATTTTGACAACCATTATGCTTAAAATGATAATATTCAGGGATTTAATGATATGTTGGAAGGCAAGGGAGAGAGAAAAAAGAAATAAAATACATGGCTGGGGTTGATAACGTAGTTTTCATTAAGTTATAACTGAGGTTTCTGGGACAAAGAATCAATTGTGAATACATAGAAGTATTAAGCTGTAAGCGAGGACCCATAACTCCACTGTGGTTTATCCTACGTCTTGAGGTAAGAAACAGTTCACTGTAGAGAACCGCGAATTTTTTTTAAAAAAATATGTGACATTCAAGGGATTTATGGAACGACCCGCAGCTTTACAGGGCTTTACTTTCCTTCCGAAGGAAGCTAACCTTATTCCCTACACGCACCTCTTCTATAAGAATAGATTCAAGCTGCTTTGCTTGCAAATTCCTGAATGCAATTCCTTTCTAACATTGGGTTCCCAAATCTTTTATATTTGCTTTTACCTGGGCTTCTAGACTAAATCAAGAACATCATTCTAGTATTTTTAGAAAACAAGCTTTAACAATTTACACGATGCTCTCATTTTTAATGAGTCTGGTCTATGGACTTCTTTAATCTATTCTTTACGATCTAAATCAATTGATTAATGTTTCATGATTACGAGTATGTGGCACTATAAAACGTGCATTAGATCACAATAGGATAAGTTTATTTGTTTATAAGTAGTCATTATGAGGACTATCTACGGGTGATAGATAGGATTATTAGAAATGGAGGAGAATTTTACCTGGTTTTTTGCTTAACGGCTGGCCGTTTGTGCCTACGTTTCCAATTTTTCCAGATAGAACATCCGCGACCCCAATGGAGCCTCCCCTCCAAGAAGATTTAGCCCCTCAGAAGGGCCGCTTTAATATCAGACTTCAGGTCAAAAACCTTATCTAAGCGCAAGCCACCAGCACACCGCACCAGCTCACCCGAGATCTCCTAAATACGAGTTCCGAACAATAGCGCCTGAGCCACCCGTTCGGTTGTTGCATTTAAATCGTTGGTACAACAAAGGTAGCAGAATTTAGTCAATTATGCACCAATGCTGTCACGTGGTTTTCAGAGTCAATGATTTTCAGTTGACGCGTTGTTAATGTGTGTTACGAAGTTGGAATGCTTATTTAATTTTATAGTCATTACTAATTTAGTTGAGTAAATTTCGCTCTAAAGTTAATTGTTTAGAAGGTTTCAAAAAGTCAGCAAGTTCTTCACAGATAGGCCAGAGAATGCATGAACAATACACATCTAACTTTCAGAGGAAACTGTGGTGATGTGCGTTGAAAATGTTGATAGAGAATAATCAACCAAAACAAGATTATTTAAACAAAGGAGTCGGGAGCGTTCAGAATAAGGCAGGTAAGATGGAAATTAAATTATAGGTCTAAAATGAACTATGTTATAGGTCATGATAAGTATGGCAATGTGTCATAATCTCTTTTATCTCTTTCTTTTTTACTTCCGTCGGCTAGTATAGCATCATTTTAGTAAAAAACTGGCAACAGCGATTTTTTCCATATATTGAAGTTATTGATATGTTTACTTTAAGGCACAAATATATGGTTATGGCTAGAAGCAAGAGACCTTCTAATATCTAAGCATAAAAACACCTAGTGGAGCAACTATACGACAGTTCCTATCAAAGTCTCATCGCACAATGAAGACCTGCATTATCTTCCAACTGTAATCCATTATATGAAATATATAAATCTACAGCATTATAAAATAATAAAAATGCCTAGATTCAATGATAGCTGTGTGTTAACGAAATGGTGTCAAAATTTGCCTATACATTTATTCACGAACGAATAAATCTCCAATTTCAATGACATCATCAGCGTTATCAGAATATGGTGCTATAAAAGTCACTAAAATCCCGAATTTATTGTGTTGTTTATATGTTTATTTCTAGTAAAAATAAGGTCATTAGGCCTTCTCTTCCACTCTACCAGTCTAACAATAATTACATGAAGTTATAGCGAGAACATTACCATCACACATTGATCGCAAGTTGACAATACTCGTACACATAAACCAATGTAAAACATTATGCATATAAATAAATGTATGGGAAAAGATTAATTTAAGAAGAAGAAAAAAGTAAGAAAATAATGGAACAATGATATTATGCAACAAGGACTAACAATGACAATTCATACACAAATCAACCTACGTAAATCCTGAAAGTGGAAATAAAGATATAAGCAAAACAAAATTAAACTGCGACAATACTATGAAGGAGATAGAAACATTTATGATAGTAATAAAAATAATAGAATGAAATAATTCTAAGGCAGGGTAAAACAAATAAATGCATATATTGTAACAAAAGGAATCTTAATCTACGGTAATCCAATTATTTCTGATAATATTAAACAATTTCTTATGAACTGCTCCTAAAGTTCGGCAGTCTTTGACATCCCGTGGCAATGCATTCCAGAGACGGGCAGTGGTTACGGTAAAGCGATGTACGATGCAATGTAATAATAGTACGTGCTGGGATTCAGAACGTGTGTTAAGATTATGAGAGGAAATAGATATTCAAAACGAGCAGATAGATAAGATGGAGAAGATGTATGCATAATTTTGAAAAGTAGTGTGAGACAATGAATGTTTCTTCGGTCCTTCAAGCGGAACCAAGACAGCATATCGAGGGAGGGTGTTATATGATCGAACAGACGCACATCGCAGATGTAACGTATGCAAATAGGTTAGGTTACAGTTTAAGTCTGTGAGCAGAAAATCGCAATAGTAGAACGGAGGCATCACCAGGGATTTTTCATTCTAGAGAAAAATATGCACTGACTGCGTGGCCAAATGAACGGGCTGTTGTTTGGAAGATCATAGGGTCGAGTTCTATGAAGTAGGCTATTTATTTATTTATTTTTATTTGTGATGTTTCATTAGTCAGTGGCGCACTGACCCTTTACAAACTTAATGCCGTAACTATAAAATTTGAACTGGCAGACCCGATCCACTACGGTGTCTCAAATTACTTGTCTCAATTTCTGAGATTATTGCGGTGTAATTCATTAACAATATTTATGTACGAGAAATTGGTACATCTACCATTTCGTTATGTTTCAGCAACTGAGTTTCAACGAATAAACTCCTCTAATCTTCACACAAACATCTTAATTTCTCTGACAATTAATTACAGAACTCAAATTGCTTCTTTTTTGTTAAAAACATCGTCAGGTTTCAGGGTGGATATTTATATTTTCTACATAATATAACATTTTTTTTTCAATTTATAATTTAAAAAGGACATTCTAGAATTTTAATTTTTATTTCTAAAAGACATTTTATCGAAAACACCGTTTAGATTTTGATGGTGAAATACTTATAGCATGTACGAATTTTCTTTTATTCTCAACTAAATATCTATCAATGGCCAAAGATACACATACATAGGTAATATAAATAAATATAAATAAAATATAAAATGGGAAATTAGTTTCATTTAATTTTAATGAAAATTAAGCGTTACTTTTGAAAAACTCTGTACACTAAATTGCAATGAGGCTGGTGTTTGGTACCACAGGTTTAAATTCCACATACGCAAAAACCTTCTCTATTTATTTAATAACTCGCTATTATCGCATATAAGTGATTCTGTCTTTTATGGACAATTCTGCTCATGTTTCAAGTTACATTTGTTTTATCCATGATGAAATGTATGAATATGCTCTCTTTACTAATATAAAAATATCACTATTTTGTTCCCTTTGTCGAATTTATTGCAAAAGGTTTCCAAGCACAAATACTGCCTTTGATAATTTAAATGTTATTTTTTTTAAAAGTAGAAGAATGAACTGAGGCTAAAATAGGAAGGGGTTTTGGAGGATATATTAATATTATCATTTATTTGTTAATAAAAATGTTTTTTTTTTGCTGAATATACCTGTATATTTCGTAAAATATTGGTCTCTTGAACAAAAATAGTAACTACACCTACTTCTGATGGTAAAATTACTTTAAAATATTATTAAATATATTCACTTGGTATTATTTGAGCGATTAAAAAGTATTCCTTTTATTAATTTTTATTTTCATGTGGTTCATAAATTCCAATAGCCCTTTAACATTCTGGAATTTTTAATAAGACCCATTAACACCTAATCCAAAGCGTTTCTTTGAGAGTTATTGAACATACAAGCTATATGAAAACTCTCATTAAAGGAAATGCAGCGCTCGTCTCTTGCTATACAACTTTTCGCAAACTCTGAAGTTCCGCAATTATTCTGCAATTGTTTGACAAAAACAAATTTGGTGTCGCTAATTAGGTACAAGGAAATGGCTCACGTCCTCGTTCCCGTCTACACTCTTTTTTATTTTCCCTTTTCGGCACCTACAGACATTCATCTGTTTACGTCCCTCTCCTTTTTAAAATTCTCTCCATTCCGTCACTTCCTATTCCGTTTCTCTGTTTCAGTCATTTGTCAAGCGTCCTTTGCTCAGTTTCTCTGGTGAAGAGAAGCTGACACTTTGAAGCAAGCGTGCGGGTCCGATCCGCAGAAAACAGATGAAGACGAATGCGCGCAGATTATGTGGTTGCTGCCAATTAATCTGATTGCTCTTCTTGTCTGCATGCTTCTGCAGAGGCCAATATCTCATTCTGATAACATTTGCACAGTGACATGAAGTATCCAATATCCAGTCCTCTATAGTGATAATTTCCTTCAGTTGCTTCTTTTATGTTAATACTTTTTTATTTGTTCAAAAGTTCGAATCTAATGCATTTATTTTAGTAAATAAAACAATAAAATACTCTTAAAATAAAAGAATATATTAAAATAATATAACAGCTCGTAAGGACTTTAACGTGTGTACTTAATAACTAGCAACGAAAATTTGAAAAAAAAAAGAAAGAATGAAAAGAAAAAAGAAAAGAAAAAGGAAAAGGAAAAGAAACCCTATGCGCCATGATCTTTGCAATGTTGTTTACTTTTATACCAACAATACGCTACAGAAAATTCAGTTAACAAGCCAATGTCTCGTATTTGATTATAGCATCGTGACCAGTTTGTAATCGAGATGTTACTCGGTACTTTCATTGTGAATAAAGTGTATGCTGATTGTTTTTCGCTTGTTATAGCCTTGAAGAACGGGTTTTTATGTACGATGTGAATTCTTGCAGAAAACTAATTATATAATTTGGAAGAAAATATCCTGGCGATGGTATCCCAGGTGCAGAAACTGTTCATCAACTTGTTAAAAAGTTAAAATAATCTCTCCGTGACAAGAAACGTGTTCCAGGCCGGCATGTTCTTACGGGAGAGTTACATGAAATGCGGGGATTGTCTAGGATGCCGGCAATGTATTGCCGCCGAGGGACATCATATTCAGCATCTCTTATTAATGTTAATGTTTACTATTATCAGTTTAAAACCAGTCTCATTTTATGCTTTCAGTAAAAATGTAATATAAAAATACTAACTATATCTCCTTTTATTCCGGTTGCTACGGCTGGGCTCAGGTTGTAAGTTACACTCACTCAAAGAAAGAATGGCTGGATTCTTGGATGGCAAAACATTTTTTTTGAATGGTGTTTAACGCCCGTTTTACTACTGAGGCACCACAGGCGGTGAACACTGGTGATACATAAGTTGAAATGATATATTGGGAAAGGATTTTATTTTTAAGGAAGGAGTCGTTCCAGGCCTAAGTTTAGGGCACCTCCCCGCATTTGCCATTTATGGGGATTGAGAAAACCTGGAAAAAAACCTCCGTCAGGAAAAACGATCCTGGCGGGAATCGAACCCCAGAACTCCCGCTCACGAGTCCGCGCCTTAACGACCTCGGCCACCCATGGCGCTACTGACAAAACATGAATAAGTCCCCTACGATTCAAGGCTCCTACAGATGAAAACGGATTTCAGAGGGAGAGTTAAAATACATGTTTAAAGAAGACACTAGTAATCCCTTCAAGTAGATTGCAGCTTAGAAGGCAATGGTAGGTAAAGTGGGAAACTATGTAAGTTACAATTCCGCATCTTTTTTGAACTTGAACCCCACCTCTTTTTTTTCCAATTCTTTTTGTTTTTATAAACAATATTATCTGCCCAAATTATATATACAATAATTTTAAAAAAACATATACATATACACACATGTAGGGTCATTGTTCATTTCATTAAAATAAAATATTTATATATAGTCATTTAATAAATGTGCACGTCTTACTGTCGGTCCTGGTGGTGTAGTGGTTACCATACTTGCCTCCTCCACCCAAAACGCGGGTTCGAACCCGGCCAGGATCGATGGATTTTTTCGGGCGTAAAAATCCTTAGTATGGCTTCCTTCGGAAGGGAAGTAAAGCCGTGGGTCCCGTGTCGTACATTTGCGGCACGAAAAAGAACCTCAAGCCTGAAAGAGAGGCCTCTAAGCAAAATTTATCGGCCGTTTCACGCCCTGAGTTGAATGGGACGCTGATGACCTGAGCTGTTAAAGAGCGTCCATAAATAAATCAATCAATCACGTCTTACTATGTAATAAACTTATTCGGCATATTTGCACTACTTTCTATCATTGGAGAATGTTCGGTTTGGTCTATTGCTACGAGTGCTCGTATCTACTCTAAAGCGAGTCACTTAGCCCATGCTAAGACTCACTAATGGCGAAATAAAAGACACTATTTCGACTCCCAGAACCGCTTGCTGTTGACATGCTGAGAAATGATTGCCTTGGTGAACAGACGCACCGCTATGTTAGTTTTGATTAACTCCTGGGTTTTGGCAGTCTGCGGCTGTTCTGGTACGAAAAACTTTGAGGCGTTGGGTTCAGCAATAGCGGAAAGACCGACAGGCAGAAAAGCGACATAGCACAGGTCGTCTACTTCGGTGGGGGGGGGGTCGTGATGAACATTTAGAAAGAAGACCAACTTCATCTGCTGCCCGAGTGAAGGCGACTTGTCATTTTCCCTGCTCTTTGCAGATCGTAAGGAATCGCTGTAGAGAGTTTGGTTTTGGCAACTGCTTGGCTACGCATAAGGGTGATGAACACGCAGTGGACTGTCTTCCATAAGCCGTTCACGCTAGGAACATCACTAGTAGAGAATAATCTTCGTGAGCAAAGTTGTAGTGTCGTCATAGTTGAAACAGTATTCGAATGCAAGGGCGGGTGCTGTGCTTGGTGTGTACGGAGGATGTTCTTGGAGCTCTTGAAGTTCTTGAAGTCTCGGCTTTGAGAGGCGGATTGTGTTGATATTGTGGATAATGCATTCACAGGGTCGTATTCACTGGATGTTCTTGGAGCACTTGAAGTTCTTGAAGCCTCGGCTTTGAAAGGAGGATTTTGTTGATATTGTGGATAATGCATTCACAGGGTCGTATTCATTGGATTTTTTGTGATTGAAGTCAATGGGAGAGAAGGTTTCGAACACTAGCCACAAAGTAGAACACAGATTTTCTGTATCTCACTAATAGTTTCTCTTTATAGGTCGAACTGTTCACGTAGACCTGAGTTCTAGCTATCACTTTTTCCAGCTCTTGACTATTAGACAACTCTTGAGCCCTCTTACTGCCTCTTAATGCCTGACTTCGAATTCTTACTTCTCTCTGAACGCCCGAACATTTGATTTTTTATTCCTAAGCCCTTCCTTAGGCGAATTTTTAATTCTATATTTTTCTGAAATCAGAGTGAATTCCGGGATCCCTTATTGGATATCCACTAATATCTATTCACGCAAACGGGCTCTGATTTGTACGATTTAGAACGGTGTTCATTGGTTATTCTTATTTCTTTCCCTACACTCCTACAATTTTTCCGGTCCCTTCTTTTCTCAGGAAAAGCCTCGGTTATAAATTTCGGCTTTCACCTTTCATGCTCGACCTCTATAGTAATTGCTCTTTTCTCTCTTAGTTACTTTTAGGTCGACAAAAAGTTCACATAGATAACGCACGTTTTTACCCACCTGTTTACTAACTCTCTTTCATGGGAAAATGTTATTTTTGCGGTGGGACCCCTTAATATGTCCTATACTATTTCATATCTGTCATCTTCGATGCATTTTCAGAAATCTGTATTTCCTACGTGTGGCGCAGCTCCCTTTGTCTCCGTTGTTCCGTTAGACAAACAATGTAGCTAGCTGTTACCCTGAAAGTGGAAATGACCCTTTTGCAATATGCTGGCAATGTTCGCTATAAAATATTCACACAGATGGAAAGTAACAATTCTTAGCCTATCTCTGTCTCTTTCCACTACCTGCTTCCCCCAGGTCAACCGCCGACAAATGTTTCCTTAAACATATAATACAATAGCTCTTCAAAAAGGTTTTCACACAGGTGTCTTTCTGCCATCACAATAGTAAAACCTGAAAAATTAACACATACTTCCACCTTGCTCTGATATGCACAAAATATTCCTATCTGCTCAGATATTTACATATATGAAAATTAATCTTAACAATAATTACAATATAAACTTAATATCAAGGAGCTCCCGGTTCTATTGTATTCCATGTGTTCACCGATATGATAAACGTTACATGCCTATTCGTGCTCACAGAGGTCGTATAAGCGTCTCATTTAGAAGTTTGGGTTTCGTTCTAAGGCCCTGAACCACCTTGAACGAAAACGTGAAAAGTTAAACAGATTGACCTATCGCGACTTTTTGGAACTGATTTTAGGCCCATCTTCCAAAGAAAGGTATCCCGACTGAACAACCCTGTTCTTGCAGGATAACCATTGCGTTCACAAGTCAAGGATACTTCAGTGTTGCTTTGGTAGGTAAGAGGATATCTCCCAAATCACCTGATCTAAACCCTATTGACAACATTAGGGCAGAAATAAAAGACTCTTCAAAATTCCCATCTCTCGCCTCTTAGGATGTCTGTCGAACTATGGCGTAGGGTTCAATACGCGTGGGATTCCCTCTTAGAATAGTCGAATTATTTTCACTGATTGGTAGATCTCATGCAGAGAAGAATTAACAAGAGTTTTAAGTATGGAGGATATTGGACTGGGTATTCATTTTTTATTTATTTTTGTTTCACTATGTTGTTTATTTTACTTTTAAGACAGACCAAATCCTATCTCAAATATAAACATAGATTTTATAAGGTCACTATGGCAGCAATACACATTTTAAAACTACTATACTTAAAAATTAACTCTATATGAAACAATTAAAAATAAATGGTGTAGAAATTGTGCGCTTTCATATTTTCAGATTGTTTTCCGTTTAATCAATGAAAAAATCAACACTTCTTTACATTTTTAATATAGAAAATGATAAACTTGTGTGATTTTCGTGCAGAAATAAATGTATCATTGAAGGTTAATATATGTAAATGCTACTCTCAATCACATTGTGTAATAACATCGCTTGTAGGAGCCTGCAATTTCAGTTATGTTCGGAAGCACGAAATAGTCTTTGTTTCTGATAAGCGACGATTCATTTTTGGGTAAATGTGCACAACATATTTCATAAGTTAGTAACGAGGCGTTTAAGAGCAAGATCAAATCCTTTTCGGATTTTTATGTTCAGTTTCATATCATTCTTACGTTAAAAAGACACATATCTGAAATTAACAATTCTAAAATGTCTTATTTTTATTATTTAAATTTTATCTACGCGGTACAGAACAGTTTTTTTATTGATCAGCAGGTTCATTTATATTTTCTGGTTCGATGCTTACTATATGAGAATAAACGTTGAAAATTTTCAGTAAAATAGTAACAATAATTATTTCTTCTGGACTAAGAAGATTGCGCATTCATTTTGTCTTCCGTTTTTCACTACTTTCTATACTTATTCATACAAACTAATCTATAGCAGGGTAGGGTCGTGGTTACGTTTAATTGGTGATCCGCCTATTTAGTACTTCTCCTATTAATTTTAGTCAGTTATTAATTAACTTCAGTTTTCTATCCATCTTTTGGTGCAGAATAGGGCGAGAAGACAATTCCAGATGCAGCTGTGTGTGATGTCAACTTGAGTGAGTTAGCCCGGAGGCACTGGCAGGGGAGGGACAAATTCGACTGAAGCGATTGTAGCAGCCACTTTGCATGAAGTGTCGCTTGCCTCCCTCACACGAGGATGAATGGTGCTCTTCTCCCACCCCCTGCAGTGCACTTCTGATCGATGGCAGATTGCTCTGCCGCTGGGAGGCACACAGTGTTAGGAGCTGTGAGAAGTCTTCATGAGCAAGCCAGAGACGACATTCCTGCAGGCTGAGTACATCTACCCAACTGACTCTGGAATAAAGAGACGATGCTGAACAAAGAGCACGCGAATGAGATTCTATCAATAGCAGCCACTTATCAGAGTGTATTTGAGATATCTTTGAAATTTCAGTAATTTTTACAACACTAATGAACTTTTAACGGCCATCTCTTTAGTCTAATTACTGGCTTGGAGGTCCGGGTTACATTTCCGGTACCTGCTTATGAACATTTCTAAGTTAGGGAGGTCTGGAACGGGGTCATCAGCCTCGTGATGATACTTGGGAAGCTCTTGTGACGTTCTTCGATCTAGGGGGCCGCGTGATAATGAAGCATGCTGATCACATGTCTCCCTCGCTGCGGCAAATCAAGGTTCAGGCCCCATTCACAATGAAAATGAAATATAACGTAAACTTAAACATAAAAGCTAAATGCTGTGTATTGTAATGGAACCATTCACAATGAATCACATAAACAAAAATAAACGTAACTTAGAAGCTTCTAAGGTTCAAAGTTTTACATCTATGTTTAACTTAAACTTGAGACATCAGCCAATCAGCACACATCTGCTCTGTTGTAGAGTTCTATGGTAGACTTATCCTTACACGCAGCACGGAAATCAAATGCAATTCTTGCTGCTTGCTGCTGCAAGTCCCGAGCGACAGCGGAGAGAGCCGAAGGTAGTGACTTCCACAGATATAGGCTATATAATAAAAATTTCAAGCAAAAAGTACCACTATGCACTATGAATTGATGTTTATGAATTTTTTTCTGCTGTAATCAAAGGAAATTTGCCACCATTACAGTGATTTACCCGCACCTAACAATTTATATTTACGAAAAATCACTGGGTCACTTGTTTCTAGGGTTTACCCTAGGTTTATGCATGTTAATTAATTGGGAATTCCAATAAGAGCAGTTTTGCCACCATCACAATATTTTACCCGCCTAACAATCCCCTATCAATTTATATTTAAAAGTTACGGAGGTAAACGCAGAGTTTACATTATGATTAACAAAAAAAAAAAAAAATAGTAATACATGCAACATTTATACCGTCACAGTAGTTCGGCTTTCTATTCTGTCGCTCGGGACTTGCAGCAAGAGTTGCACTTGATTTCGGTTCTCCGTGTAAGGGTAAATTATTATAGAGAGAGTTTAAGATCAGCGACTCTGTAAACGGAACGACTTCAATGAACAAAATATTAATCGCATTATAACAAAGCTATGTTTGCTGATATTATTCCAAGCAAATTGTTACTGCACTTTGAATAAACGCTACCGCCGTTTGCTCAGAAGCAGCCATTTTCAATCAGCTATTAGTTGATCTTCGCTTGTTCTATTTTTGATTGGCTAGTACGTATATATATTATATACGTGTGACGTCTTATTTTATTATGTTTACGTTTAATTTTCATTGCGAATGGGTCCTCACTCCGAGCTATAGCGCCAATGAGAAGCAGAAGATTTAAGTTTTAACACTTACCCATTTTGAGTATGTTATCTATAAATGAAACATTTTCTTTTGTAATAATGTGTAGAAAATGTCAAGTTTTGGTGCATGCTTTCCCAAAATTCTAAATCATATAATTAATTAGGAGAATTTGTTATAAATGTAAGTGGACAGTGTAAAAGCTAACATAGAAGGCTATATTCCCAGCAAGGTATAAATTTAAATTATTTAAATACTCTATCTCCAATGTGTAAGCATGTTTAGCCATGCTATGAAACAATTTTAATGTCGTTTTCATACTTTTCGATTTGATTGTTCTATAAACTGAATAAACTAATATTTGTTTCATAGATTGTATAATAAGACCATTAATAAATATTGCAGTATGACTATGTAACTATGAAATCTTTTAAGGTATTTAGAAAAATAAATGTTGATGACAAAGGGAAATTTTACAAGAAAGACAGAATCGCATTTAAAAAGAAGAATCAGACTTGAAAATTTTGTGTCACAGATGGATGAGAACCTCGGATCTTTAACCTTCCGTGCTGACGCTCCAACCCATTGGGATACCGTGTCCTTTACCAGGAGCGGAACCACAGACCTCTCTCTTCTGTTTTTATATATCCCGGTGCCCTTCATAAGTTTTTCTCCACTATGAAAGATTTATTCCTTAAGAGGCGACTGATTAAGCTTTTGGCCCAGTTTTCCAGTTGAAGCCCGAAGTCAAAAGTACTCGCAGCATCACGAGTTGCCCCTTAAGTGAAAAAATCTCTCATATTAGGGAGGTATTTCCGGGATATATAGAATCAAATGAGAGAGATTCGTGTTTCGTACTTGGAGGATACGAGCTCGTTGGTTAGAGCGTCAGCACGGAAGACTGGTAATCTGTGGTTCGAATCCCGGTCGTGATTCTATTTTTTCTATCTGATTCTTTCTTTTCAAATAATGTTCTAATGTGAAAGAAACTTTCCTCTTCTATATAATACATCATTTGCTTAGAAATAATGTATAAAATATCGCTTACTGTATCTTTATTGTTGAAATACTCTATTATTACAAGAGATGTAGGATAAATTTACCAACAGGGATAAGGGGAAATAAATTGGTGAATATGAAAACAAGGCAGAAAATCTTGCAGTTTGGGAATTATTTAGGTAAGGTTAAAAGAAAATGGTTGAAGAAAATAAGTAAGAAACGAGGAACCAAATCGGGCAGAAACATAATTTAAGTTGGTTTTTGACTGAGTTAATTTTGTAGATGTAAGTTGCCTGATAGTTGAGTAGCTGCAAGGTTAAAACTATTCGGGCCACTTGATTACACAGCAACTCAGGAAGATTTACTAGAGTAACTATGGTTGTATTTTCTTGTATGACTGAGTGATTGTAAAAGAGTACCGGGTAAGCTTGTTGTATTATTAAGTGGAAATAAATTCAATTCAATTCTATCAAAACATATATAAATACAACCAGAATAGTCTATAAATTATAGACGAATAAAGTAGAGTATTATTACAAACTTCGTTCTGTTGTATATTGAAATATTTTATACTGTATTGGTTTCCAAATCTTGTATTTTATCATACTTTTATTTCCATTAAAACAGGTATTGATGCACACTCAGCTGTAGGTATGAAAAATCAATAATAACCATAACATGCAATTGAAAAACAATTTATATGCTTTAGTGATGACAAAATCAACAAACCGTGATACTAGTAATATTGCGAAAGAGTCAATTAATCGTGTTCGAAATGCTTTCTACAAAACTGATAAATAGAGTTTTTAGTATAAATATCAATTAATTTAGACCACATTAGATACTATTTTGTTGTCTATTGCATAACAAATTTGAAAAGGATGATAAGAATAACAAATTTTACGAAAAATTAATGCGACAATAAGCAATGGAATGAACCGCATTCTGATCGGAAAAACGCTTTTCTGAAATCTACGGCTAGTTTTGAAACATAAAGTCAGAAAGTAATGATGTTTAACACCTCAAGCGGTGTTTTATATGGAGATGTTGAAGTCGTCGTTGGACCGAGGGTCCCACTTCATATCCGGGGTCGTTCAGGGGTCCGAAGTCGCCTTTTGTGTTTTTATTGGCCACGGGAGGAGAGAGACGGGGAGGGGTGGTTTAAATCATAGGACCTTGCTTTCATTTTAAACGCACTAAAATGCTTAATCACACTACACTAGTTATCGGCCACCTGGTTCGTTATCTCTATGACTTTGTGGCGCGTGCTATATATGCTGCATCTGTGTGCCTCTCGTCTACTGTCCCTGGTAAAGCGATCTGGTAATGCGTTTGTACCGCCTTAACTTCCTGATCTGAACTGCCACTGCCATCTGGTATAAACAATCCGGTAAAAACGTGCTTTGCTAGATTGGTTACTATAATATATATAATTATTACTATTTACATTATCTAAAAGCATTTACTCTTGGGCATGCGTGGGTGCAAGGATCTGCCACACACCTTTTCGAAAGATGAAAGGCTGGTTTTCTAAAGAAGAAATAGGTCAATCAACGAAGCAACTTGGAAAGATTATAGTTATCTTGTATAGCAGTAGATTTTTTTCTCTAATGATCTCCAAATTAAAGAACCATGCAATACATATCAATGAATGTGCTCTTCACAGACTTCACTTAAGCGGAATGGAATTGATTTTTGTGAAGTGAACGCTCCTTTAAAGCGAGTAACTGAAATGGGAGCACGACCCTCTTGCTTTTCCCTTTAACTTGAGTTTGCATCAAGAGTTCATTTAGACACTACTTCCAAATCATAGTTACTTGTTTAATCCACATAATTGATTCTTGTAGAATTTACTACCTAAGGTTTAAATAACCGTTCATACACTGAGCTTATTAACTTTCATATATTGCAGCAATATTTTGAAGGAAGGTTTAGCTTGGATAGAGGGCATCATGTTTGTATGATAGAACATTCGTCTTGTTGCTGTGCATTGTGTATTATTTAAATATGGCATAAAATGTTTATATAGCATGTTACAGTATAATAAATATTCTATTTAAATCCTTCTGTTTTGATGAGTAGTTGAAAACAGTATTAATACGGTAGTTTTTGTGAAAAAATATGAATGATTTCCATAAATAAGTTCAATTATCATGGAAGTCGGAAACGGTTTGTGCAAAATTAGTGAAAATTAAGTGTGCAATTGGTAAGTTTTATAATATTAGTTAATGGTATTCTAATAGTTAAGGTGTAGAAACACACATAGTTTTTAAATAAATCGTTTCGTATCAAGATCAATAATGTCAAATGCTACTTTCTGTCCTATTTAAATATATTTATAAAATAACTTGAAAAAATGGTTGTGATATGTCAATTATTTACTCTTGTCAAAATATGCAAAAGTTTTATTAAAATAATCGCAAAATGAAGAACGCCAGGAAAATCGACATGTTTTGAAACACAGTAAGCAAATACAGGGTGATTAAAAATTTCGGCACCTTACGAAAATCTCTTAATACTGAAAGAAAACACACTGAAACTCAAAACACCCACAATTGCTGGTATCACTGCTACCGAACACGCTTCCAAAAGATTGCACTAGTAGATTTATCTGTTTGTTATTGCAGGCTTGTCTTTTCAAGTGTTATTTCTGTGTGTCCCACATTTCATTTTGTCCCCCTCTATCTTTATTAATAGCGGGAATGTAAAATATAAGGTAAGTCAGTGCTATATCCTCCGACACTGATCTTTTGAATTATCCTGTATGTTAGGAAACCTGGTGGTGATGTCAGTGATGCCAATAAACCTGATGAACCTACAGGTCTCTTAAATCAAAAGAGAAATTGTAGGAATACAGTAGTACAAGCTGATCATTGAGCTCAGATGGTTATTATTACTAAGGACTGAACTTCAGAAAAGGACATACTGGGATGCATATACACCAAATGTAAAATCAATGCTTTCCAATGCGAAAAATGTCAGGGACGGTATTTATTTTTGCAACAGAAAACTTACAGAAATTATTTCTTCTAATACTGAAACTAGGAGACAAGATCCTGCCGAAGCATTCCGAAATGATTGAGGTCAGTTTATATGAACCTCAAATCTGTCAAAGAAAACCAGAACAGCAGAATAGGCTACATAAATATGAAACACCATCACTAAAGGCCCTAAACTGTAGGATTGGCAAAGTGACATTTGGAGAAATGGAAAATCAAATTAATTATCATTATCAGATTAAAATGTTGCTAAAATGAGTGATATAACATAAATGCATTTCTTCCTAACATAAGGCTACCATTAAGTTACTGTTTTCTTGGTCTAGAAATGTCGGAAGAGTCAAGCAGCCACCACAACAATGGACGTCATCACAAGAGCTTTTTTTTTTTTAAAGTAATGTCTTGAAGGATTGGCAAGAATCCCGCCTGAGCTTGTCAGAAAATGTTGAGTAACGCTACAAGAAAGTGAATTTAAAATATAAAGGTTCCAAAAGTGGATATTTGAGAGAAAGGAATATTTCTCGGCAAAGAAGAATGTCCTACTATTGCCGAAAGAAAAACTTATTACTGAAAAAGAAATTATTTACTTTAAATGAGCTATTCATAAATACCGATCATAAAAACGCAATTTAATTTAAATATATGAAAGAAGTTATAGATTCAGAGCCGGAAGTTGTGGTGGTGGTAGTAGTACTAAGTGCGATCAGTGATTTTCTCCTGCGGCGCGGGATTTTTCCTTTCAGCGAGTCCCCCCCTCGTTTGCCGCACGGTGGAAGGGGTAGCAACCTGCTTGCTTACTTGTTGACCTGCAGTCATAGCGAAGCTGTTCCCGGGTGTGCGTTGTGTTGTTCGTTTTTTGTTCGACAGTGCACACAAAGTGTACGTTAACTGAGTCATCTATGAAATTCGAACACTGTTTCAAACAAGATTCCCGGGTGTAGACACTCCAGATATAAAAATGTCAATAACCTGTATAATAAATCTCAGTAAACTGGAAATGCCCAGAACAAGGAGCCAAAGAGCAGCATAGGGTTCTCGCCGAAGAAATATTATATTACATGGGTAATAATTTAGAAAATTCCCTTCGTCGTCTTGCACAACATGAGGGAATTTCATATGGGTCAGCGCAAAAGGCTACTGTATTATTGCATTTCAAGCCGTATAAAATAATTGTCGTACATGCTCTTCAGCCAGGAGTAGGCGTACATTTTGTGTGTGTACTCAAACAATCGTTACTGGAGTAGTAGTAAACTTAGCTTAGTACATGAAGTGTCCCTTCACGATGAAAAAACTGAGCGCCACCAGTAGTGAAAGAATCATAGGACCAATATTTTTTTCATCATACAATTGATTCTGTTACTTATGTGAACATAATAATATTACTTTTTTTTCAGAGAATTAATGACAGGGAGCGTGATGATGCATTTTGCATGACACTGCTTACATTGCGAATAATTCCATGAAAGCAATTCGTAATGTGTTTACGTCGGTCCTGGTAGTGTAGTGGTAACCATACTTGCCTTCTAAACCCAAGATCACGGGTTCAAACGCGGCCAGGATCGATGGATTTTTCGGGCGTAAAAATCCTAAGTATGGCTTCCTTCGGAAGGGAAGTAAAACCGTGGGTCCCGTGTCGTGCATTTACGGCACGAAAAAGAACCTCAAGCCTGAAAGAAGAGGCCTCTGAGTAAAATTTTTCGGCCGTTTCACGCCCGGAATTGAATGGGACGCTGATGAGCTGAGATGTTAAACAGTGTCCAAAAATAAACCAAATCAACAACAACAATGTGTTTACACAAGACGGAGTTATTAGTACGTATTTGTGGCCCCCCGATCCCCCCATTTAACAGCCGTTAATTAGTATCTCTGCGGTAAATTAAAAAAATACCATGTGCACACCAAAAAGAACACAAAGATAACATTCGTCAGGGAAATATTCGGATTTCTCAAAATGAACTACAGCGAGCTATGAATAATTTCCTAAAGAGATTCCAAAAATGTGTGGAGAATGCAGCAAGGCAGTTTCAACACCTCATTTGATAATTTGGTAATAATGAGCCTGTTATATTCGTTTGTATTTGGTTGCATGGTTGGTTTGTTTAATGATTTGCGCTCCCATTAATCACCCAGACCCGGTTTTCCCGGCTAACCGGCTAATGAGCAACGCGCTGGCCCATAGGAACACACCGGGGGAAAACAAAACTAATCGCACGGTGGTACTAGTAGAAATAGTAGTAGTAGTAGTAGTAGTAGTAGTAGTAGTAGTAGTAGTAGTAGTAGTAGTAGTAATAGTAGTAGTAGTAATAGTAGTAGTAGTAGTAGTGGTAGTAGTAGTGGTAGTAGTAATAGTAGTAGTATTAGTAATAATAGTAGTAATAGTAGTAGTAATAGTAGTAGTAGTAGTAGTAGTAGTAGTAGTAATAGTAGTAGCAGCAATAGTAATAATAGTAGTAGTAGTAATAATAGTAGTAGCAGTAGTAATAGTAGTAATAATAGCAGCAGCAGTAGTAGTAATAGTGGTAGTAGTAGTAGTAATGGTAGTAGTAGTAGTAGTCGTAGTAGTAGCAATAGTAATAATAGTAGCAGCAGTAGTAATAATGGTAGTAGTAGTAGTACAAGTAGGAGTAGTAGTAGTAGAAGAAGTAGTAGTAGTAGTAGAAGTAGTAGTAGTAGTAGTACAAGTAGTAGTAGTAGTAGAAGTAGTAGTAGTAGTAGTAGAAGTAGTAGTAGTAGTAGAAGTAGTAGTAGTAGTAGAAGTAGTAGTAGTTGTAGTAGTAGTAGTAGAAGTAGTAGTAGTACTAGTAGTAGTAGTAGAAGTAGTAGTAGTAGTACTAGTAGTAGTAGTAGAAGTAGTTGTAGTAGTAGTAGAAGTAGTAGTAGAAGTAGTAGTAGTAGAAGAAGTAGTAGAAGTAGTAATAGTAGTAGTAGTAGTAGTAGTAGAAGTAGTAGTAGTACTAGTAGTAGTAGAAGTAGTAGTAGTACTAGTAGTAGTAGAAGTAGTTGTAGTAGTAGTAATAGAGTAGTAGTTGTAGTAGTAATAGTAGTAGTAGTAATAGTAGTAGTAGTAGTTGTAGTAGTAGTAGTAGCAGTAATAGTAGTAGTAGTAATAGTAGTAGTAGCAGTAATTGACTTTTATTGTAGCAGGTTTTGCAAGTACATAAATGTAACTATAACTGTCACATATGCCTTACGGCCGTACAAGCTAATACAAACCTTTGTATCTATACATACACTACATACAAACACGCCATTATACTTACATCACATATTCACAAACTATAGTTTAATACACATACAGAGGGTGCCAAAAATGTACACATTTTCACAATAGATATCTATTTAATATATTTAAAAGTTGGACCGAAAAACAACAGTAATGTGTAGTATGATGTTCTGTAAACAGATGTGACATAAATACATTATGATTGACATACGTGACAGGTAAATCAACAATGAACAAATGAAGCCAAGATCATCGTATGACGTTCTGTAAACAGATGTGACTCATTACGTTGTGCTAGCGTTGCTACAACAAAATAGAGGATTATCGTTTAAACAGCGGAAAGAAATTTTGAAGTATCCAATGCACTGGATAGGACGAAGAGGTTTCCACCGCATTTTCCGGATCTAACTCCGTTGGACTTCTACCTATGGGGAACTCTCAAGGTTGTATACCGTAGAAAACCAGCTACACTGGCAGCACTTCGGGAAGAAATTGCAACGGCATGTGCTGCAATCGCTGAGGACACTTTCGCAAATGTTGCTCAATCAGTAATTCAACGTACTCAGAAGTATATCGACGTCGATGGTGGGCATTTTGAGCAACTGTTGCAACTAAAAATCTAAGATGATTAGTGCTCATCATTTTCTGTTTGTGTGTTTTCACTTTTGCTATGCTGACAGTTTTTTCTTTGCTTGAAGTGTGTATACATTTTTTGCCATCCTCTATATATACAAACATGCGTAGAGCCCTTTCCCCCGAGCCCTCTTCCCTTTACTAACCCTACCTTTACAAACATCATTTAATGTGACTGAAATATTTAATTTAGTTGTAAAAATGAATCATAGTTTTAAGAAACTTTTCCTCACAGAGAGATTTAAATAGTTAGCATGTCCCTGAAATCTTAATCTCGGCTCGCTGGGTTCGTTTTGTTATTTTTTATATCAATTTCATTATCTCCACAGTTGTGCTCACAAGTTCAATGAATCTCATTTTAAATACATTCCCTTTGAACAAATAATTTTAAGAGTGCCAGAAAGTGTATCCAGAACTTCAGCCAAACATGTTGATTATAGTTTACTTTAGAAGAGTGGGAGTTAACACGTACCTAGAGAACAATAGCGCTGCCTTTGCATAGACACTCTGACCTCATTGGCTGCCACATAACCGATAGTCTGTCGCACACAGAACCGCAGTTACCGCTGATCCCCAATATAAACTCTACCTAACGTGATATTGCTGGTAAAACCTGCTTTAATTTATAGTAGGCCTTGAAGAGCAACTACTATTTACATTTGGGTATGTAGTTTCATTATCTTATGACTAATACTTTCGATAATTTGTAAATGTCCTTTTCCGATAAATTCATGCTTCCACTCCCAATACCTTGGATTATACTATGAACTATGTAGACTTTCTTAAATGCATTAACCTATAAATGCAAGCTATCATGAACTCAAAAGCAGGCATAGATTAGCAATATTTATCATTGTTATTATTGTTTATTTTACTCCCAGATAAAATTAAATAAAACTGAAATCGTTTACAAGTTTAGTGTTTTATCCAGTAAACGAACGGAAAAAGGGACCTTATCACAGGCATCTTTTTTAATACTTGTATTTGAGCGAAATGTTATTAGGTGAGGTTTAAAATTACATTCATAATTTTAATTTAATTTGTGTATAATTATAAAATTCTGTTTGTATTTATTGTAACCAAAACTTTAAAAGAAACAAGTGCAGTGGTTTTTCGAAAAGGGGTGGAATTATATGGAAGGATAGAGGGTGATTGATTGAATGATGAAGGGCTATAATTAATTCTTTGATTAATTGGTTCTCAAGGATGATGTTTTTCTTCTTCTCCTATCCGATGATTTTTCGCTGACTTACAGTTGCGCTGACTAGCTCTTTAGTTGTTTTTTTTCTGGACTTTTTGTGATCCGGAGACCACAGGGAAAGAAGCTTACCAGGAATTTCACAGGAGAATAATTTAATTTGTGATATTGTGAAATGAAGCACGGTTTATTAACAACGTTTGTTCCACTTAAAGAGATACCGTTACTTTTTAGAGAATTAAACAGCTAGATGTGTCATTTTTTACTAACTATGACATCATACATTGATGCCGTGACGCACTTTGATAACTACGAAACTCCCTACTGTTTACTCAGTAAAACTGATATTGATGCAATGCTAAACTTGACAAGACTGATCAAACTATAACATGGGACTGGTTCCGTAATAACAAATGCTACTGCGAACTGAGAGCTTAGCTGAGAAACCGCCTTGGCCAAGAACCGAAAAGAAACTGGTGAAAGATTGATCCTGAGCCCCAACCTTAAGTAAATATGGGGATCGATCAGTCTGATGTGCCCTTTAATCTTTAAAAATATTATTTTAGAAAGATCTAGAACTTTTCCTTGCTTCGAAGAATTTCTATTGGATACTGGACACACATTACTGTCCTTCTAATCTTTCCTATTGACTATCTGAACTATGTGACTTCGATCACATGTCTATCAACTGACGCTGCTAGCTTCTTCCCTTCCAGAGGTTATCGGTCTGTCTCTTCATTCCCGTATCTGGCCTAATATCATTACATTTACCCTATCCTACGAAACCACAATTCTCTAACTGTATACGAAATATTTTTCAAGAACCCTGATTTAGAATTCCCCAAGTAATAGCGGTCCACCATTTATTTGGTCATTTATTAAAATAATAGACAACAAGCTAGTCTGTGCTTTTGTACTCCGGCAAGAAAATGATATTCTACACAACACTTCAACCATGATTAAAATAGTGGTTACATAAAATTAATTAATATGTTGATTATGGTTTATATGGGAGTGGCAGCTTGTAAATTCCATTCAAACGTTAATATGACAAATTTTGCTTCCACAGTCTTAAGCATTCAAAAAGAAGTTAGAGTCCAGGCAGACAAGTAACTTATGTATAAAAGTTTAAATGAAGGTAAAATATATAACAACAGAAAGTAAACCTATTAAAGCTATTATAAAAGCGAACTTAATATTTTCACGAAGCATACCTTAGGCTAGCATATTAGAAGTGACCTCTTTTCGAAATGTTAAGAGTGATGGCTCTGCATCCAGCTTACCTGAAACAAACAGAATAAGAGGAAAGTCAGAGAACTATTCAAAGCATTATAATCACAGGTGGACTATACAGAGTGAAAAAAAAACTTAATACCTAAATTCACACAGGTTATAGATCGCATTATTAGGTGCATATGTTTTAATAAACTTTTCGTGATATGACTAATGTTTACTGAGATGATTTCATAGTTTTCGTGTGATTAGTTAGTGAGAAAAAAAAATCGGAGATGTTATGACTTGAATGCACTTTGTATAATTGATTAGGCTCGTTCAATCGATTAATATCGAATGAATTAAAATTGTGGGTAACTTATTTTCTCATAGCTTGTTGAATTTACATGAGAGATTTCAAAGCTTTACTAAGTTTATTTGACAAATATTTTATTTAAACAAATAAATGTTATTTAAATTGACAAATCATAAGTTTTATATAATAAATATAATTTTCTTCAATTGCTTCAAACTGTGAAAATCATAAAATGATAATTTAGAACTCAAAACAGCAATCATAGTTTCCAGGAAAAGAAAGGGGAAAATGAATTTTAAAAAAGTATTTTTTAATTTTTCCCAGATTGTATATTGTTTTTAACAACTGCTTCCTGTTACCTTGCCAGTTTTCACACTTACGAAGTTAATGAATAAATTTTACATACTAATATGTAACAATGATTCACTCCTTATTCATTAGTAGGCTGAAAAGGTCAAGGGCTCCAGAATGAAGAACAGAAAGAACAGTAACAAAAGTAGATGCTGGTGGAAATAATTGGCATTATGTTCTCATTCTGCCGCAGCTGCTTCTTTGAGGTTAGCTTTGTAGCAATCACTCCTTGGTCACTTTTATTTTCCACATGTTGCCGATAACCGAATTACATTACAAGAAATTCAATCTGTCTCAACAGAAGTTATTATTTATGCTGTATAATTCTCTTTAATTATACATGTACAATAGTCAAAAAGCAATGTGCAATTGATTTACAGACCTCTATAGCATTTATTACTTCATAATTTTGTGAAAACGTCTTTTCTTTAATTAACCATTTTGTTCCAAAGAGTTTATAACAAAAGGCTACAAAAGTGGGATCACTAGAAAGTATTTTTAATATTTCTGGTTTTTACGTAGATTGGTGCAGCGATTTAAATATTCTATTACTGTAAGGTTTTCACAATGAATAAGAAAATATTGGAAATATGCATTCCGGTTTGAAGAATATACTATTTAAACAAAATTTAAGTCCGCTCACATTATATGTATTTATTGAAAAAAATAGTTCATTATTTAAGGATTTTACAAGCTCCTATAACAACAGCGGCTGCTGTCTATGCAGTCTAACAATATTCCTCTTATAACAACAGCGGCTGTAGTCTATGCAGTCTAACAATATTCCATAACCATACTAGATATTACAAATTGATGTACGAATACTTTTATTTAAGGAGAATATTTAAAAAAATTTAAAATATTTTACAGGTCAGGTTCTCCACACTAAAATGCATTAGGTATATTTCACACATCAACCAATGATGCATTTACGATTTTTCTTATTTTGCATATGTAAAAAAAATGCTTACTCGCTTTGACCTATTTCGGAACTTCGGACATATTAACTAATGTTGTGGTTGGTTGCAACGTTTATACTATCACTCAGAATAAGATTATAATGGAAATATCGTGGCTTTTAGCTACAATAATATTGTAACCGGAATTAAAGGCCGTCTTTGATTGATTGTTATAATTAAGGCTAGTAATAATTAACAAAAATATGATCTGATACATGTATGTAGTTTGTAGTCATTAGACAGCACCTGTGCTAAACAGTAATAAAGGTCCATTGTGTATTTATGTGAATGGAAAACGGTTCGGGTCGTTAAGCTTGGAAATGTTAAAAGTTTTGACCTTGGGGAAAAGGGTTATGTCCTGAAAAGAGGTAATTCTCTTTTCAGAGGGTTTAAAGAAAACCATTTACCGAGACGCAGACAAAAGCAGAGAAACATGTTCTTTCAATAACTAAGGGTAAAGGCACTAATGACTTTACGGGTGGATTTCTTTCGAAGAAGGAACAAATGTCAATCTCATATGACAGCTCAAGTTTATAACCCCTCATGACAATAACATTCAAACGTCGACAGATTTTGACATGACTTTGCAAAACAAATAGATGTTCCTTATTTATGGCCGAGGTTTCATTGTGAGCAAATTTGATAGGACAGAAAAGTGAAAGGATATGTCGGATTATAAAAATTTCCCAACATTTAGGGCAGGAATGTCCGTTCTTAGAAATATTATAACGTGAGAAGTATTTCCAGAAATTAGTCCCACACAACAAATAGAAATCTTACAAAATTGAACGAATCGGAGCGAGCCTGCATAATTATAGATATTAAGGAAGGACCAATAACGCAGAGAGAATCGAACTGAGCTCCATAAATTTCACGGATTTATTTTCACGATGGGAGGTTCCTAATAAACAATAAACTTTACATCTGATATATAATGTAAGGGACACAGAACAGGAGAGACTTGGAGAGAGAGAGAGAGCAGCAGAACTTCAATAGCAGTGAGACTTAGAGAGAGAGAGCAGCTGGACGTCGACAGCAGTGAAAAGTTAGCGGTCCGGGATTCGAGGCTAAGAGCTAAAGGTTGGATAGTCGGAGAACGGAACTGTAAGAGTCAATTTAAATAAGCGGGCAAAAGAATAGACAATCAAAATCAAAGTGAGCGAAGTCGGTAGGAGAAGAACAATAGTCAGTCAGTTCAACACATTTCCAAGCTTACGCGAACAATCCAGTATTCTGTTAAGTGTAAATAAATGACGTCAGATAAGAACTCCAGTGTTTCCGTGTAACTTTATAGATTTCCTTCCCTTCCCTCTGACTCACACGAGTCACAAAATTCCAGAGTTCCCTGAGATAAAGGTTCCTGATCCCGACACAAGGGGCATCCAACCCAGAACTCAAAGAAACACAATTAATCCTCCACACCTCTTCCCGCGAGCGGACTGCTACCAGCTCAATCAACAAACGGCCCCAATATCTATGATAATTTAATATATACAAAGAAGGCCAAAAATATACACACACTTTCACAGTAGATATCTATTTAATATACTTCAAAGTTGAACCGAAAAGTAACAGTAATGTGTAGTATGATGTTCTCTAAACAGATGTGACTCACATTATGTTATGTTAGCCTTGCTACAACAAAATGAAACCAAGATTATCGTTTGAACATCGGAAATCAATTTTGAAGTGTTAATGGAAAACCGAAAATGTTGTTGAAGTTCAAGCGCAATAAAGACAGCGCAGAACAGAACCGCCAACGCGAGTAACAATTGCACGCATTCGAGACAAATTTGAGAATCATGGTACCGTATGCGATGTTGACAAGGACAGTGCTGGTAGAGCTCGCACAGCAACAAGCCCTGCGCACTGGATCCAAGGCACTATCCAAGGCACTGGATAGGACGAAGAGGTCCGATTGAGTTTCCACCGCGTCCTCCGGATGTAACTCCGTTGGACTTCTACCTATGGGGAATTCTTAAGGATGTTGTGTAACGTAGAAAACAGCTACACTGACAGCACTTCGGGAAGAAATTGAAACGACATGTGCTGCAATCGCTGAGGACACTTTCGCAAAGGTTGCTCAATCAGTAGTTCAACGTACTCAGAAGTGTATCGACGCCGATGATGGGCATTTTGAGCAACTGTTACAACTGTAAAAGTATACGGTGAATAGTGCTTATCATTTTCTGTTAGTGTGAATTCAGTTTTGTCATGCTAACACAGTTTTTACTTTGCCTAAAGTGTGTATACATTTTTGGCATTCTCTCTCTCTCTCTCTCTCTCTCTCTCTCTCTCTCTCTCAATGACGAAATGAATCGATAAGTTTTTATGTAGAGCAAATCGGAAGCCAACTGTCAGAAATGTGATATGTTCCGGATAGTATGAAGTAGGCAATTTTGACAAAACTTCATAATTTGTTGTAAGGTTGAAATTGTTAGAGTTGGTAGCGATAAATAATTCCAGTGGGAAAGTGCTTCTGCTTGGGAATAAAACTGTTTGCATTGATTATGCTTACAGTAATGTTTAATGCATTCTTGTTGAGTATTGTATGTTTCAATATTGCTTTATTGTAATACATGTTGTAACCATATTTTTATATATTTTAATGCATCCTATTAGGATGTAAATCGCCACGGATGGCCGAGGTCTTTAAGGCGCGGAATCGTGAGCGGGAGGCTTGTATTGGATTCTCCCCAGGACCCTTCTCTGTAAATGGAACTACCTTCGCGGTCAAATGCATCAAGGTATAATGCGACGTAAATGTTAAAGAAATAAAGAAAACATATGCAGCACGTGTTCAGTTTCGATAAAAAGCACACGTACCATATTTAATAGGAAAAAACATAATACATTAATGTTCATTCAATCATGCATAAATATTAAAACAGGTATACAATCAAACTTCACCGGAACTGTTATATGATTCATTGGATTCAATGTATATACTTTCAATCTCATTCTTTATTTTCTAAAACGTTCTCTTATACTTGTTAAGTGGAAGAGATTTATTTATTTATTTATTTATTTATTTATTTATGAATGTTCTTTAACATCTCAGGTCATCAGCGTCCCATTCAACTCAGGGCGTGAAACAGCCGACAAATTTTGCTCAGAGGCCTCTCTTTCAGGCTTGAGGTTCTTTTTTGTGCCGTAAATGTACGACACGGGACCCACGGCTTTACTTCCCTTCCGAAGGAAGCCATGCTTAGGTCCTGGCCGGATTCGAACCCGCGATCTTGGGTTTAGGAGGAAAATATGGTAACCACTACACCACCAGGACCGACCTTAAGTGGAAGAGATGAGGTTGTTAATAGAGTGGATGAATTTTAGTAACCGAATGACTTAATTTGTGATCTCATGAACATTTTCATCCTAATTCACATACATACAACTTCACTCTCTTACCTAATAAGCCCTAAGGAAAATATGAATGTAGCGGTTAATTGAGGAAGTCGGATGTGTCGTTGCCTCAGCAGAGCTGAGACAATGAAGCGCCACTCAGTACTTCCGGTTTGTGCTGCTGCACACGTCACGTTCCATAGATCATCGCTCATCCTCGACGTGCAACCTGCCTTTTAACTAATTTGCATTCTAATTCCTTTAAAACGAGTAGATGGAGGCCGAGATAGGAGGAAATAAAGGTAGAAAATGCCAGCAAAAGGAAATATTGCTACAATTGGTTAGCTGCTCGATGTTAATGACGCTTGAGAAAACAAAAGGTGAAACAAAAGAGAGTAGATATTGAATTACACTAACGGATTATCTCTTCTGCTTTTACAAAGTCCCTGTCCGATATCTCCGCATGCAATAACAATTCAATACTTAAAACAAAATAATTATTATAGCTTTCCTATGTATTATTACTTTTCTTTCTTATCATCGTTTTCATGATCACAATTTCTGGGTGACCAAGGCACGACTCGTAAATGTGAGGACTATGGCTCTAATTTCACCAGGTCCAACCTCCAAAACCAAAGTTTTTTTCGTATTTTCCCAATTCCCCTCCCCCCATTTATACTATTAATTTATTGTCCCTTGGACTATATTGGTCTTATCACCACAACTGTAGATATGAACTAAATACTACACGTTTAGTCTATAGCGATGAATGAAATGCATTATGATTGGGCAAATCTACTGGATTCCTTGGCGTCCAAAAGGTATCTGGCATTTATATTCTAAGGATAAGCGAAAACTCGTGGAAAAAATGTATCCAGACAGCCTGACCGGAATAGAACTTCCGAATTAGTAATCGCTAACTCTACCACTAGATCATAGAAGCAATCTTTGCCAGTTAATAATTTCATTTCATGCATGGATTAAGTTTTACACCTGTACCTTATGAACTTCATTTCCTGGAACTGCCAATATTTTTTTTTTTCTATTTTTAGGTTACATATTATTTGTTTTGGGAACCGGTCCAGAGCAATTCTGTCTACATGTTATTTCCGTTCTAAATGTCTCTTCTATTGAGAACATCATTTCAACTGAACCGATTGTACAATCATTTTATATATATTTTCCCCTCATTATACCAATGAGACATATAGCAATATGGTATCCGCTAAAGCTTTATAAAAGTTTAACGCAATCTCCCGTTAAACCGTCATTTCAGTCTTGAGGCAATCACTACACACAAACACATGCATAATTGAAATTTAGGCAATACTTAGGATTTTTACATCCGGCCACCGCAATAGACTTGAACAAGTTTCCTTGTTAAACCCAATAATATTTTTGCGCAAGTTATAGCGGGGTTTTCACGATTAATTATGGAGAAAATAAATCAACAGGAAGACCAGCGGATAATCCAATGACAGGTTAATCCAGAAGCGGACAATCGAGGTTCTACTGTAAAGTTACATTTTTACTTTGCCTGTTATTGCTACTTAATTAAAATTTATATGTAGATTCTAGCTTTATTTTCCAAAAATAATTTCCTTGAAAATTGTGAGTTGCCTCTGTCTGCATTTTCAAAATCTTAAGAGGCATACACACAATTCCTTGTTTAAAACAATTTATACAGTATTGCATGATCATCCAATTATATCTATTTGTCATCATTTAAATATGTTTCATTGATTGCAATACATAAACACGAAAAAGCAAAGAACAATAAAATCACGCAGTGACTTTTATAAAGAAAAAGAAATTCAGTTTCCGGTCATTTTACATACAATTATAAAAATAGATAGAATAGATATTTCCTTGCTATTGTTACATATATTTTCATGCAGACATTCCATTTGCAGTCATTGGCCCTGTACAAAATCATGAAGGAAACGAAAACATGGATTCAACCGTTGGGATGGGCGCTGTTTCAGCTATCAGGGTAAAAAACAAAGTTTCATGGCCATGTATTGCTGAACCGGGCGTGTATTGCGTAAATCGATGTGAGATATCAGCTGATTCATACATCATTTAACCGGTATATCTAAGCAAGTCTCTCCAATTTAATTGCAATGCATCCGAAGAATCCGGGAACTTTTGTGCAAACTAAGCCAAGAGCTTCTTTATGCTACTATTTTTTTGTTAATATGTGACATAACTTTACATTAAAATGGGTTTATTGATAATAATCTAAATTATCTTAAATTTCCGGTATCATGTTTGAACAGTCAATGCATTAATAGTCCAGAAATGGTATTTTCCCCTCCTCATTCATGTAAATTTGCTCTATAATACATTATCGGTAAAACGTATTTTTTCACCAAGACTGCCAAGCATTCTTCTAGCCTTTGAAAACATTTGGCAGTAGGCGGTTAGCAGCTGGGTTTTTGGTATTCCGAAGCCGCAAAATAACACGAGTCCAATTCAATTGTTGAGTATTGCGTGGAATTTGGCTACCCCTGTGGGTAATGGCAATGCTGGTTTTTCAGTTTGTGGCATTTATCCATTTGACACCAATTGAATTCCAGCCTACACATTTGTTTATGTGACTATGCAACTCAAAGACAAAACCAACAGTGGAAATAAAATTTATTCAGGAGTATAGAAAACCCATCAACGTAATTTGAAGAAATCATTCCAGTTCCAAAGCCTTAAGCAAATTAAAGAGTGAAGTGTGAAAAATCCAAACGGAAAATAATAGCAAATGCGTTTCGGAATAGGTGATAGGAAAAATAAATATACCAGAGTAAGTTTCTGGCCTAACCATTTTCTAGGTATGATAAAGACAAAAACTATATTTCACTTTTCAATATAGTTACCCTTTATTGCAATACTCTTGTCACATTTTTGAATTAGCATTTCAAGGGACCCCCCCCCCCAAAATAGTCAGATGTCATCACTTCTCCGTCACACTTAAATTTCCTTCCTCGAAGATCCTTCTTCAGTTTTGAGAAGAGGAAATAGTCACTGGGAGCTAGATCTGGACTATAGCAATCTCCTTGAAGCCACATTTCTTCACAGCTTCCTTTGCAACAAGAGTTGTATGGATCTAACTCCGTTGGACCTCTACCTATGGGAAACTCTGAAGGATGTTGTTTACCGTAGAAAACCAGCTACACTGGCAGCACTTCGGGAAGAAATTGAAACGACATGTGCTGCAATCGCTGAGGACACTCACAAAAGTTGCTCCATCAGTAGTTCAACGTACTCAGAAGTGTATCGACGTCGATGATGGGTATTTTGAGCAACTGTAAAGGTCTAAGATGATTAGTGCTCATCATTTTTTGTTTGTGTGAATTCAGTTTTGTTATTAACACAGTTTTTTCTTTGCTTTAAGTGAATACATTTTTGGCACCCTGTATATATCATGCAATTGTTAAACCATTTGTTTCCTCCGAAAGTTTACAATTAATAAAATATGGTTTGGATGCAACGTCAGAATCCAACTTGTTTGCAATTAGATTCTGAACGAAACCGTCTAAAATATCTATCCTCTAATTAGGAGCGATTCATATACACGTGTGAATTATATCAGTTATGATTTTTCAACACAATTACTATCCAAGTAATTCTTCCTCATGGTTGTAAGATTTAAGTAAGAAAATTTTAAATTCAGGCGCTTGGGGTATGTGCAAGGGAATGTCGCTGCACTATTGTCATGCATCTTTGTAAAACTCGCTGTTAATACCTCCCTGGTGCCCCATAACCATATCATCGCTACTGGGCAACACTATGGCGTCCCTGGCTCAGTACCACCAGGCCCAAGGGAGGAATGCGCCCTGATTCATGAGACAATGGAATGTCACTGGGTCAAAAATTACGTAGGCTGCCTCTACTGTATGTAAGCAGTTCGAAGAAATCTTATATGCAGATTTCTTGATAAATTTTGTTCAAGTTGAGGTTTTAAGTTTCACAGTACATTCGCTTCCCATTTGTTGTGACAGTACTGTCAATACAAATCCAGATTTTCAGCTTGGACTATACTGAAAGCCTGACTAGTGTCATGACTAATAATTGCTTGTTGCCAATTCTGAGTGTTATGAAAAAAAAAAAAACATTTAAATGAGTAATTGGGGGGAACAATGAACTGTAATTTCACTTGGAAAGAACAACATTTTAGCAACATAATATTAAAACATGTAAAATTACGCAAAATTATGTAAAATAAAGTACAAATATTTAAAAATATGTAAAATAAAATTTATGTAAAGTACTCCTTGAGTATCTACTAATTTTTTACCTTTTCTTCGTGCATAAATGTATAGCATTAAAATGTGTATTGACATAAAATCTGGGCTCTAGTAATGACCGATCCCATTCTGCTGTATGTCCGCATTATGAGCACTAACAAAGAAGGATATATTATGGTTATAGATGACCATTATCTATCATCAATTTGATAAGATTTAGAAATATATCTCAAATGTCTCCTACTGATGCACATGAAAAAATTAGGTAGAATGGTTCCCATAAAACCACCTAAAATAGTCAATTATGAGAAAAAATTACGATCATTTTTTATTCAAACATAAAATTTCACCCCATGAGAAACTGATTAAATTTTCACACCTTAAAGACAGTTTTGTAACCCCTTCTAACACGCCGAGCTGGTTCGGATGAGCTTTATAGTAACCTAGCGAGGGTACCTACGTGTTCTGTAGTTGCCTTCAGGGCTAAATGATGGAGTATTATTAGGTAGGCCTATGGTCACGATGAATTTGTGATCACATATCTCCAAAATGTAGTCATTTTTGAAACCAGAGACTCCATCTTTCTATAGCTGCCATGTTAAGAACAATGTGACTTACACATACAAACCAAAAGGAAATATAGGATTAGGAAGTTCTAGAAAAAGTTGAACTAGAGATCATGACGTAATCTGCGATGGATGGACAAAGAAGCGTTTTCATTTCGGAAAAAATAACTATCAAAGTCAAAATTGAGGTGTAAATACACAAATAATAAAATCGTTAAAACGTAAAAGACATATCAAAAAGATATCAACAGGAAATATGAATGAATGCAAAGAAACTAAATCAATAAAATAATTAAAATAATAAATTTATATGTCGCTTTTAATAATAAGAACAATAATAATAAATGTATCTTTATTATGAAATTCTATATACACATTCTAAATATATTTTATTCATGGGTCGTAGACCTTACATGTTAAATATGATACATATTTAGAAAGGGAAAGAAATAATAATACAAATAAAGCAATATTAATACTAATAATAAATGAGTAAACATTAAAAATTGGAAGAACGATATTTACAGATATATGAATGGAAACATATTACATTATTTATAATTACGCTTGTTATTGCGTCTTAAAGAACAAATTAATTACTTCTAGCTTCGCGCATCTTGGCTAGGAATATTCAACCAATTAGTGTGGTTCGCAAACAAGTTCAAGCATGCCAATCGTCCTCTAATTGCCTTAAAAAAGTTTACTGGAAACAACATTTTTCTCAGGTGCTCCCACTGGGTACATCCTAACAGAATATGCTTTGGCTGAAAAGGGGTATGATAACGTAACCAAAGCAATGATTTGTAATAGCATATAACGCCTAGTTTTACTACTGAAGCATCAAAGGCGGTGGGCACCGATGACACGTGAGATGAAATGAAAAATTACGATTTTCTTTTTTCAATTTTCTTTTTGATTTTTAAAAAGCGAACGCTCCAGCAGGGTATTTTCCCGGCATTTGTCATTTATGAGGACTGAGAGAAGTGAAAAAACCTGAGACACAGAAGACGGTTCTAGCGGGAATCAAATGACAGATTTCCAGCTCACGATTCCATGCCTTAACGACCTCGGCCACCCGTAGCGCTAAGCAGGGACGTATTTAAATGTTTTTCTGTTCCTTTCCAAAGAAATTAGCAATGGAAATGTAATGCAATAAAGAAAATAAAAGAGAATACAAATTAAAAGCATGAAACAGGAAACAGTACATATCCAATAAAAGAAATGTTTTAGAAGAACTAACCTAACGGTTGCATAAGTGAATGGTTTCTTAAATTAACGTCTCGTTAAATCAGTAATGTAGCGTGAATGCGCAGTTACAACCTATAAAGCTACCTCATATGTGAGATTTGTTAAAAGATTCAGTAATGAAAAACTTGTTTTTCATATCACTGTACGCTTTCCTGCGTTTTCCTAACTCTGCAAGCATTATCAAGAATGTACCTATTCAAATTCCTCCCTCGGATCAAGTATCGTCTCATTATAAAAGTTTTAAAGCTTCATAAAGTCATACACTTGCGTATTTCAGTTACATAAGTATGCAGAGAAACATATAGTTCAGCCGCTAAACTTAATTGCCTGTAACTTCTTGCTTTATATTTCACACCTTTCTATAACTATTCCCAAACAGTTGCCAAAACAGCAGTTTCCAGTTTTAACAAACCTGTAACTTCACTCCTGGACCCTGGTTTCCCAGCAGCACTTTTATCAATATCACACAATGCATCTGAAGTTTGACCCCAATTTTATTTCAGCTGTAATACTAATTAATTCTGACTGGCCATCTTGTTTGCGATATCCTCTAAACCGAAATATTTTAGTTGCGTTTGTAACAACATTTGTGTAAAGGCCGTAAAAAATAAATATAATTTTTGAAGTAGTTAAAAATAGTCATTTGTCTCTTCAGCTGCATGTTGTTCAACCAAATTCAGTAAATGTGTTTAACATGGAATACATAAGACATAATAGACAAACGCTGTGCTTTAAGCCGCTATATTAGCTGCATTATCTATCTACTATAGCACATAAAATCTAGTCCTAAATGTTCAGACTTGTTTAGAACTGATTCAGCTATGTCAGCTGATTTATGTCCCGAATAGGTATAAATTCTAGATGTCATTCTACAGGTTGGCCATTTTTCAAAATATATCTCACTATGACTGAAACTTGGTGTAAGTCTGGAATAGAATAAACTATTAATGAAAATATTTTGCATGTCTGGGTTCTTTAATTATTGTTTTCAATATTTTATCAGACATTAGTTTTACAATTTACAAGTAGTGGACGAAAGATAAGATGTATGGCCTTTTGCCGGATTTCCTTTTTTAGGTAAGATTTCTGCTTAAAAATAGGAACGAATTCTGCAATTTCAAAGGTAGGTCGTAAGTTTCCGGCCTAACCATTTTCTAGGTATGATAAAGACAATAACCATATTTCAATTTTCAATATTTAACTTTATTGCCATACACTTCGCACATCTTTGAATTAACAAAACATCCATCATTTCTTCGTCACACTTAAATTTCCTTCCTGCAAGATCTTCTTGAGTTTTCAGAAGAGGAAATAGTCACTGGGAGCTAGATCTGAACTGTAGGGTGGATGGTCGATCTTCTTCAAGCCACTTTTCTTCACAGCTTTCTTTGCAACAAAAACTGTGTGCAAAGGCGCACACCATTCATCTTTCCTCGCCTTTTCTCTTTTATTGAAGCATGTGATCCGTGATGTAGACCAGCATATTACTCCCCATTTACTGTGCTGTTCCTTTACTTGAAGTCAATGAAGACAATTCGTTCACAGTACCAAAAGATTGTGGCCATGATCTTGGTTGACTGAAAGACCTTGGCCTTTAGAGGCAGTGCTTTGCCAGGGTTTCGCCACTCCATTGATTCTCTTTTGGACAAGAGATCATAGTAGAGGACCATAGTTTCATGTTCTGTAACAATGGTTTGCAGAATTTGTCTCTAGTTGCCACGCAGAGCTCCTAACAGATGACTCGTTGTGACTTTGGACTGAGGAAAGACGTCTAGGCACCCATCTTACACTAACCTTATTCGTGTTTAAATGTTCATGAATAATTCGAAGGATGTTGTTTTAGAAAGGCCCAACCTTGCTGCTATTTCTGTAACTTTGAGGCGCCGGTCTTCCATAATTTCTCCTTCCACAAAAGCGAATTTTAAGGAGGGAGCACCTCCAAGGGCCTACCTGCACGTTCTTGATCTTCAATGCTTTCTCGACCCATTTGAAAAAGTTTGGCCCATTCTTTTATGGTAGAATATGAGGGGGATGCTTCCCCATAAACACCATCCAATTGCTGTTTAATTTCATATGGAGTAAATGCTTCTTTTGTGAAGAACCTAATAACAGCTCGATACCCCATTTTGAACATGTCACAATCTTCTACACACAGCCTTCTTTATGCAAATATATCTGAACAATTGAACACAGTGGAGCCGAAGTTACAACTGCAATTATTTACTTAACAGGTAAGGTATGGCACCAGGTAAGGATTTTGTGAAGGCGATAATCCTTACCGGCGAGGCCAGAAACTTATGGACCTCTCTCGTACCTCAAGGTACATCCTATAATTGTTATTAAGTTGTGTTCCGAAAATCTCATCAGAGTCTCTAAAAGGCACACCACACTCTAGCAACAGCTACTACACTCCTCAATATATTCCTCCAGTACTTGAAGAGTATTGCCTGGATTGGGCTAAGGTAGTAAATGCTAACAAAATCAAAACAACGACTTTAAACAATGACCACTTGTATGGCAGAGATGAAAAATGATGCTATAGTGGGCAAGAAATGTTTTGTTATTTAGGAGTAACTTTTCATATGAGTGGAAAATGGGATAGGCACTTATCTGTAATTAATTATAAAACAGGAAGTCAACTAAAAGAGTTACTATGTGTTCCGACTCGCGTTCCAGATATATCAGTAGATACACTAGAGTTCTGTGATTAAGTCTATTCTACTATTTGGAAGTTAAATATTGGGATGGGGAAGAGCTAAACATATAAATAAAATTCAAGTCGATTAAGGAAAAGAGTTCTCGGGCTGTCCAAAGGAACGTCAAACTGTGGGGTAATGAGGGAGGTGGTTTGCTATGAAGATACAGTTAATAGTGAAACAAGAATGGTGAAATACTGGCTTAGACTAATGCAGGAAGACCAGCCCACACTTCTCGCTAAATGCTATACACATCAGATACAAAATATAAAACCAACTTTTTCGGTTATAGAGGTGGAAAGAGGGCTCAAAGGAATTGGTCTGCGCTCAGTATGGCAACCAGGTATAATGCAAATAATAAAAATGTATAAAGGAAGGTTAGAACAAGGCTAGAGGATATCAGCAGGCAGGAAATCGAGGCAGAATGTAACATGAAATTCTCCTTGAGCGTATCGAAAACAATTAAATTAACCTGAGGTAAAGATATATACACTCGTTCTAAGGAGAAAGTAGAGAACGGGAATGACCTGGTTTAGACTGGGAAGTAGGAAGGCTAACAAAATAACAGAGCAGAGTCCGCCCATTTTGTGGAGCGGATGAGGAATGGCAGAATTTACCCACTGGATAAAAATGCTACATTGAGAAAACTTTTTAAAGACAATTAGAAGACGAATGGCATGCTGGGATTTGTTTGCGAACCTCACTGATTAATTTAATATGGGCATTTTCCTAGGGCGTGAAGCTAGAAACAATTTATTTCCGGTTAGAACGCAATAACTATTGTAATTATAAATAATATGTAATACATTTCCATTAATATATCTATGAATACCGTCCTTCCTATTTAATGTTTATTTATTTATTATTAATAATGTTTTAATTTCTATTATTATTGTTGTTCCTCTTTCTAATTGTGTATTATACTTAAGTATGTACAGTATATGAATTATTATAAAATATATTTGTAATTGTATATAGAATTCTATAACAATAAAGATACGCGAACTACTTACTTCTTTGTCATATGTGGAAACTTTATTAAAATATGCATGACTTTAATGCTTCGATAAAACACGATTTTTACATTTTCGATCGAAAAATCCTGACCTTGCGATGACTAATGCCCTCTATATAAGAATGCAGGATCATTATTAATTTTATTCATTGCGCTGTCAGTGTCATCAGCAGCACTTTTGCTACTATCAGGATCTGGACATAAGTCAATACTTACATTTTCATTTTATATCACAATTAGGGGACAGAAGTTGCTCCACACAATACTGAAAATGCGCTTGCATTGGCTTCTGAAAGAATACTTTCTGTATCAGTTTAAAAATTTGAAAAAAAATGTCGTATCTTAGGAGTGGAATTAAGTTTTTCTGTTACTTTTCTAGTTATTTTTTTTTTCTGTTTTCTGCATTCAGTGCTACTTAAATAGTTTTCACATATTAATATTATGAATATTAAATTAAGTTTAGGAACAGATTTATACCACTCTAATCCGTTGATCCGTTGATAATAATTACATTATATACTTCAATAAAACGCTACTCTTATCTCTTTTTCCTGGATTGACTACAGGGGACTCAGAAAGCGTATCAATAATTAAATAATTTTGAAATATTTTTCTAAAAATAAGGCATAAAAATAACATCAACTTGAAAATAAATAGCTTTTCAACAGCCAAACAATTTATTTTATTTCAGTTATTTGACAAATATTTGGAACAGTCCTCACATATATGAGCCAATATACATACCTAAAACAACAGATTTCCTTCCATGATAAAATGGAAAAAGAAATACAAAGAAGGATCATATTAACCTGGAGATCATTTTGGATCCTTAAGTTTATATTGTTAGATCAAACACTATCTAAGAAAATCATATTCTAGACGCTCGAAATCTGTGTAAACCCTGTATTACTATACGGGTACCAGACATGGTCAATAACAGAAAAACAAAACAACAAAATACAAATATGCCAAGAAAAATGCCACACAAGATCCTGGGAATAACTTTGAGGGACAAAATACCTATAGTATTAATAAATCACTTATCTCAGACAACAGACATCGCACAAATAACTACCAGAAGCAAATGGCAATGGGGCGGTTACGTCGCAAGAATGCAGGGCAATAGTTGCACCTGCAAGATCTCCATGTGGGACTCCCTGATAGGGAAAAGGACACAAGATAGACCCGACCTCTTCAAGGAGCATGCAGGTCCAGATTGGTCAAGAGTAGCAACAGGAAGAGCAAAATGAAAATCTCTAGAAAAGCAACTAGTGCAGTGAGAAATAGAGTAACCAAAGAACAACTCAGAGTGTTTTAAACAGCATACGAGCAACTAGCGTGGAACAGCTCATTACGTTAGGTAAAAGCGAGTTTCTCTACTTGTTAGGAGACCTTTGCCCTTAAGGGACACAATGGTTTTATCTTCATTTGACAAATAAGCCGACAAAGCATAAAAGTCTTAAAACAAATGTTACTTTTAATAAATCAGTTTTTGGTATTTAAACGCTTTTTTCCGTAGGATTATAGGCTAAGCTATTAATTATGAATTCATCTTATTAGTGACTCCATAACATAATTATGTTACAATTAAATAATTAATAAATTAATACTTTTATAACTCCCAAATAATACCCAATCTCAAACAACAGACATCGCACAAATAGCTACCAAAAGCAAATGACAATGGGGCGGTCACGTCTCGAGAACGCAGGAAATAGGTGGACCTACAAGATCTCCATGTGGGATCCTCCAATAGGAAAAAGGACACAAGGCAGACCCAGAAGAAGATGGACAGACCTCTTCAAGGAACATGCAGGTCCAGATTGGTCAAGAATAGCAAGAGGAAGAGAAAAATGGAAATCTCTCGAGAAGCAACCAGTGCAGTGAGAAATGGAGTAACCAAAGAACAAATCAGTCAGAGTGTCTTAAACAGCATACGAACAACTAGCGTGGAATAGCTCACCACGTTAGGAAAAAGCGAACTTTCTCTACCTGTTAGGAGACTTTTGCTCTTAAAGGACACAATAAGCTACCTTTATCTTTATCTTTATTTGATAAATAAGCCGACAGACCATAAAAGTCTTAAAATAAATATTACTTGCTTTTGAGTAAAATATTTTGAAGGAACTTGATCTGCTGCGCGAAAATATATTCTGGACTGACGTCAAAACGCTGTGTATATTTTGTTATGTGCTATTTAACTAATTATCCATTGTTTGGATACACACCTGTAATGGTCATGATAGCGAATAACAAATACTTTCTCATAGCTGATATGTGGAATAATAAAAAGTAACGCTTCAAAAAGGTTGCAGCCCCGGGCAATGGCCCATGCATTATACGACTCTGACGCTGAGGAACCCGGCTAAGGGTATAAAATAACACGATTCACTAGATCGACATTGTGTAACGCTTGCTCATTTTGAAATTAGTTAACGAGATATGAAAAAAACATTTTTGTGTTCTTTTAGAGTTGTGCAAAGCAAAGGGTTTTTCCTCGGCTGATTTTGAAAGAGTTATACATCAAAGACTTTTCTGAACTAAAACATTGCTTCGGGAATGAAAGACCAGATGCCACTTCAAAAGGAATCAAAGACCTACAACTGACGTCAAGAATATTTATTCACAGCAGAAATGACAAATAGGACGAGAACGTACCAAAGGGGAAAAAACATCCGATAACAGATGCAAAGGAACAGAGAGAATAAAAGCGGAACGCCATTATTAGAAATGGGCAGAATTTAAAAGAAGATCTGAATAATGCAAAGATAAAAACTTATATGCTCCAAGTGGTTTGGTTTTAGACCCTATCTCTATTATATGAGGCAATTTTGTATTTTAATTTTTGATAAAATAAAGAGTATCTACTACAGATGTAAATCAGATAAATGCGCATGGATGTTTACCTAGTTGATGTTAACTCTAAAAAAACCCTAACAAAATGGATGTTTTACTTAAATCTTCAAATTTTATGTAACTAAAGAGAACGCCTTAAATCGATAGGGCTGAGAAGTCGACATCTTAATTTTACACATTTCTAATTTGTTATAAGATTTTGCAGATTTGGTTACAAACAGATTGACTGTACCTTAAGTGTTTAAAACTAATTACAAATTCTGCTGGCACACTGCATGGATTTAATTGAAGAAGTGGTGTTGCTGTTATTGATAAGCTCTTTGATATTCCTGTTACTTGGATACCCTGACAGACTTACGTGGTTTATTTTCGCGACTATCTCATCTTAAATTTTCTTTTACAGTGCTACTATTTGGGAATGGTTTATTTAGAACTTTTTGCGGATTTTTTTGTTCTGCTACTAACAGTTTTAATAACGTATAGAATGCTATGTGAAGTTACGCGAAAGACAGGGAAACTGCAAGTGAGCTGCTGATTTTTGTCTTTTTAACCACACACTTGGCAATGCGTATATCAGCAAATTTGTGATAGATCGGGAGGCTTAAAGCAGCACTTAATATTAAAATAAAATTTTAAATTTTGGAAGAATTAAATATGTTGAAAATAGAGGTATGAAATATTTCTAGATTTACTTATGCCAAGCCATATGAGATGCACTTGAAGATTTATTGATTAACATAAAAACCTGGCAATTTTCTTTGTATTTTGCAACAAACAACATTTAAATAGCAATATGAGTTCCCTATCGTGTGTTAATCTCTTTAAAATGATCAAGGAAAAATCACAATATCTGATGAATTACCTACCACCACAAAATATCCTCCTTAAGAATGTGATAGAGCGCTTATCTTAAGTTTATAACAAGTATGAGCTTTTATAGCATCTGCGTGCCATATTGTTCAGCAAAAATGCATCAGTGTATTTTAAGTGTGCCCGCCCGTTAATAAGCTATGTATGCATCATTTGTTGCAAGTTATGTTCCTCCCTTACCAAATATTCAGGTATTCGTTCTGGACTGCGTGGGAACCACACGACATGAAGAGCGTACACACCACACATTGACAAAATGGAAGTGCGAAGACAATGCGTGTACAAGCCATTTGCAGCAGAAGGCAATTAGTCAACAATATTGTGGTGGAAAAACTTAATTGAAACACGCTGAAGCGTTACGGACATACCTACTTCACAGTTTAAATAAGCTCGTTTTCAAGTTAATTGCTAGCGCATGCGCTTCAGCCAATCCAGAGCCAGTAACTGACTGTAATTTCCTAACAACGTGCCCATTGAATTTCTGCTAATTACAGACTGCTGTGTAGTAGTGTGTAAAACGCTTTCAGATTACAATATACTCTCAGTAATGTAGTCAATAAAAGTAAATTTGTTTAAATAATAAAAAAATGAATAAGAATATTAAAGTCGAACCCATTAATTGAAGCATGGCACGTAACTACATAGTCATTGTTGTGTGGAAGAAGGTTAGAGGCAATCAGCAGGCAAGAAATCGACGCAGAATGTAACACGAAAGTCTCCTTGAGCCTATCGAATGAAATGAATCTAACCTGTGGTAAAGAGGTAAATATGCTCATTTTAGGGAGAAAGGGGAGATCAGCAATGGCTTGGCTTAGACTGGGAGGTTGTAAGGCTGAAAAAATAATGCATAGTTCTGGTAGGAAAATCAGTCCATTTTGTGGAGGGGTTAAGGAATGGGTACATATTCTGGCAGAATATACCCACTGAGAACACCTGAGAAAAACGCTCTTTCCTGAAAAGACTATTTCCTAAAAACTTTTTAAGGCCATTAGAGGACGATTGGCATTCTGGAATCTTAATTGGGTGAATATGGCATTTTCCTACTCAGCTAAAGTACGCGAATCTAGAAGCAATTTGTTTTCTGGGTAGAACGCAATAACTAGGGTAATTATAAACAATATGTAATATGTCTCCACTCATATATCTATAAACACTGTTCTTTTTGTTTTTGCTTCATTCATTTATTATTGTTTGTATTATTATTTGTTCCTCTTTCTAATAGTATATGAACTTAAGCATGTACGGTCTACGACTCATGCAAAAAATATATTTGTAATGTGTATATAGACATTTACAATAAAGATTCAGCTTTACTATTATTAGTTATGGTTTTGAAGTTTTTCTTGAGCTACAATTTGTTATCAATGAAAACGTCAAGTTGCTAAACGTTTCAGAGAATCTCCTCCTTTTATTTATTTTTTTTTGATAATGTTCGCCTCACCTTCAACGCGCAGTTGGCTTAATAATATTGTATTAGATTAGTTTATATGCAGCTCATAAAGTGTAAATAATAATAATAATAATAATAATAATAATAATAATAATAATAATAATAATCTGAAATACTCCATCCCGGTACCTTGTTTTTTACACCGGGACGTATATTGCAAACTCTTACACTTTATTTCTGAATTATAAAATTACATTCTTACATTATAATTTTCCAGACGATACTTTTACCTAGGTAATAATTAGAAATTTACTAAAATAATCAAAATTACATACAAATTTGATAAATAACACAATTACATTCTCTTCAACTACTTCCCAATTGCTGGAAGCCAGCTACTACTTCTACTGCTTCCACTTAATCTTTAACTCTAAATTAATAAACTACTATCCGATATCCGGTAGAAACTGTACAGGTAGTCAGTACATTTCGTACACATTTTTTATTTTACTACTTACATGTATCTATTCCTGTGTTTGTTTGCATATAATTATATATTATATATCTATTGATCTTGTATGTTTTTATTTACCATATATCGTATCATCTTTGTGTATCATCTTTATATGCATATATATCCATATACATTTTACATTTATATCTTATATTAGTCACTTTATTCTATACTAATTATAATCTTTGTTTCCGAATCTAATTCACATTTATCAATACAGCATTTACCCTACCAATGCATTACTTTGACATCGTTAACAATAGTAATAATAACATCACTAGTAGCTTTCATTATAATATAATAGTCACTATAACAAGTTTTAATGTGCTTTATTTTACTTCTTCTATTTTACTTACTTCTTCTACTTTACTTCCTTTTTATCTTCCTTTTATTTTTCTTCTTCTTCACTCTTTTGTCATACCATTTTTCCCAGCTCTCATTCTATATACAAATACGATACATATGTGAAATATAGTTCTTGCAGAGAAACGGTTAGGCAATTTGAAATCGTGTTTTATGTAAAGAAAATGTTCGCCAACTTGTAACAAAGTTACGAGTGACAGAAACGTCGTAAGAACACGAGCAGAAATTTTCTATACAGATTCCGGCATTGTAATGCCGCTGAGGGGCATCCATTTCAACTGCTCTTACAGCACACGTTAATGCCCGTTGTTATCATCAATTTAAATATTAATGTAAAAATACTACGTTTACGTGCTGCGATTTTAATCTCTCTTTTTCCGGCTGCACTCCCCTGATAAGTAGCTGGGCTCAGACGGCCCGTAGCTCAAATAAGCTCATTGTAGATGACATTAATTTACAAATGTATTCTGGTAATGACTTCTCAAATGAACATGCATTACATATCCCGAGGGGGAAAAAACACATTATTTATGACTATTTAGCTCATAAATCAAAGTGACCAATCCGATATAAGAATATCAGGAATTTCAATCAATCACAGCTGCCCAACGCCACAATTTTATCATTTCATTTTATCGCACCTACATGCAATTACTTTTATGCAAATTCATCACAACAGCAAACTGAAATATTTTCATAGTTCTTTGGCCTAAACATCAATAATCAAGGTGGCAGGTAACTGAAATGTTTTGGCAAGACATAAGATGCAACAAATTACCTTATAATTAAGCCAAAAATTACCCAGAAAAATAGAAATTTTGTATGAAATAGTTAATCAATAATATTTTAATCATAATAGGCTTTAATAACTGAACATTTAATTAGTGTTGTAGGTTATCCTGCGTCTTCGACGTCTGCAATTTGTTAGCGCAGAATGACAAATAAAACAGTATATCTTGTAAATCATTTTAATTTTAGCCTTCGTTTGTTTTACTAATGAAGGACTAGACATTTATTCATTTTATGAGTATATTATTTTATATTTATAATTTTATTCACAAAATTGTTCAAATTAGTACAACCTGAGCTCCAGAGTTTCTCCAAATATATTATTACGGATAAACTGTCGCTAAGTTGCCGCATCTACTGATCATTGTTCACAAATTATGACCTTGGGACACTGCAAAGTCAAATCAATGGAAGAATAGCGATGTAAAGTAAGTTTTGTCAACAACAGACTTATAAACTCAATATGAACTATCTTAAAAATGAAACAATGAAGGGATATAATACATCAGGCAAAGTTTAAAGAAGAAGGGCTGTTTTATCCAACAAAAAGTACTATTAAAACATTAATTGCTGTTCTATCTAACTTGTTCATCATTCCTTTATTTTTTTTTCAGAGATGAATAAGTATAATTTCTCAATGGCAAACTTTTTCGGAGCATTGTACTGTTAAAGACTAGTTAGACGATCTTAAAGAAATGAGCTTCAAATCGGGCATAAAACACCATAAGCGCCAGAAATAGTGCACGAATCTAGAGAAAATTGCATTGAAAAATAAATATATTTTAGGGGTCATATTCTTTCGCCATTAGATTACCAACTTCCCAAATATTGAAAAGAACACCAAACCCACTATGCCTTATAATATATTAACACTTCTCACATCTTATAAATAACAGAAATCGTGTAAAACTTAATGGCAGCGCTGGGGACGTCTAACTGCCCATAAAAATTAAGAGTAGAGCGCCATCTAGTACTTTATTGTCGCTTGGCCCCCCTTAGACCGCAGAATGATACTCTCCTTCTCATCGATAACCCCAATTCAAGGTTAAGACACCCTACCAGATGTCCAAACACGACAGAGACCTCTACCAATTTGTTACTGGTTGGATTTACCCCCATGTCGAGGTAGTTTCCGGACTAATCTTATCGGTACGTTGTGGCAGTGAATTTTCCGACACGGTATGCGCGTGGGTGACCTTCATGGGGATAAAAGAGGCGGCTGTTTTCTTCTGGCGTGACGGGGCACCATTACCTACACTAGCGCCACGCCCGACAAATAACGGAAATGAGGAGAGCCTTGCTTCGCGACTCCCCAGATCCAATAATGTAAATGCCGCCATTTTAGCACATCTTTTAGCCCTCAGAGTTGATCATGGTTCAATAGTGAAACCTATTTCCATAATTACCACATTCACACCACATTTGCAAATGTAATTGCTCCTTCAAATCGGCAGCAGGATGAATGTCCACTCAGGTGCTCTTCAAATTTTGGTTTCCCAATGAGAAACAATTATTGGGCAACCGTTAGGAAATGAAAACGGAAATCTAAATTGTCAAGCATTGCAATGAGTGGATCATAAATACTGTTATGAAAAAAAAAAAAAAAACTTTAAATGCGATATAGCGGAAACAGGTGAAGCACTACAATAAAAAAAACATCAAGTAAATTTGCCTTGTCTTTCACTTCCATTCTTTCAAAAAATGCGTTTATTGCACTTGTGCTAAATATTACAAAATGAAAGGAAATTCAATGTCATTAATAGAGCTTAATAAGGAGAGAAAATATTTAATTAACTTTTATCTATCTCTTAAATAGTCCAAAAATATAAATAATTTATTTCGAAACATACGGCAATGCTGGTTAATGTTCTGCAGTGACTTAACTTTCCTTCCCTTTGTCACCACGGGAACACATTTTTCCGTGGTAGGCAACTAAAGTTACGAGAGTACACGTTATCTGTGTCGGCGGAGGGAAAAGGGGCAGCACTGTATAAAGTGCGTGAGCGCGAGTTTATACTACATGCTTTGTATCAGAATTTCATGACAACAAAAAATAAAATGTAAGAAAAATTAATGATTTTTCAAAGTTTATCCTTTTCTACGAATAATCAATTAATACTACACTTTACTATATATAAATTTAATGAAAAAACAGAGCGCAAATAACAGAATTACGAATAGTGCACATGAAACAAAAAGAGGCGCAAGAACATCTAAGTACTAAGCTCAGTAATATTAACTCTAACGAACCTAAATAAATTACAAATTTTAGATGAATGTACGTCAAAACGCTTCGAGTTGTGAAAAAGCCGAAAAGGACATTATTTTTCATATTTGTTTACCTTTTCGTTATTATAATTTAACTAATGAAATTCAACGAATGAACATATAGCGCTTGAAAGTTAATGCTGAAATTATTTTTCCCCCAAACAAACGTCAGCAGCCAAAATGGAATTACAAAATCTTGTTCCATATGTTTATAGAATTATCACAAGTAATATTACGAGAGGGTCTGAGGTCTGGAAAGCGAAGAGCCTTGATTAATATTTATTATCATTTATTAAGATTATTTCATAAATAAAATAAGAATGTAAATATAATTTCACTAAACTTGGCTTACAAAATTGTAATAATTGTATATTTGTATTGAGCATTTTCAAGCAATCTTGCGACAGAAGAATGCCAAATGCTAATATGGTCAATAGAGAAGAGTAAAATAAGGATTTAGGACTATTACATGAATAAAATAAGAATAAATGTTATATATATATATATATATATATATATATATATATATATATATACACATACATACATATAATTTCGCGCACAAAGTATTAACACTTGGTATACTTATGAATATCTATTCTATCAGAAACCGTAAAACTGAAATGGACAAAAGTCGACTAATAAAATCGAGTGAGAAAATCAACACAAAAAAGATAACACACAGTGTCTCTCATTTTTTTTTTTCTATTTTGTGGTTTGGAATTCCTAATGATAAGATCAATTTGCATATTTGACGCATTACCAAAACGCTTTGAAAAAATCTCCATTTTGCATTGTGATTGTCAATTGTCCATGCTTTTGTTGCTATCAATATCTCACCAAAAGTGGTCAGTGATGCGTGTTCAAGGATTATATAGTAGAGGTATAGTTTGGCTACAATGACCACAAGACAAATGCACGTCGCCTGAGATTTATTTTCTTTCAAAAATTTCACTCCGTAATCCGGCTGTGATTGATCAAAATTCAAAATTTTGTTTCATTTCATTGGTCGATTTTAAGATGACTTCAAATGAGTGAAATAGTCATATGAAATTCATTCCACTCTATATACTGGCTTTGAAGAAGAATATACATTTCAAAATAATTTACCTATCTGTACGTTAAATGTATTTCTGTACCTCTAGTTCTCATCAATTGTTATTAATTGTTCTATATTACTTGATTTTTCATTTTAGGATATATATTCTATACATGAAAAGAAACATTTGGTTTAAGTACAGTTCAAGAGTACATATTCAAGAGTTCTATTCAGCTGAAGTAATTTTGTGCTGGGTCATGGCTAAAATACAAGAGTACAAACAAGAGTAACAAAATCTACCTAAACATAATACCAATGAAGTTACATTGCAAGCTAGCCTATTAACACTGAATTCATTTTCTGGATGGACCATGGCTAAAATTGATCCACCAGAATTAGTCTTGTCATTCCATCTGTCTATATGCCATCTGCGTACCTAAACATCAAGTTTTTGCACTTTCAATGCACATATAAGCTATACGCTAAATAATCATGCATATCAAAAAGAGAAACAGTAATGGAAAACGATTTAGTACCTTATTTCTAAACTTTTATACGCAGCCGCCAGTTGAAACGCTCTGTTCCAGAGAGCCACCAAAGTTACGATCAAACTGTATTTCTTTTTTGAGTGTTTGTACCACTAGAGTGGGACATGTAAACGGAAGAAAAAATCCTCTTCCTTGAATGACAAAAAGAAATATACATTTTTAGCCCAACAGCTTACAATACTTTAAGACTTTTATTTGATAAGGCCCGTGTCAAGCAGTGTTATATAAAGAGTGTGCCAAAAATTTATACACACTTCAAACAAAGAAAAACTGTGTTAACATAACAAAACTGAATTCACACGTACAAAAATGAAGAGCACTAATCATCTTAGATTTTGCAGTTACAACACTTGCTCAAAATGTTCATAATCGGGGTCGATACGCTTCTGAGTACGCTTCTACGTACGTTGAACTACTGATTGAGCAACGTTTGGGAAAGTGTCCTCAGCGATTGAGCACATACGGTTTCATTCAATTTCTTCCCAAAGTGCTTGCTGTCAGTATAGCTGGTTTTCTACGGTACACAACATCCTTGAGAGTTCCCCACAGGTAAAAGTCCAACGGAATTAGATCCGGAGAACGCGGTGGAAACTCAATCGGACCTCTTCGTGTTATCCAGTGACTTGGAAGATTGTCATAAAGGTATGCACGTACATCTCGGTGGTAAAGTGGTAGTGCACCATCCTGTTGGAAATAAAATTCCTCATTTCCATTGTGTGTATGAATGGCGGGTGAGTTGGTTGTGAGTGTCATGTTCAGGTACACTGAGCCAGTTACTGTTCCTTCGAAAAAGAATGGTCCAATTGCCTTTGAACTTCAACAACATTCTCGGTTTTCCAACACCACTTCAAAATTGTTTTCTGTTGTTCAAACGATAATCTTAGCTCCATTTTGTTGTAGCAACGCTAGCATAACGTAATGTCGGTCACATCTGTTTACAGAACATCATACGATAATCTTGGCTTCATTTGTTCATTGTTGATTTACCTGTCACGAAGCAACGCTATCATAATGTATGTGAATCACATCTGTTTACAGAACATCATACTACACATTACTGCGGTTTTCGGGCCAAATTTGAAATATACTAAATATATATGCACTGTGCAAGAGTGTATACATTTTTGGCACCCTCGGTATTTTAATTGTTTGCGTTCTATGGTAACAAATTCAAGCAGCTTTAAATTACGAAAAACGCGTGGCTTCAACAGCGGTGATGTTCTGTGCGATGGATCTTCGATCAGCTTTGCAGTTTACACTGCAGCAAGCTGTGCTAAGTACAATGATGTTCATTTTATTCCACTTCCCCAGGCAGGAACCAACCACATTTCGAAGTCTTCAGCATTCAAGCTCCTTTTAACAACCCAAATGCACGGCGATACTGTAAGGACAGAATGTCTTACTATTTCTGTGTTTTCACATTTTCCAAAAAAAAAAAAAAAAAAAAAAAAAAAAAAAAAAATGAGGTTAAGGGTTGATCGCTGATCCTGATGCAGCCAGCCCTCCTATTTTGGTTCAAATGCCGGTTCATTGTAGGGCTCACAGTTTAGCTGGGATGCCAAATTTCAATAAAATGGAGCTATTCAATACAAAAGTATTTCCATTGGAAAAGAACGCAGTGCACACTTCTCGGAAAGGTTCTATTTTCGGTGCTTATTTTCGTGCCATGGTAGCAAACTACAGTACACGTATAGGTCAGACTGCCTAATTTAGGTTCGCTTCCGTAGGTTTAATTGCGGCGTTACTATGAACTTCTAAACCTATTACCATAGATCATAAAGAACTCTCTGTTGTGCAGCGGCATTTAAAAAGATTGTGTGTTAACTATATGTAAGGAGAGAGGAGAGATTATGAAAGTATTTTGATTAATTAGGTCCTCAGGGGTTGATGTTGATCTTCTTCTTCCCTTCTCCGATGATGTTTCGGCTGACTTATAGTTGCTCCGGCGAGATTCTTCTGGCTGGAATTCTGGTTATCCGGATATAACAGGGAAAGGAAAATGATAATGATATTGACACCATAATCAACCGATTTATGTTTTTTCACTTCACACATTTCTTTATTGTTCACAGTCCATAATATTGGGCGGAGAAACTGCTACTCCGTGAAGGATTTAAGGTGCATTGTGTGTCACTTTCGCATGATCACGTCTCTTTTTCTAGAAATCTGTTCCTTTAGCACGATCACAGAAGTTAGCACTTGAATTCCTTGCCCAATTAGATAGCTAGCTGCGTGCGTAATAACCAATGTCAATTAACTATCCTGAAATGACAAGAGCGCCTGAAGAATGGACGTTACAGTGTAAAGTCTCGCCTAAACTTAAAATTAACACTCATTCGTCAATTAATAAAACTGAAGCTGCACTATCTCGGTCGTAGATACATAAAACTTACTGGCAGTGCTCTTGTACGCTGTTCAAAAGTTATTCCTCGACTATCCAGCGTTTGCCCAGTGATCTCTGATTTATGAAACCTTTTCCCTCATGTATTATAACAAAGACGTAGTTTCAATGCGGAAGAACTTGTTTGTCCTTGACACAACTTTACTATTGCTTCATGGAGCATTCGGGGGTGGGTTTGTTTATAAAGCACATACTTTCTCTCAGGTCAATCTTAACGGCCGCTTGGGTGCCGCATTCCTGCAGGAATACAGCCTTCCACCAAATAATCGCACATATCTTCCTAGAGCCAGCCAATATCTGATTCATATTACAGAGAACAAACGTAAACTTGAAATTACAATACATAGACTAATAATAATAACTTGCAATTATGGTATATGTAGTACATTTAACCTTACAACCATGATCTATCCATATATCTTACTTGGCAAGTAATTAATTTATTCCTTATGGATAATTATGAGGGTGTCTAATTATTCCGGTTTCAGTTAGCAACGTCCTTAAGACATTTTATTTGGGTATATAACACTGTTTCTTAAGAATATAATTCTACTAATAATATAAAGGGTGTGGAATGCTATTTGACATTTGTTGAGCTTCTATACAACCACGTGTTTGACTTATGTGGTATATTTTCTAACCGATTTTCTAACAGATGACTTCTCACAGATACCTAGCAAAAGATAAGCATGAACAACGCTTTTAAATACGTTTAGTAAGGCATGAAACTTCAAATACTAAAATAAAATTGAATCCGGCAATCATTAAAAATAATCCCTGTAGATAATTGAACCGCTCTGGAAATGTAATCGTTTTCAGTCCTGTGTCACCTGATGATAATAAGAAATCATTTCTTTAAATAAAACCATGCCAAGAAAGCTAATGATAGTAGTAATCTTCATTCCATTTACATGCAATCAAAAAATCCAATAAATGCAATAAAAAATCCAAGAAATTGTCTTTAAGAAACACAAATCACAGATATTAACCAACAAGCAGTGAAATGTCTCAAGCTGTTAAGTGCTTAAAAGATAACAGTGTGCACTTTTCAATTTAGGCTGTAACGTAAACAGTTTATACGAAAGGGATAATGAGTTCTATACTAACAGTGCTGAATGTTGAGGGAAAAGGCAACCGATACTTTCTTCGTGGAAAACGTATGTGAATCAAATCGAACTTTAAGTGATAAGAATAGTACTCAAGCGATAGATATAAATGTGATGCAACAATGGCAATTATACTTCACACAAATTTGATAAGACATCTTTCTGAATACAACTTTTGGTATTAGTGTGAAGTGATCACATTCCAATGTGCGTTCCAAAATGTTTGAGAATTTGGCCTAATTGACCTGTTCCTATAGTTCATACATCTGCGGTAGGGTCGTCGAACATCTGCGGTTCCTGGCGATGTATAAAACAAGCCCTGCCGAGGATATCTTCAGGGTTTCCTTCGTCAATTTCTTCAGTTCTAACCTGTTCGTCTAATTAGTCTCGTGCCAGAATTTTTGCTACTATTCCTGCTTTTCATACCTTACAGGGATCTTAGGAACCTAATCTGTGCGACTTATAATCCCTTTCTGTCCATTTTTCTGAGATTCTATGCTTCACTTCAATACATTAAAGCAGGCTTGAATATAATATGTACTACAAATGCATACCTTGCTGGCCCTGGTGGTCTAGTGTAACCATACTACATCGTAGATCCAAGATGGCGGGTTCAATCCCGGTCAGGGTCGATGAGTTTTTTCGGGCGTAAAAATCCTAAGTATGACTTCCTTTGAATATTGCAATAATGTAGTAGTAGTTTGAATATTTAATGCATTATTATTACTAGTAGTTTGAATCATGCATTAGTATAGTAGGAAGTAGTAGTAGTAGTAGTAGTAGTAGTAGTAGTAATAGTAGAAGTAGTAGTAGTAGTAGTAGTAGTAGTAGTAGAAGTATTAGTAGAAGTAGTAGTAGTAGTAGTAGTAGTAGTAGTAATAGTAGAAGTAATAGTAGTGGTAGTAGTAGTAATAGTAGTAGTAGTAGTAGAAGTATTAGTAGTAGTAATAGTAGTAGTAGTAGTAGTAGAAGTATTAATAGTAGTAGTAGTAGTAGTAGTAGTAGTAGTGGTAGAAGTATTAGTAGAAGTAGTAGTAGTGGTGGTAGTGGTAGTAGTAGTAATAGTAGTAATAGTAGAAGCAATAGTAGTGGTAGTAGTAGTAATAGTAGTAGTAGTACAAGTATTAGTAGAAGTAGTAGTAGTAGTAGTAGTAGTAATAGTAGTAATAGTAGAAGTAATAGTAGTGGTAGTAGTAGTAATAGTAGTAGCAGTAGTAGAAGTATTAATAGTAGTAGTAGTAGTAGTAGTAGTAGTAGTAGTAGAAGTATTAGTAGAAGTAGTAGTAGTAGTAGTAGTAGTAGTAGTGATAGTAGTAGTAGTAGTAGTGATAGTAGAAGTAATAGTAGTGGTAGTAGTAATAGTAATAGTAGTAGTACTAGTAGTAGTAGTAGAAGTATTAGTAGAAGTAATAGTAGTAGTAGTAGTAGTAGTAGTAGTAATGGTAGAAGTAATAGTAGTAGTTTGAATATTGTAAATATGTAGTAATGTAGTAATTAATCATGTGAACAATTTTGTAAACAACTGTAGTTAGCAAAGCTATTTTAACGTGCACTTTTTGTAGTAGTTGTGATAGAAGAAATGCTGTATTTAAGAACAAATAAGAAGCCGTAACTTTGCGGAGGGACGAAGCCACGCCTTTTTTTTTTAAATACAATTTACTAGTACCTCTGTCAGATCTTACAAATTACTCATTTTGGGTAAGTCAGCACTTAAAAAAAGAATTTTATTTTTTTAGGTATAAAACATGTTTTCTTAAATATTAGTCTTGAGTGTTGTATTTTTGGGCAATGGTCGGTTAGTTAACCTAACAAAGGGCAAACACAATGGCATATAAAGAATGAAGCATGATACAAGCCCAAATACAGAAAATAGCAAAAATGTATATTTATTTATTTAGCATTTTACTGCCAACAGAAATTTACAGTTAACGGTACCTTGAATGCAGTAATTTGTTTCTATGTAACGTGATACATCTGCCGACAACGACCATGTTCTCTGGCATTCATAAACAATTCCAGAACAAACGAGAATAAAGAACCACATATACCTCATAAACAAAATGCCCATAATGGCTGCTTCGGTGAGATGTTTTACTTGGTACAGTTGGTGCTGTTATTTTCGTTAGTTATTTTATGGATCGTAATAAATCATACTGGCATTTTATAATCGCCATAAGTTCAGGGTCATCAAGTAAGCTATTGCTTATACATACAAGAACATTTTAGCACCATTCAGAAAGTTATCTTTTAGGAAAAGTTTGTTCAATTTTATAAACTTTTACTGAAAAAATTAATTATATAAAACAAATGTTCATAAAAGACACATTTTACATTATATTTTATAAAATAGGAATCAATAGTACAATTTGGATCGAAATCCATGTACACTCTATTTGATTACAGTGCTGATTTTAAAATTTATAATGCACATTATTGAAGTACGAAGATTGTCACAGCCAGAGTCGATGTAATTGGGAGCATTTTCCGCAATTTTGGGCTGTAGAACACGTAAAATTGTTCTTTCAACCGTTTCGGCTACAGCTTGGGCAGCCATCTTCGGTGGCGTGGTAGGATTGTCTTTCTCGGGATCTCATCCTCATTTCATTCACATGATTGAAAATTTCTTTTTTACTGCTACAGAAGTTTACAACGAAGTCTTGCATTTACAGCTTTATTTATGAACAATTATATAGTTGGTTTAATTTTTATTTATTTTAATCCTTGTGAATTTGTATTCTAGAAAAAAAAAGCCCAAATTATTTCTATGTTCTAGACATCAGCCATGGCTTGTAGGCATACAACAATTAAAATAGATTTGTAAAAATGATCTTCACCTGCGGTTGGTACCATTCTCCCATCTATCCTTCCCTATAATTTACCCTTCAATATTCAAACTGACGTGTTTTATTGTTTAAATTAAATATATCAGAGTACACCATTTTCTACGCATGACAAAGAAAAAACTATATTTCACTTTTCAATATTGCAATACACTTCTCACATCTTTGAATTAACATTTCCTTCCCCCCCCACAGAATAATCAGAAATATTGTATGCAAAATAGGCATAAACATCATGCATCACTTCTTCGTCACACTTAAATTTTCTTTCTCGAAGGTCCTTCTTGAGTTTTATAAGAGGAGAAAGGCGACCGAAATCTGTCACTAGTAGTGCGCTTACTACTGCAGATCAGTTTTGTTTTCCCCCGGAGTGTTTTGCCTATGGGCAAGCGCATCGTTCATTAGCCGCGTCTCGGTGATAGGCGGCAGATTTAAAAAAAAACAGTGATAACAATCGCAGGCTGTCAAATCGGAGAACCGAAGGTACCCTACTAATAACTCTGTCTTGTAAAAACTAATTGTGAATTGCTCTCATGATTTCGCAGCGGAGAGTCCTGTTGAAAACACAAACAACTCTATCTTAAAAAAAATGCCTTATAATTCTTTCATCATGAGTGATGAATTGTATATAAAGACACGCTGTGCTGTTGTAAACACACAACGCATAATGCACTTTATGTATACTGTGGAATTAAGAACCGAACAACACACGTCCCTAAACAGCTACGACAATCGGCAAGGTCAATAAGTAACCAAGCAGGTTTGCTACTCCCTCCACGGTGAGAACAAGTGGTGGGGGATCGCTGATCGCACGGTACATTGTAAAATACCGCGCAGTTGTCAGAGATTCTGCTGCTAGAGCGAATGAGTGAGTGAGATCAACAAAGCAACATTTTTCTTCAGAAACTCGCCTTACTAACATTGCAGTCACGAAATTGTTCCGCACTAACACGGGAACAGGACGTCCATTTTTTGTTTCCTACATTCTCTATTTGTCTTGGGTCTTTTTGTTGTAAGAGATGAATCTTTTTGTGCCCGGACATTAAAATTATTGCTGTTACTACTCCCCCGGGAGCACTGCTACCCCAGGATTTCCCACCCTGCTTGATAAACGGGTAGCGCATTTTGGAACTGTCGACGCAACTGTGGGAGGCGTAATTGAAAACATGCCGAGGACGAGCGGGAACATGCAATGATCTGGATATTGCGGAACCTGATGGTAATGTCCTTAGCATATATTTTACATGCCCGACTGCATGGCGCTCGTATCTATAGACCCTACTTTCGTTACCTTTTCATATTTTTACTGCCGCTTTCTGAATCAGAACGTAATCTTAGTAGTTATTTCCTTGAAATTTTGCACAGCTGTTCCTTAGACAAAACCAATAATATCAAATAGTTATATGGCCCCATTCAAACTTCTTAATTAAGAAATAAATATTATTTTACTTTGATGCAGAGTCCCCATGAACTCCAATCATTGCCTAAATATCATACCAACGAGAGCTAGAAAGCATGCTGTTGAACATGTGAGGACATTATTGTTCTCAGAATGTTTAATGGAATGCCTTAGCTATTCAACACACTCAGCGTCACTAGTGCACTATCTGTAGACGGACGAATACAAAGTTGTCGAGTAATGGTGTAAACGACACGCCCTAAAGTGATGTTCTCCTAAAATGAGCACTGTGTATAAATTATAATTGTGAGAAGTGTTAGGAGCGTGATAGAAAGTCAGGCGAGAACCTTGAGACAATGAAATTTAGTCATGTCGAACGGTGGGCCATGGGGTGCCATACTTTCGACAAAGATGTAATAGAATAGCAGGCGCACCACCTCTAGGTCATGTTGCCCTTGAAGCGCATGGCTCATTTTCTGCAGGAGGAACGTCCTTGGCGGACCATGAGGGAGTTAGCCGTATTTGTCAGAACAAGTCGGATTTCAGTGTTGCCGAAAATAGTTGCTTCTCAGTCATAACAAAAACGGCTTCGTTACGGATGGCCAACTTCTTCTAGAAGAGTGGCAACTGAGGATAAAAATGTAGCGGTTTACATTGAAGGAATGTTAAAGTCTTCAGGTTCCAGAATAAATGGTTCATTAATTATGAAAATGCTGTTACTTTCTTTCCGTCTCTCCACTTTCCTTTGTTTTCCTCCCAGTTCGCAAAGAACTACTTAAGATTATTTTAAAAAATGAAAGTAGCTTTAACCGGCTAGAGAACTAAAGTTTAAATGAAATTAAATTTGGTTCTGTTTATACAGAAGGTGCCAAAAATGTACACACAGCTCAAGCAAAGAAAAAACTGTGTTAATATAACAAAACTGAATTCACCCAAACAGAAAATGATGAACACTAATCATCTTACTCTTTCTCAGTTACAATAGTTGCTCGGTGTCGATACATTTCTGAGCACGTTGAACTACTGAATGAGCAACGTTTGCGAAAGTGTCCTCAGCGATTGTAGCATATGCTATTTAAATTTCTTCCCGAAGTGCTGCCAAGGTAGCTGGTTTTCTACGGTATACAATATCTTTAAGAGTTCCCCATAGGTAAAATTCCAATGGAGTTAGACCAGGAGAACGCGGGGGAAACTCAATCGGACCTCTTCGTCCTATCCAGTGCCTTGGAAGATTGCCATCAAGGTATGCACGTACATTTAGGTGGCAATGTGGTGGTGCATCATCCTGTTGGAAGTAAACTTTCTCATTTTACAGAACATCATACGATAATCACAGATTCATTTGTTCATTGTTGATTTACGATAATCTTGACTTCATTTATTCATTGTTGATTTACTTATCACATAGCAACGCTATCATAATGTATGTGAGTCACGTCTGTTTACGGTACATCATACTACACATTACTGTTGTTTTTCGATCAAACTTTGAAATATATTAAATAGATATCTACTGTGAAATTGTGTATACATTTTTTGGCACCCTCAGTAGTTTCGCACTTATTGACATTTGCTACTAGATTGAACTACAATTTCTTCACAATCTTCAGTACTTCAATTTCCTGCTGCACCCTCTAGTTTGTGCTTTTGTAAATGTTTCAGCGAACTTTACTCTGTGCGGCTTACTTTGTTATTCTTAATTTATGCTCTGATACACTACTAGCGATACGTGAACAGCTGCCTGAAACTATCTGGGCGCGTTTTCCATATTGTTACTGACTGCATGGTATTTCTCTCGGCGCTATTTTTCGGATACAACCTTGCCATAGAACGATCTAACAGAATGCCGCCAATTAAGCAACTCAGGTACTAAATTTTTGCCTTAAAAGGAAAAATAATTATGCAAATTAAAAAATTATATTTATTTTACTCCATTTTAAAGCTCCACCACTAGTATGCAGGACCCCGCCTACTTCTTCATATATTAGACTCAATAAAAAATTCATCAAACTTAACATTTTTATGTCGTTATTTCTGCGTTTTATGTTACAAACAGGTTTGTATTGTGTTGCTATCTCCTAGCCAGCCACCAAATGTGTTGCATTGGTAATGCAACTTCCAAACAAATTAATATTGTGCAATTTAATTCCAATATATGGTTTCTCTACACAGTTACACATTTCATTGCATTAACTGGGAGGGGCTGTATTCTTCCTTGTTATTTTCACACATGTATTAGTGAACAACCTCTATCTTAGAATAAGTTTTGAGAACAGAGGTAATCTGTAAATAGTATTAAATGCACATTTACAGAAAATTATTTTACTTAAATGTAAATGTTTCAATGCAAAAAATGTCACTTGTGATAAATGTTCGTCAAATTACAGTGAAAATATTCTGCAAAGGTTGGTTAACAAATCTAGGCACAATTTCTAGTTTATGTTCGCTCTTATTAGCATTTGCAAAATGTTAATAATTTGAAAAAATAGCAAAATTTTTATAAAAAATGATTCAGGGGAATCAAAATTAATTTCCCTTCAAGTATTGAGTGATAATAAAATAAATAACTGATCTAATAGTCCTAATAATATAAAATGAGGGGGAGAGGAATGTTTGCTTCAATATTACTGTTTCAAGCAAGCTTTTGATAATTAATCTTTTTTTGGTAAACAGTTTTATAAAAAGCGTATATGTCGGAAATCAATTATCATAAAGAAACAAATTTTGGTACATTACTTGCTAATGACAATTATATTGTATGCGAAATTGAACCCAACAGCTTAAAAGCTGTAGTAACGAATTTTAGCGCCAGTCATAGAAATTTGAAATTTACCGGAACTTTCAAATGATAAATGTTGGTTATGCAACAGAAATACATTCAATGCAACAACCAGAGAGCGGAAAAATATTAACTTTTATAAATTTTCTCCTAAATAATTAATTTAACATCTCACCCCCACGCTTCAACAACGTGACAAATATATTCAGCCACAATAGCCATTGTTGCGCTACTGTATAATGATCAAAATATTCATAAGCTAAACACCCTTAATAAGAACGGACATGAAAATGAATAAGTTCTTAAATAAAAATACTTTCCCCATATCTACGCCATCCGGTTAGGTGTCCTGACCCTCAGTTTGGGAACCACTGCTGTAAAGTGTGGACCATTAATCGTACAGTAGGTGAAACAAAAGTTTTTTTTTTTACTTTAACATGTGTAGAATCCAATAAGTTCAATATCAAATTTCATAATGTTATCTAAAATTTTCACTTTTGGAACAAATCTGTATAATTTATTACATATTTTTCTATTTTTATTTTATACTTATTTCACTAAATTTGTGACACTTAAATTTTTTTAATTTTTATCAGTGCCAATTAAAAATCTCTATGCCAACTGAATTGTTAGAATTCAACTATAAGGCGTAACCGACCCTTCCTTGTTTCAACCTGCCGGTGAATTTTGTAGAGAACAGATCTGAGCTCAATGTTTGTCTTCTAATGTCCCGCACATAACACAAATATTTAATTGTATTTAGAAATTATTTTCTGAAACATGCTTATTAATCTGAATGTTTTTATTAAAATTATTGGAACAATTTAACTCCGCCTGGGAAGAAATTATAAAAAAGTTAATAAATTAGTATACGCACTCTTTTTAAAACCATTTAGTAGTAATTTTATTATGGCAGGTTTACAAGCACATAAATAATTATACCTACCGCATGCATGCTCGTAACAAACAAAAAATATTATACCAAAAAACGGTACAATTGCCTTAGTATCTATACATACAAATATGCGCATATTCATCATACATTTTCTATGAATAGTTTCATATGCATATGGCTGTTTCCGAACTGATGATACAAGCTTTCAAAAATAACCAAGAACGGCAGATGTACCAATTTGAGATCAGGAACCCTGGTCTGTAAATGAAGGAGTCGAAAGTTATAAGCGAAATTCGTTGTGTGTAGATTAATAACTTAATTTATCTCCAAAAACTTGCAGCGGTTTATTAAGAGGACTTTGTATTTAGTGGGGAGAATAATTATCTGCCCCCACGTTGAGATGCCATGTTAGCGGCTGATTCATGAAGGATGACGATGTTTCCTGTTGAGGTAGTATCTCTGCCGAGAAAGAAGTCTACGTTGATCCCTCCTGCTGCCGGGATCGTCTCAGGGATGCTGAAATTACTATAAGGTTTTTCTGGACTTTAACCAGGGAAGGAAACGAGAGGAAAATCACTGAGAAGACACTGTGGAAGTTGCGGATTAAAGTTTCACCATTAATTAAACTGTTCATACTTCACTTTAATGTTCCTTTTCCTTAGACGACACTTTCATACCATTAGCAAGGGTGTGGAGAGTTTTAAATGTTTGTTGACCCTATACTTATAAATTCTATAGTCGCTCGCATTGCATATTCAAAATTACACTATCACTATCTTCCAAACAAATAGAGTTTTACTGTTCTATTTCACCAGTTATATTTCTCTTTATCTAATTTCTCTCTTTCTCTATCAAATTTCCCGAAGCGAACTGTATATTCTCGTCTCTCGAAGAAGCTAACCGCCAACTCTCGTCTCTTACCTTCAAATTAATGAAAAAGCCTTAAAAACGCTTTCATTAGACTTTCTACAAGTCTTTTACGGGAATTCAAATTTCTAAACATAGCAGAAGCGTCACCAAATTTCCTTCCTATTGGCTTAATCTGTTGCCACTGGAAATTTCTCGAAAAGGCATTTTGAAATCCGAGAACTCCTTGGCTAGACTTAATTCATTGTGTGTTAGCTGGAAACGTTTTTGAGGGAGCGAGAATTTCTCTTTTTTAGGAGACGGTTGTCCAAGGCCATTCACCAGTCTTTTTCAAGGACATTTTTACTTTGATAAAAAGAAAGGTCCCCTAGCTATTGAGTATATGACCTTGCTTATGGCACAAGAAAGTCGGTTTTGTTACATGAAAGTTTTCATCTTTCAAGCCAAAATTTGCGATTCTGAACAATCTACATCATTTTACATAATTTTATCATGAAATCTACGTAAATTAATTAAACAGGATTAAATCTTTATCTTAGTTGATTCATTGTAAGGAACCATATCTGGATGTACCGTTGCAAACTTTCATAAAAGTGCTACAATCACAACAGATGTACCCACTGGAACTGCCCTGGTGTTGTTCGAACAATGTCACAGGCAGCAAGAAGTCTTGCCAGGGGTTCCTCTTCAGTCGAGACTGCAGTTTTGTACACAAGATTGTTCGCATAACCCCACAGGAAGAAATATAAAGTGGGGTCAGATCAGGTGAACGAGCTGGCCACGAAACAGGACCTTCTGTCAGCAGGAGTCAAAACATGCGCTTTCTGACGATAGTAAGGATATAGCTGCTCTTCCCGTAATACTTTCAGCGACTGTGCACGACACACCTTTCATAATCAACTGAGCGAGTGCTGATACAAGGCTTCGAGCAAGGCACCTTCTTCCATGGCGGTTGTGCGTACACTGTGTCGTTCTCAATCGTGGTACCACTTGTCGTTAACTGTTAGAACAGTCGTGGAAACATGCCTCCTACAAGAGTACTTGGCGCGACCCTGTCAGTTTCCCTACTGTTCCCACTGGCTTGTCCGAAGCATGTCTGCGTATTCTGCAACCGTATACTCTACTGCACAAGGCTGCTCCGTACATTTCAATTGGCAAACACAGGCGTTTACATCTGGACTAACCATGTCCGATACACATCACGTTATCAGCATTGCAATAGTAGAGTTTCCTGTACACATCCCTCATGATGCACACCTACATTTGGTCAAGCTAGCAAGTATATGTAATGACATTAATGTATTACTTCGTACAATTAACGATTTGTAAGTTCTGGTATTCCCGTTACATAGTATACCACAACAATGTTGACTTATAGCTTTCGATTCCGCCGTTTCCGGACCAGGGTTTCTGGTCTAAATTGATGCATTTTCCCTTCTCTATCATTCCTGAAAGTTTGCATCATCAAGTTGGTAACATGCTGTACAAGCATATGTGGAAATCTACCCCCTAAGCCCCCTTCCTGTTACTCACCCTTCTTCCCAACTACCCTCTATTCTCTATAATCATTACACTCTATGTCGGATTTTCGTCAGAAATATTCCCGATATGTGTGTGTATCTCCCATGCACCAATACTTCTAATCAGGCATTCAAACTTCCGTTGGAATTCAGAAATTGTGTGGTAAATACTGATATCCTAAAAGCTCTTTCCTGCATTCTGTCAGAATATGGCTCCAGGTATCGCTTTCTCTGCGGAGTTTGAATTTTTTTTTCGGAAACATTAATATTTTTCCCCCTTCTATTTCTGAGCCATACGATTCCACTTCTTTCTTCTCTTTCTCTTCCACAGATATCTAAGTAAAATTCTCTCACCCACATGTGACCTATATGAACCTGCAGGCTAAGCGAGACTCTTTCAGTCTATCGTGACTCAGTGTTTTGTCCCGCAAACGTTTATTTACTGTCTTCCAGTCACTGTACGTAATGTTACGTTTCGTTAACCAAATATACGGCCGTCCAATTTGTTCTAAGCCTTTCTTTATTTCTAATGCTCTACTTTTCCCTTATTTTCTCCTTCAGACACAATGCTCGAAAAGGTGCTTCATACCCTTATATTACTCTTAACACATACGTAATTAAGTTTATTTTTAAATTTACACTTTCGCTGCAAGCACCAAGCTCTTTAAGAACCTCGCAAATTGCTGACCCATCCCTACCTGTAGTATGTTTTTCATAAACTGCATTCGCCGGATCCAGACCGCCACGGATGGCCGAGGTCATTAAGGTGCGGATTGTGAGCGGGAGGTTCGAATCCCGCAAGGACCACCCTCCTTGACTGAGGTTTTTTTCCAGGTTTTCTCAGTCCTCATAATTGGCAAATGCCGGGGAGCTTCCCTAAACTTAGGCCTGGAACGTTTCCTTCCTTAAAAAAAATATTTTCTCAATATATCATTTCATCTCATGTATCACCAGTATCCAGTGTCTCAGTAGTAAAAACGGGCGTTAAGCACCATTTAAAAAAAAGTACCGGATCCAGTTCGTGGTATTTTCAAATTTTAGTCCTGAGCACCATAGTTTACCTAACATCGCCTCATGTATTATCTCCATTGTGTTCAGCGATGTTTTTGGAATTTTGACCAAAAAAAATTACACTCTATGTCTTTATGTGCACTTACAATTTGTAATATGTTTCAGTTTTCATGTCTGTAAATGCCGTTCTTCATATATTAAATGTTGTTATTATTATTATTATTATTATTATTATTATTGTCTTATATTTTATTATTTGTTTTTCTTTCAAATGGTATGTCGTTTTAAGCATGTACGGGCTACGATCCATGCACAAAATATATTTGCATATAATGTGTATATAGAATATTATAATGATAAAGATACACCTTACTATATGCACTTGCGTTTTGTGGCCAAAATATTTTTCTCAGCTCCCGTTCGTAGCATTGACCTCCAAAAACGTGAATTTCCGCATTCTCCCACCTCTCTTGTCTGCTGTACACCGCAAGATGAAATGTTCTTGAACGTTAGTTTTAGCCTTTAACTTTCTCCTCATTGATTGCCATTCCCCATTTCTCACAGTATATCTTTAGGCATTTATTTTCCTTTGCAATCCGTTTATTTTTATCAACATGAACATCAGATAATCCGCATAAAGGGTTTACGCCAATGCAATGATTCTCCTTTGGACAAGGGATGAGAGGGACCATAGTTTCATCTCCTGTAACAATGGTTTGCAGAACTTCTCTCTCGTTGCCACGACAGAGCTCCAAAGTACCTCACAACAAATGACTCGATTGCTGCTTTTGGACTGAGGAAAGAAGTCTAGACACCCACCTTGCACTAACCTTATTCGTGTTTAAATGTTCATGAATAATTCGAAGGATGTTGTTTTAGAAAGGCCCGACCTTGCTGCTATTTCTGTAAGTTTGAGTCGCCAGTCTTCCATAATTTCTCTTTCCACAAAAGCGATGTTTTCAGGAGAGAGCATCTCCAAGGGTCGACCTGAACGCTGTTCGTCTTCAATGCTTTCTCGGCCCATTTGAAAAAGTTTGGCCCATTCTTTTGCACTTGAACATAAGGTGAATGTTTCTCCATATATACCGTCAAATCGCTGCTTAATTTCATTTGTAGTAAGTCCTTCTTTTGTGAAGAACTTAATAACAGCTGGATACTCCATTTTGAACATGTCACAATCTTCTACACATAGCCTTCTTTATGCAACTATATCTGAACAACTGAACACAGCGGAGCGGAAGTTATAGCTACAATTACTTAACAGATAAGGTATGACATTAGATAAGGTTTTTGTGAAACTTGTGGACCTACCCTTATATCTGCATTTAGATCAAGTTGCAGGCTTCAGATCTCACTGTTAAGTTCAATGTTTACTATTCAGTCCTTTCAATGTAATGGTGCAGTATTATTCCTCGTGAGTCCCAGAATGCAGTCAGTAGCACCTTTCCTGAAGAGGGTTGAGTCTTAAATTACTTTTTGACTGGATATTCAAGGTGTTTCCATTGCATGCTCTGACGCTTGCTTTAAGGCTCAAGGTGTCCATCTCCAGTGACTATTCGTTTCACCTTCATTAGCATAGCGATCCAGTAAGCTAAACGATGACACGTTGTGCTCTTCAGTAAGGTATTTTGGGAACCATCTTGCACAGAATTTACGAAAGATAAGCTCATTGTGATAACTTCAAATGCAAAATCATAGTAAGTCATCGGTCTTCTGAATTATCGCATTAATGTTCAATTATTGCATTAATAATGGGTAAGAATGGACGTCCTGATTTTTGCTTGTTCTTCACGCTTGTCAGACTGTGTTTTAAATGTTCAATCTATTCGCAAACACTTCGCCGCAGTAAAACCTTGTCTTCATATTGTTCTAAAAGATTTTTATGGATTTCGGTTGCTGGTACACATTCAGAGCAAACACAAAAAATAAATAAAATAAAATAAAAACCCTGATTGTTAGACGTTGTTTATCTCTGATGTAAAGGAGCGTGTTTACTACGCAACAACTCAAAGGAAACTGACATGATAACTGTCTTACATTCCACAAGCGGAGACAAAATCACCATCTGTGGACGTGCAAGAGCATTAAGTGATACAGCCAGCATTGTAATCCCTTGCCACATTCATCACCCACTATCGTACTTCTGGAGCATTGAACATCCGCAGTTAATCTATTTTTGTTTACGTTTTAGAGCGTCCTATTGCAAATTGTTCTGACTTCTACGGCTAACTTCTTCACTGTCCATCAACAACCCACCTTCAGCAACGATTGAATCAAATGAACTTAATGCGCCACCTAAATGCGATGTATCTTCCCCTCTGGTGCATCCTTGCCGAAAGTCTGACACCCAATGGACAACCGTCCGATATAGCAAAGTTGCATTGCCACAGGCTTCTCGCAGATCCTCAATTTCTTAATACGTGGCACCTGAATTTTAATTCATATACACACTCTAGGACAGTCCATATTTAAAGCATTATTATTCGTCAGCTTCTTATTCGTCCGTCTACAGATAGCGAAGTGTATTGAACAGCTACACAATTTCTCTAGACATGTTGAGAAGAACAACGCCTTCACATGTTTATTAATAGTGTGGCGAGAGTGTTGTTACTATTTTCTTTCCAGTCTCGTTATGTTATTCTGTGCCTATGACTAAATCTCTTACTACAGAATAGCTTGCATTTAAAATACAGAAATACGGTGTACAAAGTGAAAAGATATGACAAAAGTGCAGTTTGAACTGTATATTGAAATTAATACACTCAAAATTTTCATGTATGCAAATGATGTTATTTTATATCTGCATTTTATTTTTCTGTTTTATGCGTTAATATGCTTTTAAAAATAATTTTAAAATTTAATGATATGGATATGGGTATATATTCAAACTTTCCTCATATATTCCGCTCTCTAACCATAATATATTTTTTTCAGTATCTACTGGAACATATCTCTGTCAACCATGTTACCAATTAAGTTGTCCAAACTTTATTACCTCAGTTTATACCATTTGTCTCTTAATATAGTGCGTGTTTAGTTAGCAGAAATATTTTCTAGGCATTCCTTTAAGTAAAAAGCACAGTACTATCTAAAGTTCAGAAGAAATAAGCAAGACGAATTCACTACATACTTAACCGGCAGTGCAATGTACTTCTAGTCCCCATAATAGAACTCATATATAGGGCTCTCACGTTCTTTAGTTCAGCATATAAAGGCCGCCTTTGAATTAAACGCTATAGACGTCTTTTTTTTTTTTCCTCTATTGTTTTCCTTTCAAGGAAAGGTCCCTCAAGGGGGCATTACCGGAAGCTAAGACTACGACCTTCCGATAATTGCTGTGTTATATTGCTCGCTCTTTAGACGTGGCTTCTCTATTCACCTCCATCTTGACTCATAAATTTCCCCAGCACCTGTTGCAGTCCATTTGTTCTTGTCTTCCCACCTTCTTTAACGGGCAATGCTATGGATCGGCTTCAAAGATAATTGCCAAAATAATTTCACACCTTTCGGTTTTCTTCACTCTGGCTTACAAATTGATGTAATTTCTTGTCCAAAAACGTTAAGAACATAATTTCATACTCTATAGATGAATTCATACATTATAACTATAGGCTGATTTTTATACAATCGAAACCTGATGTTTTGCAAATAAATAAATAATGAAACAAGTTAAGAGTAGAAAAGTCTGATTCGTGTGAGACAGTTACATTATAAAACATCCTTTAGGAAGGAGCTGCGTAAACTAAGCGAATTCTTCACCTAGTAGAATAACTTAAAAAATAACATTAGATCCAGATTTTGGATATATTAATTAATGAAATAAATTATAGCATTAATGCGTAGTACTAGCGGAACAAATTTATAATTCTTGCAATCTACAAATATTACAAAAGAGAAACCACATTTTTAGAATTATTATTATTATTATTATATTATTATTATTATTATTATTATTATTATTATTAAACGAAAAAGTAATGGTATAATATTAATTAAATAAAATATATAACCAATTATAGGCGAAACTACAAGGTGCCAAAAAATGTATGAACACTTTCTCAGTAGATATCTATTTAATTTATTTCAAAATTTGGACCGAAAAATAACAATAATGTGTAGATGATGATCTATAAACAGATGTGGCACACATTACGTTATGTTAGCGTTGCTACAACAAAATGCAACCAAGATTATCGTTTGAAAATAAACCAAACCAAATAAAAAAATAAAAATAATCCTTGTAAAATGAGTGTTTACCTACGTTAAGTTTCGCTTAATTCCTTAACCCTGCTTCTGTGTGCTATCTAGTGAATTGTTCCGCACAATCGAAGAGGGCATATTTATTGTCCGCATAACGTCTCATGGGCTATGTCTACTAGCAACATTTGAATTTTAATATGACTGTAATTTTGTTCATTTACCGCAGTTCTTGTTTTCGGTACAACCGTGACTTCATTACACGGCACCACCATTTGCTCTCTCTTCGATTTCAGCTCTCAAAGTAGACGCGCTTTTTAGGCTGAATGGGCATTAACGTTCAATGCATCCATTAACATATTCTATTAATGTTTACATTCACTTTCGCTTGGTATTCAAGGTAAGCTTAAACATTTTATTTGTAGGATGCACATATGGAAGTTTCACCCAGGCTCCTGTTGCATTCCCACGCCCAAAAATGTGCGGTCTTGGTTGCCTTCGACATGCTAAGTAGCTATGTAACCAGTTATACTTCTGAAACTATTCTTAGACGATGTTGTGGTCTATCCTGCACATCGCTTGCAGTTCTTTCAGGTATATGTTTCGAACTTTCAGTTAGAAGGCATTTCGGGCTCAATAATGTATTGCCAAGTTTGATGGTACTTGTCGCCTTACAACTCGGTATTGAACAATAGTTGTATAGTAGGATATATCCGTAACTTACCAACTATGAGCGATACACATGCATTCTTTCAGAAAAAGAAAATTTTCTTTACTATATATTTGATTGCTTTTAGCGAATTCCGAAGGAATGTAAGATATTGCGGTGTACCGATGGAAAGATTATGGAATAATTGCTCTAAATTTCCATCGATTGTAATTACTAGGCACCTGCAATGAAAACGTGTATATATATCCGTTTACGCTCTAGCGGTCGCAATTTTTCTTTTCTCTCATGAAACTCGGCATATAATCATTAAAGAGTAAATTATTCGTTGATTTCGTTAACCAGTTAAAAATAGCTCTAGCGGCGGCCATTGTTTTTTTTTTTTATTCTGAACGAAAAGCAGGATGTTTCTTCAATATAAATAGATAAAAGCAGTTTCCGAAAATCACGACAATCGGACCATTAGGAATGAGAGTATACCTGAAAAACTAGATGAGGTCAAAGCGAAATTTAAAAATCACTCTAGCGGCCGCAATTTGAAATTGTTTAAAGGATACTGGGCATATATCATTCAAATAAAATAAGAAAAATAGTTTCTGAAAATTAGTGAAATTGGCCTATTAGAAGGGGGTTACTTAAAACCCAAAATTTAACAATCACTCTAGGCCAATAATTTGTTTTGTAACGAAATTTCATATTTACCATTTAATTAGAACATGAAAAATACATTTCTGAAAATTAGAAAAATCGGCCCATTTGAAATGGGGGTTTACCTGAAAACCGAAATTAAAAAAGATCTCTTGGATTTCAATTTTTCTATGTTGTTTTAAAATAAAAAGGGAAAATAATTCAGCATATAAAATATATTTATAACCATTCATATGTTTTATATTTAACAAAAGCATCGCCGTGAATATAGCAAATGTGAAATATTGATTTAATATTGTTTGAGAATTATATTTGTATGTAAGAGCGCTCTGTAATAACCTCCAGAAAAGTTTGCGTTACATGTTTTTACTACAATGATATTTAAATAAAATTGCAAATGGTTGAAAATCAATGATACTTTTGTTTGATTATAGTACGTTGTGTATATTTTCATAGTATATTGTAATTATTTTAAAATTGTAACGTGTTTTTGTTTTATTCATACATATGAACATCTCAGTGTAACTCGGTTATTTTATATTTTAGTGAATGTAAAGATGATATTAAGGGTTTAGTTCAGAAACATGACTATATTTAAAAATGTTTAAAAATACCCACATAGTATAGCTTTGTTTATCAGTGGTCATATATTTAACTTAATATTTTACGAATAATATTTGTGTAATTAATAATAGTTTTAAAAATGTGGTTTCTCTTTAGTAATGCTTATAGACATCAAGATTTCTAATTTTCTTCCTTAATACCAGATAGTAATACCACAACCTATTTCATTCCATTAATTAATAAAGACTTATTTGGATTTTGTATTTTTTTTTTTTTTTAAGTTGCTCTACTTGGTGAGGAATTCGCTTAGTTTACGCAGCTCCTATATGACACTTTGTTTATTGACAGACTGCTATGGCCTAATGCTGATGTGCTTAATTTTTAAAGTGGTTTGAAACAATCCCTGCTATAGTATGTACTTTATAACTAAATTGGTGGATTCGTTAGGCTGTAAAACGCTAATACCTAGATATTATTGAGCAAATCATTCTCTCGTCAAATCATTCTCTCTAGGTAGGCTCAGGCTTTAACGTTTATGGATGTGAGTTGTGGCACTGTGCGCTAACTAACGGAGAGAATCCTCGTGTTCATTACCTACAATGGTAATTGTTGAAGGTACTGCTCATTGCTCGACTGTCTTCGACATAAAAATATTATATCCTAACTTCACTTTCAAAATTTAAAAGTAAAAGCTAGATGCTATCTGACTGCCTAAACCTCCTCTGTTGATTTGCAGTTCTAAATAGGGCAAACATCGAAAATATCTCCATCACTGTCAAAACTACATTTGCATTTCATAAAGCTTAGTTAAAACACAAATCAAACGTTCTCGAAATGTGTACTCGAGTGTCAGCCAATCGTTATTGAAATCACAAAAATGTTCCACTAAAATCCCCATATGTAAAGTCGGTTACGAAAAGCCTATATACAAATTCGGCTCTAAGCCGAGCTGTTATAATGCAGTATTTACAAAACATCTACAAAGCCCTAAATCCAATATTGATAACGCATTGTTCGGCAAATACTAAAGCGCCCTTGTTCATGACACAGGCATAAATTTTACCAACTTTTCTAAGGGTTCAAACAACGGAATATTTAAGTTTGGTATCAAAGGAATGTAAACATTTTAAATGTAATGGCTTGAGAAATATTTGTTGAGGTTTCGTGGATTTTAAATGCAATAAATAAAAGTCATGCACTCCAGGAAAGTATTTCTTATAAACTGCTCAGACCGAGTGAATAATAAAATTATTATTAATTATACCATAGCAGTTTGAACGTATCAGAGTTTTACAGAGTAATATTAATAGTAATAATTTTCGCCATCACTGACTATTTTCTTAAAATGTTGGATTTCAAATTGCAAGCTTTTGCCCAAAAGATAGCATGCAAAAGTTTTCTTAAATTTCTATTTTTCTTTTTCTGTTGTATCCTTCATTAGTTATATTTTCATTATTGCCAAATTTTTGTCTGCACAGAATAGTACGACATATTAAATCCTACTATTAGTACGATATATTAAATCTATTAAGATTAATGTTGGTAATATAATTTACGATGATTCGGAAATTCCAAGATAAATGTATAAGAACTATGAATTTTTGGAATGAAATTAATCACACACTCAGATTGAAGTCAAGCTTTCTTCAAAGTAAAGAAATAAATAAGAAAATGTTAAAATTCGCTAACGAGCAGAGCCCCTGAAATAAAAAGCAAAAGTAAATGGCAAAATTACTTGCAAACGTTGCTGATAATGATAAAGGGTTTACTTCTCTAAGCTTTAACTTAAAGAACAAATTATCAAATATTAGTGAACTTGCTCCAAGAATATTTCCTTGACAATAATATAAAGTCATTAAATCACGTAGGTGCTGCATTGGATGGTGCGCTCTTTCATACTCGCCCAAGATCACGTGACTCCACTGCGCAAATGCACAGTATTTAAGATCCTGCAACCGCACACAAAATGATAGTTTTTTTTTTTTTGAATGGTGTTTAACGCCCGTTTTTACTACTGAGGCACAGGCGGTGGACACTGATGATACATGAAATGAAATAATATATTGGGAAAGGATTTTTTTAAGGAAGGAGACGTTCCAGGCCAACGTTTAGGGTACCTCCCCGGCATTTGCCATTTATGAGGACTGAGGAAAACCTGGAAAAAACCTCAGTCAGGGAGGACAGTCCTGGCGGGATTCGAACCCCAGACCTCCCGCTCACGAATCCGCACCTTGACGATCTCGGTCACCCGTGGCGGTAAAATGTTCAAGTATCATTAAATATCATAAGTGAGGTATTTGATGGTAAAGTAATTAATATTGGTTGTGGCCCTCGCGCTCTCCGAATGTAGTTGGGATTTTTATTTTGCAGTGGTTTTAAACAATGAAGGGGTGAGTTAATTAAATATGCAGCGTGTAGGGAAGGATTTTGGAAGGATTTAATTTGATTATTTTGGATTCTCAGGGGTAATGTTATTTCTTCCTCTCCGATGATTGGTATCTGCTGACTTATATTTTTACTACGGCTGGTGATGAGACTCTGCAGCTGGATACTTTTATGATCCTTGACCATAGGGGAAAGGAGTATACGGAGATTGATAAGATTTTTCGTTATGGGAGATGAAACACAATTTATTGTTCATAAACTATTGCACATAAAATATACTGCCATTATTTCCTGGAGAATATATGCCACTTTCGCACTGGCTATGACGATCACTTTAACGTTCACGCACTTTAATAGCTCTAAAACTCTGATCGACTCCACTAAATTCAACTACTGAGACACAACTGCCTACTCTTCCACAGTGACTTAGAATCTAACGGAGAATACATTTTCTTCTAACAAACAAATGAATTGAACGGAGAGTGTCCCTTGGCCGCAAAATTGCTAAACTAAATAAACTTGGAAGTCTTCGGTCTCTTGAAGCTATCTTTAATCTTTCAAATGTGTTTTTAGAAAAATCTAGAATGTTTTCTCCCATCCTAGCATCTCTATTGGGTAATCTGTTTCCCTCATATTTTTCTCAGCTATATTATTTGTCAGATGGCTTACGTGACTTCGTACATGTACCCACATATGTATTACGTGGAACCATTAGGATCTCCCTTCCAGAGATTATTCCCTTATCTTTTTACCCCTAAAATCGTCAAGTTGTTTATTACGTCTCCCTTGCTTTACAACTCCATAACAGTATACAAGGAAATATCTTACTCAAGTATTCTTCTTTAGAAATTTCTCCAGAAAAAATCGGTTTGCCTCGGCCATCTATACAAATATTGTTACTATACGCAACAGGAATTCCCAGATCATATTATATGGTTACGGTAGCTTTCTGCATTCTTGCAAGAAAGTAACAGTATAAACAATAATTCAACACTTGTACAGGACATAGAAATGAAACTACATTCATGCTTAAAATAACAAAGTTACATAAATTTGCTTACTATAATTACTCTAATTAAATGTGGAGGTGACAGCTCATAAATACATTCTCAAATTACGCTTTGTTTGAAAGACAAGGGGGGTTTAGCATGAATGCCCACACATCAGGCTAATATTAAACATGAGATAAACAGACTTTCAGTAGACGCACTCAGATGATGGCATAATCTAGCGATATGGGGCTTTCACTAAATTAGTGCAACGTAGAATTACATTAGATACAGAATAACATTTTCATTTGCCTATAGTTCCGTACTAGAACCCGCAATTTCAAATTTTACTGGCTTAAACAGCTATAAAATCCTTACACCATGCACTAATTTAGAGAAAGCTCCATTTCACTTTTACATATTTATTGTCACTATTTCCCAAATGCATAACGAATCTCTCATTGCTTTATGTCTGTGTCATGACGTATATAGTTGCGTTCTCTCTTATGGTATGCTGGACACATAGCCCACAGTCAATAGTTTGAGCGTCCCCACAAAGAAGTTACGAAACCAAATTCTATAGGGTTGGATATGCAGTGGTAAGGAAGAGGACATAGCTCATCATGCCAATACATGACTGCAAGTTCGTCCATTGCATATCGCTTACTTACCGCCACGGCTGGCCGAGGTCGTTAAGGCACGGACTAGCGGGATGTCTGGTGTTCGATTTCCACAAGAATTTTCTGTTTCATAAGTGCCAAATGCCGGGGTGGTACCCTAAGGAAGCCTGGAACGCTTCCTTCCTTGAAAAGAAATCCTTTCCCTGTTTATCATTTCATCTCATGTATCATCTGAGTCCAATGCCTGTGTACCTCTGAAGTTAAAAATGAAGTTAACACCACTTGAAAAAAAAACACTGCTTACTAATATTTATAGATATAATAGTTTCTAATATATAGTTATCCATTACGATTACATTTTCCCTTGAAAGATTTTAAAATATTTTTCCCACCATTTACAAATATTTCAACATCATCGCATCGGCTTCGCAGTTTCGGATGTTTTTGACAGATGTAAAAGCAATTGGGAGCCTATCTCCGTTATATGCTTTCTGTAATGTGTAGTGAATTTTGCACAAACAGTGTCATCCACTTTGCACAATACCAGGTCTGATCCAAATAAAGGTAAGTTTCTGTTTATTTGTCGCAGATAAATATCATTTAACTATAATCCAAGCTCAGTATGTAAGCACTAGTTTATTTCTGAGCTTAAGAAATCGATTTTTTGCAACGCAAGCTCAACAGAGAAAACTAGATTCAGTTTAAAGGCGCTGAAGGAGTTAATCAAGAGTTATGATAAACTATTCTTAAAAACAACTGTCGCAAGTAGTCGCAAAAATTTCTTCACCTTATGGAACCTCTTTTTCTTTCCCCTTTTTTAGGAGTAACTGAACTTTCATTAACAACACATGCTAAGATTTAATAGCTTAGCACACTCAGAGACTGCGCATTTTGCCGATATATTATTCTTACGTATTCATGAACATGGCACATATTATTTTACATTGTTTGCTTAACACAACCCTCCACAAATTTGGCTTATTTCCCATTCCGCTTGAAAGTTTTCACTCTTAAGCATTACTGCATTTCTTGTTGCATTTTCTCCTTCTGGGTGTGACTAATGCTCTTCCTCTCACAATATTTTGCCTTAGAGGCCACTTGAATGCATACCAAATAACATCCGAATGAATTAAGCCATTTACGAGGTGCATTAACGTTTATAACACCTCCGATTTTTTTCTCAGGACCGAAACCGATAGAAACCTGTTTTGAAATACGCGGGCACTCGTTGTCAATGCGTATCAGAGATGGCAGTACTGTATGGCACAAACAACTCTAGCGGCAGCGGCGAGAGTGAGGACTGTTTGTGATCTTTAAAATGGCGACGTTTTCATTATAAGATTGGTGTTTCGTTTTGGGATTGAAAAACGACGTCAATGTCCCATCCATTGTCACAATAAATGAAAAGAACGTCCCATTCATGCCGTCATCACGCATCAACATTGCCTGTCAACATGCCACATGCGCAGCCTTATGGTCGTCCGTCAGAATTTGTGGCATCCACCTGGAGGACACTTTTCACATTTTCAGGTCTTCATGCAGAAATGTGTGCACAGATCCCAAGGAACTTTGGAGGCGATGTGTTCCACACTCATTCGGCGAACCTTCAAAACTGCTTTCTCCACTCGCTCAATCATGTCGTTAGACTGGCTTTTGCGAGACCGAGATAGCCTTGGTTTGTTGTCACACCACGATCTGCCTTCCTTGAACTGTCGCATCCATGAACGCACATTAGACACATCCATGACACCACTACCATATCTTTCACTCAACTGGCGATGAATTTCAATCGATGTCAAACCACGCAAATGGAGAAAATGAACGATTACACGCTGTTCATGTAATGAAAATATCACCATTTTGAAGTGTTAAAAACAGTCCTCACTCTCGCCACTGCCGCTAGAGTTCTGTGTGCCATACAGTGCTGCCATCTCTGTCATGCATTAACGAGTGCCTGCGTAGTTTTTTTTTTAAATAAACTGCATGTTTCTATCTGATTCCAGACCTGAGAAAAATATCGGAGGTGTGGAATGCACCTCGTATTTCGCATTAAGGGCTCATCCATTCCTCAAATGGTGAGTTAGTCCATTTGAGCTATTGTTTCTATGAGTTTGTTAAGTCTATAAGATTTCTTATGTTACAAGTTTAGCGTCAATTTAACCAGCAGGTTCAGGTGCTGAGTCTATTTAATTTTTCTATCATAAGTTTTTGTATCACTTTCACTATTGGCTTCGGTTGTTCTTTCAGCAGCTCTGTTCCTAGGTTTTCCAGGTACTGCGGTTCTATTCTACGCTAGTCTAATGTGGCCCGACTGCTTTCCTGAAGGAGTTTGCCTACCTCATTCACGGTCTCCCTCTTCCTCTTCTACCAATACGTAGATCTCATGTGATAGCTATATGTCCCCATTTGCTTCTTGGTAGCCTTGCTACATGTCCGCCCCATTTCCACTTCACGCTTTTTGCACGTTGAGCCACGTCGTTTATTCCCGTCATCTTTCTTAATTCCGCAGATAATATTTTATCCATTAGAGATATTCCTAGTATTTTACGCTCCATTTTACGTTGGCAGATGCTAAAATTATATATCCATTTAGTAGTGTTGGGAATATGCATGAGCCCAGCATGTCTAATCTCAGTTTTCTGCTCAAAGTATTGTCCATCAGTATGAATTTCAATGACCAGAATGTTCTCCATGCTGAGGAAATTATTTTGTTGTTTTGTTGTACAGATACACCAGAAAAAATTCAAAGCAATATTAAAGATTGATGAGATGGAATGAAACACCCAAATTCTGAAAGTTGGTGACGTTTACTCATTGTAGTTATCGCTAATACAAGGATAGGTATCCTTAGGTCCCGGTGTGTGCTAATTTAGCAACCAGATTTAAACGAGTGGAAGAAGGACATTTTCAGCAGCACTTTACTTTCAGGTAAAATTCCTAATCCATTTAGTACTTCCGACAATGAACGCAGGTTTTTACCGGCTAATGTCAGCCGGTTATGGTGCCATATAATATATTCAGGATTAAATATTTACGGAATTTTTATTTCACAGTTCTTAGCCCTATTGTTAAAAACACATTAAAAACATTACTTTACACACATCTTTATTCACCGGCGATGGAATAAATATATCAACTAAAATTAAAAGTCGTCTATAATTTTATTAATTTAAATTAAAGATTTATTTATTAATTAACAATAATATTTATTCTATGCTGCATTATTATGCTCAATGATTGGAATAAAGCAAGATTTTAAGTTTTTTGTATTACATTTCATTTAATACAGTTGTGTTAACAATAAGCAAGTTCCGGTCATATCGAAGCGCAATAAAGAATATTTTAAAAACATGGCATGACTTCAGGAATATATTTATCATACATAAAACACACATAAATTCACATGGGTTGAAGATGGTTGATTTTCATTTTCATGTTTGTCTATACACTCAGCTGTACTAATTATCTTAAAGTTAATGTTAATTTTATTTTCTCCTGCGTGAATGCATGTCACACTTCCAGTATCTTACTGCTTACGAAAGCGATTACTACAGAGACTTATTAACATATAAAATGACTGATCTATCGACAGATGCACCCTGATCATTTGGTGAGTACACTTCATGCATGATGGCGCTCACTTACAACTCAGCACATAGGTACCGAAATCGAAGGCATTCCATGCTCACTCGATTTGATGTCATTGGAATCAAAAGCATGTATTTAATTATGCTAACAGTTGAACAACATGAAGAGGTAGTTCGCCTCGTCTTTGTGAAGCAATCGGGTGTGAAATTGAGACTTGTATTAGGGCAGGAGGTAAACCTTTTGAACACAAATAAAAAAGCATAAAGTTCTGTAAAGAAAAAAGTTTTCCCAATAGTTCCCATGAATATAAGGGAAATGTTTTCAAAAATAACTAGTAATCACATTAAATAATTCGATCTCTTAATTACGATAATTCACATTTGTAAATTTTAGTAAAATGATGAGTCTATTCTTATAATGAAAACAGGGAATTCGCTTGTAACAAACGCCACCAGTAGTTTAGCACTCTGTACCAGGAAACCAATCTCAACTCTACGTGGTTATTTTACACTGAGTGGGTAGGAATACAATTTACTTGCACTAATTAGTAAGGTGTGAAGCTGTACATAGGAAATGCGCGATGACATGCCAGAAGCACGCTTGCATGTAATATGCCCATCTCTGCGCACCGATAGATGCAAACAATGTACCTTTCATCTCATAAAATCTACTTAATGATGTACAACTAAACTAGCTCTAAAGCAGCTCATTTCACACCAACCTCCTTCCATTGAGTTCAGCTCCGTTCCTATAATTTCATTTGTCTGTCATTTTAATGAAACACAGGAAGAAGCCTTTGTAGAATTCAATAGAATATACGCACAGCATTAATCTACTATAAAGTATTGTTAGAACAGAGGAATAGGGAAACTACAGCGTGTTTGGATTTATATTTGTGGAATGTCGTATTGAATAAACCTGACAACTGATCCAATATCGCCCTCAATAGCATTTAATAAAATGAAATATCTTAGTTATGTTGACAGTTTACTTCAAATCAATTTGTATATTACAAGATTTGAGATGAAATTATAATCAGAGGGAAAATAGTTCATAAAGGTCATATTATAAGCAAGGAAGAGAGCATTATAGGACATCATATAACGTGCATAAAGTAATTTATGTAAATGACAATTTATTTTCAACTGCAGACGTGTATGGATAAAACGAAAGGGGCTATTACAATATAAGTAACAAGTGTGGGACATTTAGAACAGAAAAAAATATTAAACACCTTAATTATAAATTAGCCCAATTTTAACCAAAGAATGGTTCAACAGAATGACACGACTGAAATATTAGTCATGTCTGTGATGCTCGCATAGAAACAGAAATTTTTCGCCATGAAATCTTAATTATCGTCGCCATATTCTTATACATGCCATCGCCACATTGTTGCAATTTCATTATTCTACTACTGTACTATAAATGATCATCATTTTTATACATTATATTATAAAAACCAATTTACGCTTAAAAATAAAAGTTTAATATATGTATCCAAACATTAATCAAACTGATACATTTAAAACTACCGCCTCAAATATCTGCTATACCATTGTTGATATCGACGAACTGTTTTCGCTACATTTAAGGGACACTTGGAGTGAATTTTCTAAATTCCACTTTTTTGTATGGAGTGCTGCTAAGTTAATCATTCAATTTGGATAAATTCTTTGGGAACTATATTTCATAGCTTTTATTACCTTGCACAACATGTCTCACGCGGCTCACAAGTTGGCATTTTGCATTTGGAGCTTTGAACCACAAACAACAATTGTATATAAATATATTTAACATACATTTGATGAATGAACTGCGTCACTTTTTAAATCTATAACATATTTTAATATTTAAAATTAATATTTTTTCATAGAAAATTATTATTGGTGTTAGCATGTATTTTATTCTATAGAATGTTACAATGGACACTTGTGCACATTGTAGGAAATTTTAATTGCATTTAAGCAAAAACTGTTAAGCGTGGGGAACTTTGAATGTGTGAAAAATTAAGTTTTGGAAAAAAAAACGCTGTTTTATTAAAAAAAAAAAAAGTGGTGAGAAACTGTGTGACATGCAGAACTCTTTAAACGTAGAGGCCGAAATGAGGGGAGATATGCAAATGTTGACTCTCTGGGCGCCCAAAGTTCAAGGAACCATTTGCAGCGGTTTTAGATTTTTTTGACCGATTGTTGCTAAAAACTCACTCCCAGTGTCCCATAAGCACACATATGGGCTCACAATTCTAACCTATAATAGATTATAAGTGTTTGAAAATATCACTGATTTAAATCAGAGACTTTTATGTTTTAATGAATCAATAGCCATAAGTGTTGCAGAAATTAAACTAAGTAAAGTTTGACTAATTACGGCGTTTAACACATGTTTCAAAAACATATAATTGATGTTAAACTTTTATGCATTAAAAGCATATGAATTAATAACTCGGATTTGTAGAAAATGCCAGTTTTATTAGTGCCAGTTAGAAAAATTATAAACATACAGACATCATTTGTTTACTATCAAACATGGGCAATTTTTCCCCTGGCTTTTTTACACGTTGTTGCCCATTTCGTACTGTTCTATTCTTTTTTTATTTAAAAGTTTTATATTTTTACAGTCAATGACTTTGTTCCAGTGCAGCTGCTATAAAGAATGTGTTGCGGCGATATGCATTTCATAACATTTATCTACGGCTAACAATGTTTTCATTTATATAGAAATACCTTCTTCACTATTAGTAGTATCCTTGTTTTCATTGTGGAAGCAATATTTCTTTACGAGCTCCCGATCTCCGTTTGCTTTACTGACTTGCAAAAAAATAATATTTACAGTTACAGCGCGGCATGGTTCCAATTACAAATATTTTAACAGCAATATTAACACGTAAAAAAACCTTTTGGATGCCACTTGTAAATTTTCAATAAGAACGGAATTGAGCATTATAGCCTTGGAATTTCCGGCGGCACCCCTTCCTTTCAAAATCTGTATATGTTAATAGAAATATTGAAAATTTTAGTAAATATTAATAATATTGCTAACAATATTAAAAATGTGAGTGCATTATTTTTGTGGGGTTCTTTACAAATAACATTATGTTTAAAATTTATAAGAAAAATTATTTAAATTGTTTTCTTATAAAAATGTATTACATACAACTTAAGGTAACTAATAATTTAAAACAATACTTTTTGCAACTTTAATTGTGGTTTAAATTAATTTTTTGTCAAAATATTAAAACGTGTCTTTGTTTCACTGTCTATATTAAACATTTTAAGTGCCTTTTGCTTACCTTTTTAGTGCCCGAATATCTAGTATATGGTAATTAAGTATTTTCAGCTGTTTTTCAGATTTTTCATGAATTATCTGAGGCTAGCTCGATTTTCTAATTAGAAAACAGAAGAAAGTAATCTGCAAGTATGTAACGATAGGCAGCATCGTAAATCAGCAGCTTGCAAAATAATTTCTTCTGAAATGCTAAATAATATGCATGTAATTGCTGCATCAAAACTGGACGTATGTGTTGCAGGTAAGGTACATGCATTTCATAGATTTACGATAACAGGCTTAGATACCTTCAAGTATTTCATTTGATAGATTACGAGATTAAAAAAAGCTGAAATATTATTTAATTGCCATATTACTGTTCACTTGCTTTTAGCGTAGCCGAAGGAATTGCGGTTGTATTCATGAAACAGTTTATAAAATTTTTCTTTAAATCTCCATCGATCCTATCTACTAGGCACTGAAAATGACAATGACAAAAAAACTATATGTATATCGCAATTTTTGTTTTTTCTCAACTAAACTAGGCATATAACCATCACTATAAAACAATTCATCGACTTTGTTTACCAGCAAAATGGACAATTGGGGGTGGGGGTTAATCAAAAGCGAAAACAGTTTGAAAATTTAGATATCGCCCTAGCGGGGTAAATTTTTTCTTCATTAAACTTCATTAAAATAAATTGATAATTGTAGTTACGATAATCAAGGCAAACGGATCATTAGGGAGGTATACCTGAAAAATGAGTGGGGGTTAAAGAGATATTTAAAAATCACTCTAGCGGCCGTAATTTTAATTTTTTGTAAATACTCGATATATGCCATTAAAATAAAATTAGAAAAGAATTTTATAAAAAGCAGTTAAATTGACCATTTTAGAGGATTTACCTGAAACCCTAAATTTAAAAATTGCACAAGCGGTATATTAATATGTCTTTTATCGTAACAAAATTCCGTATATACATTTAAATAGAATAAGAAAAACATTTTTTTTGAAAAACAGGAAAATCAATACATTAGGAGTGGGGGTGTACTTGAAACCCAAAATTTAAAAACTACGCCAGTGGCATTTATACTTTTTTTTCGCAACAAAACTCTCCATAAATAAAATAAGAAAAGTAGAACCTGAAAATCAGGGAAATCCGGCTGTTATAAATTGGAGTTTACCTGAAACCTAAAATTTAAAAATTGCTCTAGCGCCATCAATATTAGTTTGTGCCTTGCAAAATTTTGTATAAACTATTTAAATAAAATAAGAGCAATTGTTTCTGAAAATCAGTGAAATTGGAACATTAGGAGCAGGGGCATACTTGAAAACTGATATTTAAAAAGCGCTCTTGCTTTTAATTTTCTCAATATTGTTTTAAAATAAAGGTACAAATTAATTCAACATATAAACCATACGTATAACGATGTACATGTTTTATATTTAACAAAAGCAACGTCGTGAAGATAGAAAATGTAAAATATTAATGAGATATGTGATTGAGAATTATATTTGTATGTAAGAGCGCTTTGTAATAACCAATGTCCATTATTAACCCTCCCCATAGATGGGAAAAATTCTCCGCTCATTTCGGCATTGATCTTAATCAACCACTACGTCCCTAATCTGAGCCATGCCGTTATTCAGGTGAGTTTAATCCCTGCTCCATCCCCCATTTCGATTTTAGCCCCGATTGTACTTACAGAAAAGTCATCTTTCTGCATTGTCCATTGTCTGCTACTTATCCATATCCCTCAAACGGTTCGTAACCTTCCTCCATGCGTTCTTTCCATTCTCCTGACCCGCCATGCAATGGAGCTCCTCCCTATTGTTCCTATTCCCTTTCTTAATTTGGATGTGTGAGTCTTGTTTCCTCCCATCCCCAGCTGTTTATGATATCAGCATGCCCTAATTGAAGTTTGGTTTCATCACTACAGAGCTCTCTTTGACAGTCCCCATAGATAGAGGAACGTAAGACTGGATTTATTTGGAAGAAGAGACATTTCCTTAATTTAGGGTCAATGTCCAGCACAAGAAAATGTGTTCTCTACCATGGTGAGGTAACTTCATATTAATCCTATTTTTAATTTTGATAATTTTAGATAAACGCATGCTAATATATACAAACTGATCATGAACCCACTTTATAGGGATTGAATAATGAGACATGAAGTTATTTGCGAAATTTAAACCACTTAAATGCAATACATTCCCGATACATAGCTATATGCAACACAATACGTTTCTTGTATATGTCTGATGCTCATTCTGTCTTTAAGACCACAACAGGCTTGCTAGAGCAGAATCTGAAGCCACGTGGGCCACAGAGACTCTGCGCAAATGTTTGTGCAATGTCCATTGTATAAACTGCTAACTCAAACTACCACCGGTTTGCCACATAGAGTCAATGTTGCTCAAGCTGTAACTAAGAGAAGGAACTGGTAAACGCTTCTCAGCAATTGAGTAATGTCACATCCCCAGGGAGAATGCCCAGTACTGTATTGTGTTTACTCGTGTTGTAATCTGAGCGAACATGTGTCAATAATTCATTTGGTGAGGGAGTGTGTGTGACATGCCTGTTGTACAAACTTCAAGGGAAAACCAAGGCCTGTATCAAACATACCGCTCCCCAAACAAAATACCGTTATTAATTATGTTACTATGGCACAGGAGGAACCAATAAAATATCGACAGAAGCACCCACAATCGTGATAGAACAATGCGGCACAGGTTCAAAAGGGAAACCATCTTGTTGTGTGGATGGGAGAAAATCGATAATATATAACATGAAGTAAAGTTGAATTAATTCTAATGAAAATATTATTTAATTATTATTTTTTTAAATATGACATCCTGAAAAATCAATAAAAGAAGTCTCCACTGTAGTTTATTTACTTGAGCCAATTTCATCCCCAATAAAACTGAACTCGCCATGTATACTGGTCTGGCTTGTATTATAAACCATGGCTGCTCTTGTAGCTCCTGCGTTTGCGCTTTTTCTAACTAGTTCTGCATTGTGTTTTAAGTTAAATGCATTCCACGTTGTTTCGCATTTACTTTAAATAAAGTACATCAGCAAATATTAGAGAATATTTATTTTTCTTACTTCGATTCATTTTAAGTCATTTAGTTATCCCATATAAATGGGACAACTTATTTTATTGTTCAGTTATTTATAAATAGGGCCAAGATTTTCAAGTGAAAACCTACATATTTCGTTGCTTACTACTAAATGTAAACTTATGTCAATCGCGTTGATTTTAAAAGAACCTAAATAGCTTTCGGAACTTAAAAATATCCAGGAAGCCATTCAAACCTCGATAATAAAGAAAGAAAGAATACTAATAATAAGAAAAAATAATTTACCATGCCAAAATTTAATATTACAATATTTTGTTAACTTATTGCATAATCTACACGTGGCAGTAGTTCCATTGTTGTCACTTTCGACTCTCACCTGTGAGAAGAGTGCAAGTTGAGACATGTTCAGTTCCGCCTACAGTAAAATGGTGGTGACACGCGACGAATAATATGCTGTTCTGAAATTCTGCTATCGTCTCAGCTCTTCCCTATAAACCCAGCTCGAATATGTTTTAGAATGTTTAAAGAGAATCAATTTCAAAGGTGTGTGTGCTCTAACAGAAGAAAACACTAACATCACTGCTGTCACTGTGAAAGAGAATGGTGAATAACATCAACAACTCTTCAAGAAATTCTGAAAATTTCACTGAGTGCTGCCCATACGTTTGTGACTAAGAACAGCACATGAAACATATTTGTAATAGTGGGTTCCAAGATTGCTGATTCCCGAAAAAAGTAAATTCTCGTTCAGGTTTGCATGCAGTTGAAGAGGAAGATGCGGAGTATCTTTCAAAGGTTACAACTGCTGATGAAATTTGACTACATCGTTTTAATTCTGAGAGCAAACAGCAAAGTTGTGCGTGAAAATCTCCAACATCGTCAAAACCAAAATAGCAAAAGCGGTTGCTTCTACTGGGAAAGTCATGATCATCTCCTTTTCCGATATTCAAGGAACTGCTTACCAGCACGTCGCACCTGCACACAGAACTGTAACTAGGAAATACTACAGAGATGTCCTGAAAACTCTAAAAGGCATATAACACGGAAAAGGCCACATTTTCTTGCAACAAATTGGATGCTGCACGGCCGCACTTCGCAAATGTTGCCGATTATCTCATAAAAATCATATAGTTCAGATTTAGCCTCATGTGATCTTTTCATTTCCCCAAAATTGAAAAATCATCTTCGTAGAAGGCATTTTCATCATCAGAAACATTGGTGAAGAGTGCGGGGGCGATCCTGAAAAACCTGTCAAAAATGTCTTTGAAGACGGGCAGAAACGCTTGGAATTACTTTGAGAAATATGGTCAAATTTATGATAGTGAGTAAAGGTATGTTGTCAACAAATATATGATCATTCTTTATTGAATAGCTTTCGTAGTTCGTGGAGATGGAGATAAGCGTTGAAAAACGTACATGAGGTGTGACTTACTGACTTTTACCAGAGGAAAAGAAGAAGAAAAGCAAGACTATCTGCTATCCCCTTCTAAAGCTACCATTGCTATCAATCATGTTTTTTACAATGCCATCGCTCTCCCAGTATTCGCTTTCCAGTTTTCCTACATGTTTGCAGAAACCTTGCCAATCAGTTTTTGTCACCAGCAAAATGCCATGGAGGGTAATGTCTTGTACATTTTTAAGGGATAAATCTTCTGTTATATTCCTCTCTTTAACTGTTCTTTTAACTTTAGCCCAGAATAGTCCAACGGGATTCACAGCTCACATTTATCACCGTGTGGCCTGAGATTGCAAATATGTATTCACTTTAGGTCTTTTAGTTCCAGTAAGTACACAGAGCTCTGGTCGGTAAACAGAATTGCCAACTAAGCTCCTTTATTCTGCAACCGTTCTTGAGGCGCTAGATCTAAAACCATAATTGATGCACCCTATTTAAAACGGGTTAATTTTACTGAGAAATAAAAATATTTTTGGCTTCAATATTACAGTTAGCAATACGTAATTTCTTTCCAAAGTAAGTTAATGAAATATTTCTCCTTAATATGAAAAAAGCATAATCAAAAGCAATTTTTGTATTAGTTATAAAATAATTAAATTTGAAACCATGTACAATATTAGCTTTTATTGTGATCGAGTGTATAATATTATAGTTATGAGGGTTTATTTAAAAAATAAAATTAGGCTACAGTCTTCAGAATAGAAGGGGCACTGTACACCATAAATGTATAGTTTATAAATGTAAGAAATATATAACAAATAAAAAACATAAAATAGAATTCTTGTCTTATCAACCCCTAATATGTAAACCGAAAACTTGACTCAAAATATGGTTACTTTCCAGCCTCCATATGCCTTTTTTCCCCTCACAAATTTCACCATCCATTCATCCCTTAAGGAAAGATATATAAGCAGCGCATTTTATTCTTCTGTATTAGTTGTCTTTCCATTGTAATCGTTTTATCTGTTGTAAGATTGGTACCCCCTCTTGCTTGTGTCACCAAATGAAAGTATTGTCGTGAAGTCCATAAAATAAATTTGAGTCTACATTGTTTCTTTTCACTTAAGAAAAAGAAATTTAACTGCTTGTATACAGATATTTAGTATCAAAGCAACGCAATTTGCATTTATACTAATCACAAGTTTTCCCTCGTAAACTTTCACCTTCAACTCTTGCTTTTTAGCACGATTTTCTGAATCAGGTTTTCTATTCCGTGTGAAATTTCTTCGTCAGATGACGTTAAATGTTTATTGTAAATCGCTTAAAAGCAATCACTAATAGCACTCGACAATGCAGCTAAGAAATAAAGGGATGTTTTAACACAGCAGTGCCAACAACATAAACTGAGCAAAAAATGCACTCCTTCTGCAATGTTGCATAATTTCTGAACCGTATATCGCCCTATAGAATGTATTTAAGGTGTAATCCTTCTTCTCAATTTATGCAGGACAACCCATATAATATATTCAAACATTAACTCATTTTTGTAAAATTTTGAACATTTATGCATTTCCTGCTCCAATTTAGAATGGCAGAAACTTGGAAACCCATTTCCTTGAACACACTTTTCTATTTGGTTGGTTCATTTTTTCATCTGTAGTTACCTTTAACGATCCAATCTTGTAAATAAGCAGCAAATTTTCCAAAATCGTTCATACTACTTGCATGAACGTTCATCAGTTTGAGTCATATGGACACAAATTACCCACAATTAAGCCAACCCTCAGCAAATGTACGAATATTATATAAACTCAAGTCTCATCTATGTAGATTATGTTTCGCCCACTTTGTCGCATACGTTTTATTGAATTGCATGGGACGCTGATGACCTGAGATGCGAAAGAGCGTTTGTAAATAAACCACATCAACAAATAGACCATTAATACGTGTTTTGCGAGTTAGTTCGTACGTTTTTTTTTTTATTAAATGTATAACATAAATTGCTTCCGGACGTTTTGAATTCGCTAAATGCAATTTTAAAGATTGCTAAGGCTTTGAAAGATATAACAGAGTTTTATTTTAAAAAACTAGCAGTTTTATACAATTATCTCTGCATCGTATAGCTCAGTTATTGAGGCTAGTTGGGAAACTAGACATTCGCAAAGGCTATACGAAAGCTGCATGTAAGTGCACGAAAAAACACCTATAAAAGTGGCACATTTGACGCTATTAGAAACGTAAGAGAACCTCTCATTGGCAAGCAATACATAACTAAAAGATAACGAAAGTGTAAGAAGAGGAATGATTCTATAATAAAATTTAAACATTTTGTGTAGCACTAAATATTATTTGTAATAAATTACTAATTTAACTGAGGCTAATCTCAAAATACACTTATTAGGAACCGCATCTTCGTTTAATTCATGTCTCTATCCACTCCAACATTTCACCCGATTATCACCGCCACGGGTGATCGAGATCTTTAAGGCGCGGCCTCGTGAGCGGGAGGTGTGGGCTTCGAATCCCGCCAGGACCGTCCTCCCTGACTGAGTTTGTTTTTCAGGTTTTCCTCAGGCCTAATAAATGAAAAATGCCGGGGAGATACCCTAAACTTAGGCCTTGAACGTTTCTTTCCTTAAAAAAATCATTCCCCAATATATCATTTCATCTCATGTATCATCAGTGTCCACCGCTTGTGGTGCCTCAGTAGTAAAAAGGGCCATTAAACACTATTAAAAAAATCCGATTATCATTTTCTTTAGCCGCAAAAACATCTGATGCGCCTTATCTATGCTTAACAAGTGTTGAAAGCTTATTCACTATACAATTATGTGGAGCCTTTTGTATGCTTCTGTCATGTGTGTAAATCTCGGGTTAGAGAGACAGAAGAGGGTTTCAGATGAGAGCATTTTCTATTCTCCTTCCAGGAGGAAAGGATAATTGAAGGACAAGATATACAGATATGAGCGAATTCCGTCACTGCACACCGCACACCGACAACTACGTTACTTTGGCCTTGTAACCATGAAATAAAACGTAAATATCTCTCCCAGCGTTCGGCTAAGTGACTAGGGTAAACCACGGAATTTCCATTATCATGATGGCTGCCTCCCGAATATGTTACTCCCTCAGCCATCCCGCAAACCGCTTTAAGACAATTGTTTTATGATATACAAATACTAACATTTCTTAGAAAGCCACCAATTCCTGAAAAGTGATCAATTAAAATATAAGAGTCCCTAAACACACTTAGGTTTCAATCGTTGACCGTTAAATTACAAAATATGACCATTATGAAATATAAAAATTATTTAATCAATTCTAAAATAATTACGGAAATACTAAAACTAAAAATGGATTCATTAAAGAGGAATTAGGCAAGAGATGTTTCATCCAACTTCAGCACATCTACAGATTGTTTCCAAAGTTTATTAGTCAACTTACAAAAAATGGAGAAAACAGCAATGACCTCGAGTTCTCCGACATAATTCAATGCTGGTACAGTCTCCTGAATATAAGGATACAATTTGCAATATTTACTTTTATACTTAACGAAAGTATCGCCGTGAAGATAGCAAATGTGAAATATTAATCTAACATGTGTTTGAGAATTATATTTGAATATAAGAGAGCTCTATAATAACCGCCAGTAAACGTTTGCATTGTATGTTTTTCCTATAATAACATTTCAATCAACTTTCGATTGTTCTTTGCAGATTCTGTTGTTTGCTTAGTACATTGAAACTGTTTTTAAAAAGTAACATGTTTTTGTTTTATTGAAACATATGACTATCATTTTCTTAATTACACCATGTAACTCGAAACTTTGTTTCTTTTCTCTATTTTTAGTGAATATAAAGATGTCTTAGGGTAAGTTCATAAATATGGTTACATTAAAAATGTTTAAAAATACCCAAAATGTACAATTATGTCCTTCAGTAGTCATATGTTTAATTTAATTAATAGTATACCCCTAATTCTCGTAGTTTAATCTCAATAATAATAATAATAATAATAATAATAATAATAATAATATTAATAATAATAATAATAATAATAATAATAATAATAATAATAATAATAATAAATGGGTTTCTGTTTTGTGATACCTACAGATAGCAAAAATCAAATTTTGTTCCCCTAATGCCACACAGTAATGCCATAACTTATTTTATTTCATTAATTAATAAGGTATTCTTTTTATTTTATATTAATAGTTATTAAAAGTTAAAAGTTGAGAAAATTCGCTTAGTTTACGTAGTTCCTGCGTGCGGGACTTGTGTGGAATTTCGAAGGTGTTTATTTCGAGCTGGTTCCAAACGGTCGCGGAGTTGAAAGTGAGTTGTACTGTGAACAACGGCGAAGGGTTTGCGAAGTTTTAAGACTACGCTACCCGAAGGAAGCGCATTATATTGCAACAAGACAATGTTCCTGCTCTTCGACAAATATTAACCAAGCATATAAAATCTAGGAATTAAGACGGAATAGAATTGTTGCCTCGCCTAGCATACAGTGTAGTAGATGTTGCTCATTCTGGCTAGATTTGTTCCAGTTCGTAGCAATATCTCTTCGAGGAAGAGGTATGATACTTTTTGAAGATATAAAAAATGCATATTCAGAGTTTTTAATTTTAAATTCAATGGATTAGTGTCGTCAATAAATTCCAATGCTGGCAGTGAGATAGATCAAAGCCATTCAAAACGATGGCCTATTTTTTAAGAATAATATTTTTGTGTTTTGGTTACTATTATGATATGTTAAGATAGGAATAAACGCTCTGACTATCCTAGTACAAATGATTGTACAAGATCTATTTGATAAGCAGCAAAAATACAAAATGAATAAACTGTATTAGGATTATAAATGATTAACAAAAATCATCCAGAAACTTACATTACGTAATTAAAATGGCAGTCGAATCTGTCGAAACAGTGTTTAACTATATATCTAACATAACAGATGAGGCTGGGCAGAGAATGTGGGCTTTTTCTGGAGACAGAAAGGAATCGAACATTGGAGGTTGACTGCAAATGGAGCTAAGTTTGTTAAGACTTAGAGGGACAGGTTAGTATGTTGGGGTATGTTTGCACAAAAAGAAAAATGGCCTAATCTTGGTTATTTTATATGCAAAATGTATGAAACTAGAATCCTTTGTTGAGTAGATGGGCGCGTTGAGCAAAAATGTGTGTGCGCTTGCGCATGGGTGAACAAACAAATGTGTGTGTATGTATGTATGTATGTATGTATGTATGTATGTATGTATGTATGTATGTATGTATGTATGTATGTATGTATGTATGTGTATATATATATGTATACCGAGGGTGCCAAAATGTGTACACACTTTCACAGTATAAATCTATTTAATCTATTTTAAAGTTGGACCAAAAACAATAGTAATGTAGTAGCATGATGTTCTGTAAACGGATATGACTCACATTATGTTATACTAGCGTTTCTACAACAAAACGGAGCCAAGATTATCGTTTGAATAGCGGAAAGCAATTTTGAAGTATCCAAGCCACTGGATAAGGACGAAGAAGTCCAATTGAGTTCCCACCGCGTTCTCCGGATCTAACTCCGTTAGACTTCTACCTATGGGGAACTCTTAAGGATGTTATATACCGTAGAAAACCAGCTACACTGACAACACTTCGGGAAGAAATTGAAACGTCATTTGCTGCAATTTTTAAGGATTCTTTCGCTAAAGTTGGTCAATCAGTAGTTCAACGTACTCAGTGTATCCATGCCGATGGTGGGCATTTTGAGTGACTGTTGTAACTGTAAAAGTCTAAGATGATTAGTGCTCATCATTTTCTGTTTGTGCGAATTCAGTTTTGTTATGTTAACAGTTTTTTCTTTGCTTGAGGTGTGTATACATTTTTGGCGTTATTTACATTAACTGGAGAGCAATGGAAGTGGAAAAGTAGATGCAGGAAGTAGAATAAGAGAATATTGCAGAAAACATGTCAATTCTCAAACAATATTCCTGCTATTCTTGCTATATATTCCCCATATTCACACATTTTTTGCGAAATTGTTTAATATTCCTATACAAATGCCTGTTCGTTGTTTAGAATCTTTGGTAATTAATGAAAGTCACGATAACAGTCCAAAGACATGAAAGGATTGAAACTACCTGATTTGCCCTTTGGTTAGGGCGCAAAAACCTCAGGCCTCTTTCCTCTGTTTTTGTAGCTGACTTCGGACGGACGCCCTAACCAAATGAGCTGTGGCTTAGACGGATGAGCTTGTGGCAACAGAGAAAATGTACTCCTGTGTATGCTGCGGGCTCCAAGGGGAATCATCGTGGCTATTGACGTTTCATTTCTGGCGTAGAATACCAACGTAGAAGCTCCAAGCTGGTAATTTCACAGAATGTCTTGTATATCGTTTAGATTACAAGAAATCAATGCTATACGCCAATTTTTTCTGCAGAAAGATGAATATAACTTAAGATATTGAGGAAAAAACTCTCATATTGAATTTTATATTTATTAATTAGTATATTCTCAGATGTATAATATAATTAATTTTGTAAATAATTTTAAGTGAGTTTGGGTTTTCTAATCCAATTCCAAAGATAGGCAGAATTTTTGGAATAAAGTTCAGCTCTATTTACACTTAGGTAATTCCTCGTGGTAAAGCAGTAAGCATCTCTACCTACTTACACCAAGGTTATGAAATCGATTCCGGTAAAAACCACATTTTTTGAACGCACTAAAGGTTTAAACTGAAATTATACAATAACCCAATACAAAAATGACAAGTATTTTAACTGTAAAATGATTTTTATTTATAATAAGGGTGAAACAGGGAAAAAATTCTAGAATCAAATTATATTTTCCAATATGGTTTCAGCTGTTCTTTTGCATTATATTTTAATAAAAATATGAGCAGTAGGTACAGAAAAATATTTAAAATTATAAAAGCATACTTTTGATTAATATATCACATACACAACTTAATTTTTGACACATCATTAAAAATACTATTAATATGTAAATCGTTTCCTCCTTCCCATCTCCACGGGTTTCCAAGTTCTTTAGTGCACGGACTCATAAACGAAAGGTCTGGGGTTCAATTCCAGCCGGGACAGTTCTCCTTGACTGACTTTTTTCAGGTTTTCCCCAGTCCTCATAAATGGAAAATGCCGGAAAGGTAATCTAAACTTAGACCTGGAACTTTTCCTACCTTAAAAAATACCTATTTATCATTTCATCTCTGTAAATATCTGCAAATTAGAAATAACCATTTTGCTAGTCTAATTTGTATGCTTACCTTTTACTCCAAATATATGAATTTATATTCTTATCACATAATATATAGCTTATTCTTTTGCACAAGTGTATTTAATATAATTGTTTTAAGGTTTCCTACATTGTTCATTTACATGCCAAACTTTAATGTATAAGTATATAAAGAACTGAATTTGTGCCCGAGTACGAACATTTGTTATTTCGAAGTTGTAATCCCTTATTGTAATCTTTTGTTATGTAGTCACTTAAATGTATCATCAGTGTCCACCGCCTGTGATGTCCCAGCAGTAAAAATGGCGATAAAATTTAGGTATTTTTAAGCTCAATTATTTTGGTGGATGGTAGGAAGTGGATAATTATCTTACTCTCTTTTTTTTTTCTTTTAATATTACGAGGCAAAACAAGTTAAAACCTAGCAATTAGGACCCTTACATTGCAGTCATGCGAGATATTCCACCCTGTTTTGGTGTCTTTGATCTTCTCTCAAGGATTTTTACTAGCACTATTCACTGTGCAAAGGTGCCCTTGCCTTCTGTCTAACAATCACCTGCTGCCAGACAGATAAACAATATATTCCCCAGGCTCCTAGCTTTGTTACTCATGACGGAGTGAAAAATACTAATATACTATCCATAACTTAAATATTGTGCTGTAGGACGGCAAAGAATTTCGCGACTAAATCCCAAAAGAATGCTGTGAGGACAAACTTTAATTAAAATACACCAACTAAAACAACAAGCTGGGTAATGAGCCCGAAACTGCGAGTACACAAAGTGAATTTAGGAAGCACATTCCAAAACGTAGAACTAAGTTTTTGTACATCCTGACTTCTTGCTTTAAGCTTTTCAGCTCGCGAGCTCAAAATGGAAAGCGGTGGGGGCGTTCATTTTCAATATTGCCCGTAAACTTTTCTATAGCACTCTCTGAAAATGCACCACCTCTGAAATATATGGATCTGTAAAATGCTCCTCTCAGCTCTTCTTTGTTTTGTTTTTCTTTTCTTCTTTTATATGACACCGAGCTTTGTTTTGTTTCTTTTTGTTTCCTTTTAGATAAAGAGTCAAATATGCTTCCTAAAACATAAAGATATTATAAATGTTTCGTATAATGAAACTATATTTTATTTACTTTTTTTTTACTTGTTTATCTTAGAAGACCCACACATTCTTAAAACACAAACCACTACTCTGCTTTATAAACTTTTATTTTGGTTATTAATAATTTCAGGTGCCTACTTTGTAAAATGTTAGTTTTATTATTTTATTTCGTAAGAGGGGAATTAAAAGTTCTGTTCTTAAAATGCTACAAATTATTGTCCACTAAGTTGTACTAGGAAATGCTAGAGACGTTCCTATGAACATAACACTACATAAAGATGTTCTCATGTGCAGAGGTACTTGAATGTAGCTTTAAGTTATATAGTTTTAACTATATACATTATAAAATTTACATTTATATAGTACATTAATATATCTTTGATTTTAATAACGAGAAATGCAGTAAGAACTAAAAACATGCAATAAAATTAAAAATAAAATTTAGATTGTGCATTATATTAAATATGTAGTGTAGGAAATACTTCCTCAAAGTATATAAAATACATTTGTATAAATAAAATGTGTTTAAAAATACCTGTTAATTACATGTTTTCTGTAAGAGCGGATTTGTACTTTTATTCATCATAAGATAATAATAATTTGAGATAATTTGCCAGAGACTGAACATGTTATACTTTCATAGTGAATTCCTTCTTGATAAAGATAAATAGGCCTATTATGTCCCGTAAGAGCAAAGGCCTCCTAACAAGTAGAGAAAGCTCGCTTTTTCCTAATGCGTTGAACTATTCCACGCTTGTTGTTCGTATGCTGTTTAAGACACTCTGACTAATTTGTTCTTTGTTTACTCCATTTCTCACTACACTAGTTGCTTCTCGAGAGATTTCCATTTTTCTCTTCCTCTTGCTACCCTTGACCAATCTGGACGTGCATGTCCCTTGAAGGGGTCTGTCCATCTTCTTCTGGGTCTGCCTTGTGTCCTTTTTCCTATCTGGGGGTCCGACAAGGAGATATTGTAGGTTCATCTATTGTCCTGTATTCTTGCGACGTGACCGCCTCATTGCCATTTGCTTCTGGTGGCTATTTGTGCGATGTCTGTTGTCTTAGATAACTGATTTATTAATTGAAGGTATTTTGTCCTTCAAAGTTATTCCCAGATATTGCATTTTTCTTTGGCATATTTGAATTTTGTTGTTTTGATTTTCTGTTAGTGACCATGTCTGGCACCCATATAGTAATACAAGGTATACACAGGTTTCGAGCGCCTGGTATCTGATTTTCTTAGTTAGTGTTTGGTCCAACAATATAACTTAAGGGCCCAAAATGTTCTCCTGATTAATGAGATCCTTTGTACTTCTTTTTCCATTTTATCATGGAAGGAAATCTGTTGTCCTAGGTATATATGTATATTCGCTCACATATGTGAGGGCTGTTCCGTCTATTTTTATTGGGATTTCAGGTCCGTTTGAAATTAACCGTGTCTTCAGTTTGTTTAGGGACAGCCTTGCATTTTTGCTATCCTCACATAGTTTGTAGTGCTTTCAGTGTTTTGGGCGAATAAGACCACATTGTCGGCAAATCTTAGATTTGTTAGAGACTCTCGTGTATGTTGATTCCGAGATTTATTTCTAATATAAAAATGCATAATAGAAAGCATAAATTCACATAGAAAAGTTAAGGTGTTATTTATAGTTCCTTATATGAAACCCTTTAGCAATACCAAATAATTATTTGAAAGACTTTGTTGTATAAAAACTTTATACTTTAAACGGAATGACCCCAAACAATAAACCATTTTAATGTAGAGCTGGAGCTGAAATGACATGGAGATCACGTGTCTACATCATTTGTATTGAATTAGATTATTAGGAAGGGAAGAGGAATATTTGGTACTTCAGCCTTGCTAAACTGTTGGTCGTTTGTGCCTATGCCCCTAGTGGGAGGAAAGGATGAGGTGCAGCCAGAATACCCAAGGGATCACTAACATTATTGTTTCTAGATAGAACAATCAGACGCGGCGGAGCCCGCCTCCAAAGCGTACAAGCCAATAAGAAAGGCCGCTTCCATACCAGACTACGAAACAGATATCTATTAAAAGCGCAAGTTGCCGTCACAGCGCACCTCACCTTAAAACTTTCGATCCCGTAATAGACACAACAGAATAAAATGATATGAAATGGGAGAACGGAAGATTCATAGAGACTAAACATCTATTTCAGAATTCGCCAAACTTACCAGAAGAAAGCACGAAAATATCCAAGGTCGGAATGTTGACCTGGAACCTTCCGAATAAGGTTGTAGGTGTTAATGTTTGAGCAATACCGCGAGTTATATATTATGGTTTTATAATCTTTTTCATATAAACATATAAAGATAATTTGCTAGATTTAAACCAGTCACACATTCAATTGAGAATATAATTCACTTTTGTTGATAGATTAATGTTTTTACTGAAAGTTATTACGCTGGTATCATTAGAGAACAGGAAACAGTAATATATATATATATACATACATATAATATAAAAGACAAATAAAAATAAAGTAACATTATTAACAACGTAACAAATTAACAGTAATTATAATTGTAGAAAAGGATAAAACACTAAGAAAAAAGTCACTTTCAGTTAGTTTATTAGTGCTTTATCCTTTTCTACTTTTAATTACTCTTAATTTGTTACATTGTTAATAGTGTTGCTTCATTTTTATTTTTATTTTATATTATATATATATAGCTAATTAATGTACATTGAACAGAGCAATAGACCAAAAACTGTGTATTGCGGAATTTCATGTTTAATACTTTTCTAATCAGAAATATATTATTCATTTTATATGATGAATTTATTTTACCCTCTGTTTGTTTGCAATCAGCTATCATGTGACATAAAGCATTTAATGTGTTAGCTTTAGTCTATTAATTCTAATTTTTCAATTAAAATTTCATTGATAACGAAGTAACAGCTTTCGCTATATTACTAAATAGTACATTTCAGCGAATTCTCAAGGAATGAAGCCTATTGCAGCCATGCACGTAAATATCTCTCTCTAGAGAGAGAGGGGGGGGGGATCGGAATAACAACCGAACAACTCTAAGGCGCGATTCAGGGAATTTATTTGAGTATTTTCTTATAGGGAATATATGCCCATAAAAGTCTTGTTATCGAGCTAGAGGGTATTACAGATTTTAAAAGACAAGTCAGATTAGATGAAATTCTGCCGAACAGATCGCTACGCATCTTTTGCTACAAGGCGTTAGGAGAGTTTTGGAATAAGAATAGCCACGTATATTTAATTTTAAACAATGCAAATGTTCTTAATTTAACTTAGTAAGTTGCGAATATTTAATTAATTAGAGGACACCAAAATAACAAAACAAGAATTGAAAAGGTGCATAAGGATTATAAAAAATTTCAAAATGCCGACCGTCGACTTCGGAGCATAGTTGATAGCATCGTTGTAATGACTGTAGAGGTCTTTAAAACATACCTGGCTTATCACAAATAGCACCAAATGCTACAAAGATTCCGGCCATCAGTTCTTCTTCGCTGTTAACCGGCGTCTCGTACACAAGAATCTGAACATGTCCCCAAAGGAAAAAATCCAAAGGGGTTAGATCTGTGAAAATACTGGCCATGATGTTGGTGCTCTTCTACTAATCTAGCGATCAGGATACATTACACTTACGAAATCCCTTACGTCACCGGAATAATGCGCAGGAGCCCCATCGCATTGGAACCACAATAATTAGCGTATTCCTAAAGGAATCTTCCAGAAGTTTTAGCAAAGTATGCTGTAAAAACTGTACGTAAAAACAGTCTCTCTGTTCAAATATTAGATAACTTTCTGAGTTCAATAAAAATTGGGGACTTTTTAATAATGTTAAATGCTTGTTTTAAATACTCAGGCACCACAGACAGTGGACACTGATGATACATGAGATAACATGATATATTGGGAAAGGGTTTTTTTAAGGAAGGGAACGTTCCAGGCCTAAGTTTAGGGTACCTCCCCGGCATTTGCCATTTATGAGCACTGAGGAAATTCTGGAAAAAACTTCAGTCAGGGAGGATGGTCCTGGTGGGATTCGAATTCCAGACCTTCCGCTCACGAGTCCGCACCTTAACGACCTCGGGCCACTCCATTAGTGAATACTTTCAGTTTTAAACATACTATCATTTTATGCTTTCATTAAAAATATAAATACTAAAATAAAAATACTTTACACGCGGCTACTCTTGCGTCTTTTTCCGGTTGCAGCGGTTGCATTTCCGCAGTAAGCAGGCCGCCTCAGCTTGCTTATCCTCATTGCAGTTACGTCATGGATTCAAAGATACTCCCCAACTCTTCTACTTTTTTTTTAAAGCACTACGTTGTATTTTAAGCTAAGGTTTCGTATTAGAACTATTCCAAGAAGGAAGGAGAGACATCTACAGAAATTTACAAATGCAACACGTTCTTTTTACACTCGTAACAGATCAACATTGAATACGTGAACAGTGATAACAGCAAAATTATTCAGATAAAACAAATCTTTTGAAAACAAGTAGCGGCGTTTCATCTGTCTGCACGCAAAGGTCGTAAACTGTCATGTGCAAAGATTGAAAACAGGTGAAAAATAACAAGGCTGCCCCTCCTGCTAGCTCACACCTACGCTAGAGTGAATTGTTCATTGGAGAAGCGTAGATTTATATGAGAAAGTACCTCCTGTCAGACTCTCCCTAACTCCAGCACACGAACCAAGTAAGCACGCGAACTTGCTCGGCACCTCACGTTATACACAGTAACAGCAGATTTAGAACCACTTTCAGACCATCAAGAAATAACGGAAAACCTTTCTTTAAATCTTCAAACAAAGCAATGAAATAATTTTCAAGTAGAAGATAATGAACGTTCAGCTTTTAAATACAGCTGTGGTCAGTTGCATTTGGCAGAAATGTTTTACTGTGATTAAATGAAGGCAATATTATACCTGAAATATGACTAGTAAAACAGATCTAAATGTCTAAGAATGTTACATCCATTTAAATATGCTATAGGAACAACATAATATGCATCATAAAACTAGAAAAAATATAAATCTACACATAAGCACACCAGACTGTAAACCCAGACCCCACATAAAGAATGCGTACAAAAAACGGCAGAATCAATTATTTAAATACTTTTTTAAATGTATTATTAAGTTTTGATACAATAAACTAAAGGTACTTTGAAATTCATTAATTTACCTGAAATTTAATCTATTATGACATACAGGAACGCGTTACATCAGGATTTTTAACATACTACGATACCAAACTCATATTAGGAATTTTAAAAAGAAAACACTACTAAAAACATTTTTTAATTTTACTAGTTTCACATATATATCTGCATAAACCGAGACTTATTTTGCCCACTTCATATGAGGCTATTTATAGGATTATGTCACATTTATAGCTTTGAAGACATGCTAAAAGCATCCGACTTTATTTTCTTTTCCTGTGAAATTTGGAGAGGCAAAACTGAAAACAATAGCGGAGGGAGTCATTCTATGCATACATTTTTTTATGCATATCCGTGTGCGTCATTCGCTTTCAGGGAGCCGGTACATGTGGTCTGTAATACGTGCCCGGCAGAATTTTACGAGCATTTCGCCCGAGATCACGGAACGTGTGGAGCAGTGGCATTGTATCATCAAGTTCCACCAGAAACTTTGAGATTATCAAGCAGAAACAGTTTGAAAAAATCAGAAGTGGTTTTTACACTTACAAAAATGACCGCGCATTGGAGAGTAGTATCTAATATTCTGGAAGGGTAACAAGTGTAAATGCGGAAGTGTTTCAGCAACTACGTTCCTTTATCTTGGAAGACCGCTGTTAGATCGTCCGAGAATCAGTACGAGAACTATAACGGAGCACTTGGACTGGAGTAAACTGGCGGCGAAATTCATACTCAAAGTGCTTGCTCTAGAGGAACATTTCCGCTTTGAGGTCGCGCAAGGCATGATGTAATTGGAGGTCCTGAATTCCTGAAGATCATGACCATTAATAATGAAATATCAGGAGCGGATCATGAGCCCAAATTCTGGGAAGGTCAAACAGCTGAATTAGACACCTGGAAACCTATTCTGTATAAATGTAAGCACACTATTGCACTTATGATCAATACACATCATGTTACTATCACCTAGTAATGATACTAATAAATAATAGTGGCAGTGAACCTTTTATTGTACCAGTTTTAAGATACACACAAGTACAACGTGGCATGGGCCTTACGTTCTTACATGCTAATATCTTCCTTATAACAGTCGAAACACACACGCACGCACGCACACACATACAAACCTACATCACGCGTTTCCTATCAGTAATTTTATATACAAATACAAAAACTTGAACAGAACCCTTACTCTTGAGCCCCCCCCCCCTTCATTAACTTACGCCTCCTCCCCGCCTCCTCTCTCTTCTTTATAGCCATTAACCTTCTTTGTAGGGTCATCTCTAGAAATGTTCTCAAATTGTGTAAATATCTCATGCACCAAAACGTCCCGGCAAATGTTCAAACTTCTATTGGAATTCAGAAATTGCGGTGATAAATGCTCGCTTCTTAAAATCGTAGTTTCCCTGCATTCTGCCAAAATATGCCTCCAGGTATCGCTTTCACCGCATAGTGGGCAAATTCTTTACCCACAATTAACTGTTTTGTTTTCTTTCCAAACCCCAAATCTGAGCCATGCGAGATCCTTCTTTCTTCTCTGCCGCAGATATTTAAATATGTCCTTTCCCTGCACCGTGTGTATTTGAGCCTGCAGGTTCAGCGATACTTTTTCTGCACATTGAGTATCAGATTTTTGCCTATCTACATCTAACAAACATCTGTTAATTATTTTCCAACTGTTTCGTGTAATGTCCCCTCCCCTTAACCAAATATACTCTAGTCTAATTTTGTTTAAGCCTTTCCTTATTTTTTTATGGCTAACCCGTATCAAACCCTTTCCTTATTTACTCCCTTAGACAAACTGCTCGAAGAAGTGCTTGATCCCCCCGTATTATTCCTAACCAGTTCTTAATTGTGCTTATTTTTCAATTCACACTTTCACTAGAGCTATCAAACTCTTTAAGAACCCCACAATTTGCTGTACCTCTCCCTACTTGTAGCAACCGTTTTATAAACCGCGTTTGTACCTGATTAAGTTCCTCGCTGTTTTGCCACCCCCAAATTTCGACCCTGTTTGCCATAGTTGACCTTACAATCGCTATGTACTCCTTCTCATTATTCTCAGCGGAGTTTCCGGTGTTTTTACGGAATCTTTAATGCTTCTATATTTTTAATTATGCACTCGCGTTTTGCGTTGTCTATGTATTTTTCCCAGCTTCCGTTCATACTTAAGTGACCCCCAAATGTGAATTTCTTCACATTTTCTAGTGCCTGGATCGCATACTCCCACCTCTGTTCCTGACGTACACCTCACCGTTCTTGAACGTCATTGGTTTAGTCTTCTCCTCATTGACTGCCATTCACCATTCCTGACAATACGCCTCTAAGCAGTTTGGTTCTCTTTGCAGACCATCAATTGTTGTGGATATCAGTATCAGATTATCCGCATAAAGGAGAGCGGGTATGAATATGCCTGCTACATTCGGGGCATCAGTTTCTGCAAATCTAACAGCCTTGCCTCACACCTCTCCGTGTTATTACACTTTTTAAAACTTTGTTGCGATCATATTGAACATATATTCATCTAATGCCTTGATCATTTTACCCGAGACTCCTTTCTTCCATAATTTACTCTATAATGCTTTGCCTTTCCGGAATCAAGAGCTTTTTGAGGCACAATGCAGTTTATAAATATATGGTAACGATAAATATGATGGTAATGGTTATCACGGCAGTACTTGCTGATATTTACAAATGAAGTTGCATGTTTTGGAGTCAGCTTAATTTTAAAACAACTTTCTTAGGCGATTCTGAGTCTTTCTGAACGTTCGATGACAGCATCGTACCACGTGTTACGGTTCTTCACTTCATTCCAATTGAAATACAAGAAATAACTAGTAAGTGACTTCCTAAAATAAATTAAAAGACTTCTAAGGCAAGAAAAAGTCATTTTGACTGAATTACTTGTTGTACGGTTATTGACAATGAAGCAAAATAGCTTGAAGACCTCAGGAAACATTTCATTTTAGTCTCAAACATTTATTTAATTAAGTAAGTTATGGAAGAAGTTATATAATACACAAACCTACAGTTAGAAGAAAGAGGGTACGGTGAGAAGAAGAGAAAGAGGGAAAGAAGATGATGAGGCAGCAGGAGAAGCAGGAGCTGAAGAAGTTGTTGGGGGCCTTAGTGAAGATGCGGAGGATGGGAATTGTAGAAGCTTGTTTAGGAAGAATGGAAGATAAGTATAATAAAGATTGAGAGGGATATAATATATTGCAGTGTAATGGTGTAGTAGATATGGGCGAACTGGATTGAAGTGAAATTAGTGGTGAAAATTGTAATAATGCGAGTATTAAGGACAATACACAAATGCAATAGAGAAGTGTAAAGTGTAGTGGAGCAGCGAAAGGGAACTTTTTATATCATATAAAACAGTATTGTGTATATAGAATGAGAGAGGGATAAAGTGTAGAAAAAGGGTGTGGTGAAAGAGTGAAGAAGAAGAATAATAATAAGATAAAGAAGAAGTAAAATAAAACATAATAAAATTGTTATAATAAATATTATAATTATAATTAATACTACTAGTGATATTGTTATTACAATTATTAACGACTGAAAGTAATGAATTGGTAGGGTAAATGTTGCATTTATAAATGTAAATTTGAATCGGGAACAAAGAATATAATTAATGTTGAAAAATTGGCTAATATAAGACATGAATGTTAAATTTACACTTATATAATTATAAAGATGATATAATATGGAAAATAAAGAAACATAAATACGATCAATACATATACAATACATAGTTTTGTACAAATATAGGCAGGAATAGATACATATAAGTAGTAACGTAATAGTATGTAAGAAATGTATCAGTCACCAGTACAGTTTCTACCGGATACCGGTGAATTAATTTTATTTATTTAGAGTTAAAGATTAAGTGGAAATAGTAGCAGTAGTAGCTGGTTTCTAGTAATTAGGAAGTAGTTGAAGGGAATATAATTTTGTTATTTATAAATTTTGTATTTTTGTAAATTTTTAATCGTAACCTAGGTATAAGTATCATCTGGAAAATAATAATGTTAGAATGTAATTTGGTAATTTAGAATTAAAGTGTAAGAGTTTGCAATACACGTCCCGGTGTTGGAAACAAGATGCCGGGATGAAGTATTTCAGATTTTTATTATCATTATTGAGGAATACATCTTTGTTTTTCTAGTTTATCAGGTTGAAAAAAAAACACCATAAGTTTCTGTTAATAAATTAGTCCATCCACGGGTAAAAGCTAATCATAACTTATGATAACATCAAAATCGTACTTTTAATTGTGTTACTATGTTATTGAATATGTCATGGTGAATTTGCTTGAATTTAGTTGTATCTCTTAGTTCAGACCTGTTAATGGAAATTGTAAGATTAGAATTTGTGGAGGCTTGCATAGAATATAAAATTCCATAAATGTTTTTTATTTCGTAAATATTTGATGTCATAATACTTTCTGAGATCTTTGGCTTCAGAACAGTGCATCATTGATGCTCTTCTGAAAATTTCCCCAGGAGAGAAATTGGTTTTTAGAAATTTACGCTGAAAATCTGGTGGAAGAAACAAAATCAAAACTGCGAAGACCAGTTTTGAAACGAAGGTACCTCTTCTTATTATTGCACTGTGAGAACGATTAGTACTTTAATTCAGAGCTTCAATTAATTTCATCAGTTAGTGTGAATATCAATATTATTCTGGAGATGCATTTTATCCAGTTTCACATATTTATCAACAATAGGGTCAAGAACTGCAGTACGTTTGCAAGGTAACTGGAAGAAAGCCGAAATATCCTGCAGTAGAGAAAATAAAATTCTAGCTTTATTTTTGAACAGATTTGCTGCAAAACTAAATATAAACTATGTGCGAAACTTGTGAAAAGATCTTGAGGGGCACTTTCACTACTTTCGCTTACGGACAATTTAAATCTTCTGGCAAAACGAAAAGCCTCATTATATGTTTGACCGATCAGCTGTTTTAGACGTCATACTTTTCAAGCACACCGTTCAGCGCAATAAACAAAGCAATAGCAATCCTTTACTAACATCATATGTCTACTATTGAATTTAGTAAGCACAATTGCTTTATTTATACATTCAATTAGGTAATTCTGTATCACATTTGAAAACCCTCGGAAATAACACGTTTTCCTCGAGTGTTTATTCCAGTCGTCCTTCCTATTACATACAAGTATCAGCATAGCTGTGGATTTAGGGACTGGTCTATTTCCTTACGACTTCTGAAAGGCTTTTGAAAACAAATACATTTTTCATATCTCCCTGTTTGTTTACACTTAATTCGTAAGTTCAGTTTTTATCAGCGTATGATATTCACGGAGTAAAGCTGAGATGTTTAACACCTGTTTAAATACTTTCTTATAAGAAATAAAAACTCTCAGTGAATTTTAAAATAAATATGCCGAGATAAATCTCTACATGTAGTTAAGATCATAGCAACCATTAAAGGCCCCACGTCTTTCTTGTGTTTCACAGCAAATTTGGCCAATAAAATAATTTACCTTTAGTAAAACTACCACATAGTTCTTTGTGCTGCTCATACTATGAAGTCTCGAATGCACTATTTCGAATTATCTTTCAGAAGTTGCAACACGAGTGGGGACTTTGAGACCGTCGTGTCGTTAAATTCACTTCTTGATCTGCGCGGTGGAGGCACAGGGAAAACAGGGTTCACAGCCAAAGCCCCATCTCTTGCACGGAGTAGTGACATAATAGCTACCGTGACAATCGAATGTATGTTGGAGGCCGTGCTTAAACAGGCCTCCTCCATTCTTTATATTGCTTACGGTATACAAAAAAACATGTCAGTTGGCATTTTCTTCATTAAGGGAGTGCAATCCCAGATATTTTGACTGTAGCAATCGTTTTTAATTTTATTATTACTGAACTTGTTTTTTAGCGTGAGAAAAATGTTTCCTAAGTGCATAAATTCGTTTCAACCACCATTTAAAAATAGATGCAGTACAATAATTAATACCTATTTAATTTTTATCTCAACCGACATCTTTAAAGTTTGGACAGTGAGGTTATTTGAGTTACGGAACTAAAGAATCCGGATGCGTACTAGGTGGAAGTCCATCGTCAAGGTCGTACAATGCACATGCAGATAGCAGCTTGTAGTTTGTCAGGAAGTGTTTGGGTGCTTATGTGTAAATTGTGTGCTAAATATTCTTCGTTAGTTATGTCACCATATATAGTTTTAAAAACGGTTTTTTATTTATTTAGGATACATGAATGAAAACGGATTCTTGTAGGGAAAAGGAAATATTCGGGCAATCGTTTTCCAGGTAAAGAAACGGTTTACCAACTTGTTAAATAGTTACGATAGACAGGGTCTCTCAATGATAAAACTTTTGTTCCTAACCGCCGTGTTGTTACAGAATAAATGTTAAATGAAGTATCTGGAATTTTCTATGCATACGCCAGTAGTGTGAGGCACCGTTATCAACATCACTTACAATACAGATTAGTGCTTATTATTATTATTATTATTATTATTAGTTTTAAATACAGTGTCACTTTATGCTTTCAACAAAAATATAAACACTAACTTTACGCGCGGCAAATCCGTCTCCCGTTTTCCGGCTACGTAGGCTCACTATTTATTCATATGTGAACTCAAACATACAAAAGCGTTAACATGCTTACACTCTCTGCTCACTGTGTGTTGAGAAGCGTGCAAATAGTTTGCCCGTTCTCCTATCTGTAGGATAAACTCGAACCATCATACCAAGGAGAGGTTTCATTTCATTCCACGCTGGTGCGTTTCAATAAAGACAGGCACAGCCGGAAGGAAGTCCATTGGGGGAAACAAAGTGGAGAAACTGGCAACCCGATAGATAGCACTCGTGGGACATCCAGCGAATTTACGCGCTGGAGACGAGACCGTCCCGGTTTGGACATTAACTTCCTTCCAACTCCATCGTCGACTTCATCATCAACACGTCACACCAACTCAGTGACCACGTCGACAGAATCCGAGCATTTGAATAAAGTGACCAGACGTTGAAATCTCCGAAGTGCTTTATCTCAGGCGTAAACGATAAGTGATCATAATCATTTTTACTTTCCTGACGAATTTATTTTGAATAATGTTGGTCAGTGACATAATTACATATCAATAACCCCTAGAGCTTACTGCTGCATGAATCCCCCTGTTAAAAAGGGCGTTGTATGTCCTTACAGAAGACATTGAACTGTAATCTTTCACGTTGTTCTTGGCCTCGGTGTTCGATGCAAGTTGTGAATGATTCAGAGTTTCTGTGCGGCCCAAATCCATATACTGTACTGAATAGTTCATCTTGTTGCATTCAACAGTATTTATTGAACATTATGACATGTGTAGACAAGTCTTGAAGAAGTCAAATGATTTAGTTGAACAAATGCACTGTATTTATTTTTTTATTTGTTATATTTACCGACGCTCTTTAACATCTCATGTCAACATCATCATCCCATTCCAATCAGAGTGTGAAACGAACGACAAATTTTGCTCAGAGGCCTCTTTTTTTAAACTGAGGTTCTTTTTCGTTCCGTAAATATACAACACGGGACCCACGGCTTTACTTCTCTTCTGAAGGAAGCCATACTTAGGATTTTCACGCCAGAAAAAATCCACCGGTCCAGGCCGGGATCGAACACGCGATCTTGGGTTTAGAAGACATGTATGTTACCACTACACCACCAGGACCAACAATGCACCATAGTGCTATTAAACTAAAGAAGTATGAATTAATTATCATTTCCACACCTGCCGTTTTATTGACAAAAGTGATACAGTATGATAAATTTCTTCTTTTTTTGTGTTTAACGTCCATTTTTTGCTACTGATGCACCACAGATGGTGAACACTGATAATGCATGAGATGAAATAATATATTGGTAAAGGAATTTTTAAGGAAGGAAACGCTCCAGGTCTAAGTTTAGGGTATCTCCCCGGCATTTGCCATTTATAAGGACTGAGGAAAACCTGGAAAAAACCTCAGTTGGGAAGGACGGTCCTGGCGGGACTCGAACCCCAGTACTCCCGCTCACGAGCCCGCGCCTTAACAACTTCGGCCATCCGTGGCGGTTGAATCATACATTTTTGAATATCTCTTGGAGAGGGTAAGTATATTCTTGAATAAAATGTACATGGTGCCGTTTAAAAACAAAGCCCTATCCCATCTCTCATAGTAATGAGAAACAAAAAGGTATACCCTTAGCAGCAATTCCCCCATGATATTAAAACATTTTTTTACTTGACGTATAAAAAAGTTATTTTCGTTGAGCAAGATAAATGCGACATCCTGTATGCTCATTGAAACAGGTTGACTTTCAGTGTACGCGCGTTTCGATTAGACTGGAGCTAAATCTCTGCTGATACAGGCAATTGAGCTTACTCAGTCGCGTTTATCAACCAGTTATTTTAGTTGCGTTTATTTAGGAAGTGCATGTTAGACGTTCTACTGTGTATTTATAATGATTTGGTTTATTTTGTCAACGCTCTTTAATATTTCAGATCATCAGCGTTCCATTAGATTCAGAACGTTAAACGGCCGATAAATTTTGCTCAGAGGTCTCTTCTTTCAGGCTTGGGGTTCTTTTTCGTGCCGTAAATGTACGACATGGAACTCATGGCTTTATTTCCCTTCCAAAAGAAGCCGTACTTAGGATTTTTACTATCTTCCCGACCGGGACTGAACACGCGATTTTTAGTTTTAGGAGGCAAGTAAGGTTACCACTACACCACCATGACCGGCAGTGCCAAGAGTGCAACAATGAGGTATATGCTTAATTAAATATTATTTATTTATGATTGTTATATTAAAAGAAATCGTACAAGTATTGTAGTAGAAAATTTCATAGGTGTAGCATCTCCACCAGGAAACGCAATTTTTTAAATGAGGAACAAGGCCTTTTTGTTGACAAGCAGCCTACCACGTGATAACCAAAAAAAGCTTGATAAAATAAACTGTCGATTGGAATCTTCCTCGAGAGTCTTTAACAAGATATTCCCACCAGTTGGTGTATCTGTCGGCACTGCGTATAAAGTCACTTGGCAGCCATATATCTGGATAGAAGCGTAAAATATTTGGGAAGATGAATTGAGGAGAGTGCCTCAAAATGTTTTCACAAGGACTCAGTCATATTTCACAAAGGAGAGCAAGAACTTGTAAGCATATAATATTATGGTGATTGCAATGTTAATTACTTTCCTTTTACTAATAAACAACGAAATAAAAAATGCGGTTCTCGTCAGAAAAATCCGCTTGCTAGTAGAATGAGAAAGTACATCATCGTAACATAAAGAGCTAAGGAATCCTGTAGTGAATATTGCAGAGAAAGAAAAGGGTTCAAAGGTTAGACAGTGTTCGCTTTTGCTGTTATGACTAGCAGTTCAATGTAATGTTTAAATTGTCAGAAACTGCACCGAAATTCTGGAAAAGAAATTAAGTTTTATGGGAGACGAAAATAAATTTCCAACCGGGAAGATTGCGAATCTGGTTCTATAGGGAGGCAAGAGAGATGAGTGTTAACTGTATGTCTTATATCTGGGGCTGTGAGTTAGGAGCAGAGGATGGCCGTATCGGAAATCGGATTCAGTGTACTTCCCTCCATGTGCCGCGGAAAGTCAAGCGAATTTCCTGTGTGCCTCCTAACTTCTTTATTTCATTGCCCGTGGGAGAAAAAAAAAATGTCGCCTGAAGTTGCGATGTGATTGCTTTTCTAAGAGGCAGAAAATAACCGGAAAAAAGTGATAGAAAAGCCATTGAAGGCGTACAGCTAAATTCCGGTATTGACATTAATTCTCAAACACACGTTCTTTGGATACCAGTTATTAGCATGTGGAAAGACACGACGGTTGTTCCCTAAAGTACTGAGAACGTATCGCTAACCGAAGACATCTGCGGAATTAATTGATCTTTTAGCTTTGTACACCCGGCATACGAGTATATCTAAAGCAAGCGTGTACAATATGCGTACATTTTTTCATATTTCTGACGTAACACTTCTTCAAAACTCACCTCACTGCCCTGCATTCTCTTTATGTGTTTGGAAATCAATTGGATAGTGGTCACTAAAGTAGGTAATATATTTCCTTAAAACTGATATAATATATCCTCTTTATTTTAGTTAAGACTTGTTATACAAAGCAGTACTATAAGATGATATATTATGGTATTTTAAATACAACGGAATCTTCTTTATTGAGTATTCATTATTTAAACCGATATTCCAGTTTTCCCATTTCCTTCTTCCCGTTCGCCTCCAAATGTGAATCAATTTTCCCTGGTGAAAGCTTCTTGGAATTTTGTAGTTTACCAAGTTTAAATTGAGGAGTCTGTTAAAGGAATGTGGGGATGTTTTACTACTATATTTCCTTTTATTACTTTTGCCGATTTTGGTAGGGCACTGCGAACTATTTATATTTGCTCCTATTGGTGCCTTCACCACCACTCGGATTCGTAGCAGAGCATAACACTAACGTGGCCGTGTAGAATGCCAGAAGAAAGCATATACACCTAATTAGCATTAAGTTTCACATTGCAAACTATCGTGACTACTATAGGAAATACCGGGTATAATATGAACAGTGAATAGGTTAACAACGGGGCAAATGTTTAAAACACAAACGCTAAACAAGCGCTACTCATGTTCAATAGACCTACTATGGTAGTTCCCTTCAATAAATTCGTTTCTTGTCATATCACTTTCTGGGATTTGTTTTTGCAGTTACACATCACACATCAACTCCACGTGGGGTCCCAGACCTTGTTGTAACATTTCTCTTCGTCCTAACTCTGTTAGAAACTTTGAAAGTAGTGGTTACAATATCCAACTGCAGCATGTAGATAAGATGATTAGCTCAAGGAAATGATTGAGATAAGTGCTAATTTTGACAAGCTAAATTGAATCTTTATTTTCCCTTTGCATTGCATCAAAAGCAGAAAGAAGCGTGGTAATGAGGCACAGTTACCGAAGCGAAAGGTATGTTTATGTGCTAGATCCAACTCGTTGTCACTTGTTTATTAAAAACGTCGTATATTAACCTATATTTCTATAATATAAGATATAGACAACTTTCACAGACTGCATTGCTAAGGGCGTAAAATGACTAAAACTTTACTTTTATGGTTCAGGTTAAACAGATATAACATTGCTCTTTTCTCAAATCCGAGACATTTGTTATGTTTTCGCCAGCGCTCGGTTCTAACTACTAAATACCGATAATTTCCTCGGCCTCGGAAATTGTAAACTAAACAGGTAATACCTAATTTGTTAGTGATTGGTTGTAGCAATTGACACATAAACAGCAACAAGTTCTCGAGCGATTCCAAATTATTCGAAGGTGAAAGCCACATCAATCAACGCCCTTTTTCCAGGTTTACAGTACTATTTCACGTTTCTGTATCTCCTCAGTCAGTGTTCGTTCAACCCAAAAGCTTAAAAACCAACTGTATTCTCTACGTAGTATATTGTTGCTTTTTGTGCATGTGAAATGGCGTCAAAGAGGAAGTAAGTGGTTGTTTAAGGATAAAAAAGTGTATGCACTTATAGGATTGATGCAACTGAACTGATGAAAAGCATTATCGTATGTTTTAGTATGAGCGTACTGTACGATTTTTGTTTCATCATATAGATAGTCCACTTGATCTCCAGTTCCAATAAGTTCAGATAAACGATGTTTTACTGTCTTATCTAATAAAAGAGTTAATAAACCATATTAACAATTCCTTATATATTTCATTTTATTGGTAACTAGGAGAAGTTTACTAGGACTTTTGGGGGATACTATATCCAATACGATTCATTCTATCGATCTTAAGAACGCATATTTAAATATATTTTGTAAATTGCTTCAATATTTTGAAAAAAGAATAATCTCAATATTTTTAAACCTTTCGAGTGTTTCAAAATAACTGTAACTAAATTTTATAAACATATTACGACCAAAATAAACACCCTTCTCATGATCCAAGTTGCAGATCAGGTCACATTAAATATAACACACTCTGGGTAAGTTTTAATAAAATTTGGTACTTCTATAGCATTATCATTTAAAACGAATAAATACAAGACATTTTAATATTCCTGATAGCTGTAATTAATGAACAGGATATTAGTAATAAATAATTTTATCCTATAAATACCACGAAGCTTTAAAAATTAATTTGTTTATTTTAATGAATTAACTTCGCTTTAAAACATGTTTAAGTCGATATTCTCCGTTGTCCATAAAATCGTCGGAGGAAAAAATTAGTAAAAATACTTGAAATGAGCTTCATATATGGGCACATTTAAAATTAAACTCAACTAAGCTAGCACCAAGAGCTGCAGTGGTGTATCTTTAAAGCTAAAAGAAATACTTCACCCTTTGTTGACGAATGACTTTACGGCATATGGGTATAGAGATTAGTTGCTTGAAATAAATCATGGGGATCCCAAATAAAGTGTTTTGGCCTCGGTCCATTTACACAGCTCTCAGATATATCAAACATTTATCTGACAGAAAATATGTTTTCAACTTGCACAATGCTCCAAGAACTCTGTTCTACTGTCTCGTAAGATGAACGATATGCTCACGTTAGAAATTATGAGTAGTTGTTTTAGAATGTATTAAATTTAATAATTTCATTTTTCTAAAGGCAAGATTTCCTTCTTCTATCATGGCCATTCTTATTCAGTGGTAGACACAACTTTTGTATGAAAGTTGTCCAGTTATTTAATATAAAAAGAGTACCTAATTAACTCAATGACACCTTGTAACATCCAAAATATACCCCCTATAACTCTATGCACTTGTATGGAACTAACAACCAATTTGCTACTTTCCCCTTATCTCTTCTCTCCTCATATTGAAAATGCAGGTGTCTCAAGAAGCCAAATATGGATTGTATTGTGGATGAAATACATTGTGATACCACGGTATATGTATTTTAGCAATGGCACAGAGGGTGCCAAAAATTGTGTCCACACTTCAAGCAAAGAAAAAATTGTGTTAACATAACAAAACTGAATTCACACAAACAAAAAAATGATGAGCACTTATCATCTTAGACTTTTACAGTTACAACAGTTGCTCAAAATGCCCACCAACGGCGTCGCTACACTTCTGAGTACGTTGAACTACTGATTGAGCAACGTTTGCGAAAGTGTCCTCAGCGATTGCAGCACATGACGTTTCAATTTCTTCCCGAAGTGCTGTCAGTGTAGCTGGTTTTCTACGGTACACAACATCCTTAAGAGTTCCCCTTAGGTAGAAATCCAACCGAGTTACATCCGGAGAATCGGTGGAAACTCAATTGGACCTCTTCGTCCTATCCAGTGCCTAGGATAGTGCCATGAATCCAGTGCGTGGGGATTGCTACTGTGCGATGTCTCCCGGATCTGCCCTTGTGAACATCACATACGATACCATGAGTTCTCAAATTTGTCTCGAATGCGTGCAATTGTTACTCGCGTTGGAGGTTCTGTTCTGTACACACGTCTCCATTGCCTTTGAACCTCAACAACATTCTCGATTTTCCAATACCACTTCAAAATAACTTTCCGCTGTTCAAACGATAATCTTGGCTCCATTTTGTTGTAGCAACGCAAGATAACTAATGTGAGTCACATCTGTTTCTAGAATGTAGCCGGAATTAAAGGCCACCTTTGAATAAACTAGTATGGTTAAAATCAATGCTAATAATTAACATAATTATCATCTGATATATATAGTTTGTATTAAAGCTATTGTAGTCATTAGCTAGCACCTGTGTTAAGTCTTAACAAAGGATAATTTGTATGAATGTACAAACGAGATTGGTCGTTAAGCTTGGGAATGTTAAAGTTTTGACCTGGGAAAAAGGGTCGCTTAGGTTCTGAAAAGAGGTAATTCTCTTTTCAAAGGGTTTAAAGAAAATCATTTACGGAGAAACAGAGAAAAGCAGAGAAACACATTCTTTCAATAGGTAAGGGTAACGGTACTAATGACTAAAAAGGTTGAATTCTTTCGAGAAATGAACAAATGTCAATCTCATACGACAGTTCAGGTTTATAACCCCTCATGACAATAACATCAAACACGTCGACAGGTTTCTGACTTTGCATAACCAATAGATGTTTCTTATTTATGGCCGAAACGTGGTCTATCGCGATTTCATCGTGAGTAAACCTGAAGGGGTAGGAAAGTGAAAGGAGATGTCAGATTGTAAAAGTTTCCCAATATTTATCGCAGGAATGTCCGTTCTTGGAATTATTATAATGTAAGGGGTATTTTCAGGAAATGGGTCCAAAACAACCAATAGGAATCTTTCAAATTGGAACTAATCGGAGCGAGCCTGTATAATTATAGATATTAAAAAGGACCAACAAAGCAAGAAGAATCAAACGGAGCTGCATAAATTTCGCGGATTTAATTTTCACGGTGGGAGGCTCCTAATAATACAATAAACTTTACATTTAATATAATGGGAGAGACAGAGTAGTGAGAGACAGAGCCGTAAGAGACACAGAGCAGTGAGCTTGAGAACAACGAGAGGTTAACAGTCCGAGGTCGAGGCTAGGAGCTAATGGTTGGAAGTCGGAGAAAGGAACCGTAAGAGTTAATTGAAATAACCGAGCGTAAGAATAGACAATTAGAATCAAAGTACGCGAAGTCTGTAGGAAAAGAATAATAGTCAATTAGAGCAGCTGGAGATCGCATACCGATAAGCGTTATATAGGAGACAACTGAAATCTTCGACACATTTCCAATTTTACACGGACAGTCCATTATTCTTATAATAAGTGTGAATAAATGGTGTCAACTAACAACTCAAGTGTTTCTATGTAGCCTGATAGATTTCCTTCCCTTCCCTCTGACTCAAACGAGTCACAAAATTCCAGAAGTTCCCTAAGGTAAAAGTTCCTGATCCCGGCACAAGGGGCATCCAACCCAGAAGTGAAAGAAACAATTAATCTACTCCTCGTCTAACGACGGACCACACCACCCCCCTTACGGCCCGAGAACATCATACGATAATTTCAGGTTCATTTTCTCATTGTTGATTCACTTGTCACATAGTAAAGCTATCATAATGAATATGAGTAACATCTGCTTACAGAACATCATACTACACATTACTGTTGTTTTTCGGTTCTTTGAAATATATTAAATAGATATCTACTGTGAAAGTGCGTATACGTTTTTTGACACCCGAGGTATATACATTACCAAGCTGAGAATTCGTAATGTTTTAATTAGTTTCTGTATTCTTTCTGAAGGTTTTATAATTACAAATCAATTCGTGCGACAAAAGAACACACTGTTCTACAATAATCTCTAGCAACATTTAGCATAAGTCCTTTTTTTTTCCTTCTTCTTCCAATGTCAAATGTCATTGAAACTCTACCATGATGTTTTATATGCAAATTTAATTTATATAATTTAACAACTCTTGAAGATTAAGACATTATTTTTGTACATAAGACATTATTTTTGTAAACATAAGCAATTATTTTAATACAAATTATGGACTTTGTACCATCATTTTAAACAAAACTAGATCAGGAATATAAATAGGCATTTAAACATTCATAAAATTTGCCGTACAACAGAATTTGATATAAACAAATAAAAACTAACTCCTTTAGGGAGAAACAACAAAAATTATTTAAAATTGCGATTGTATACTCGTAATTATAAAAATAAGGACGAGCCAGCCGTTTTAAGATTTAATAATATAAATGTTTTTGCATTATATTCAATAATCTAATTGTTTTTAGTTCTGATATTTTTTCACTCTTTTCGTTGCTAAGAATAATTCTTCGCTTCTTTTACTAGTCCTTGAGTATGCATTTCATTAAAATACCAAAATGTGTAGTTTTGTATGTGCGTTTTTTAAAATAAGATTAAAGCTATTTTAACACAAATGTTTATAACGGGTGTAGCAACAAGGTACAGCCAAACTTTCAGGATATATTCCTCACACGTAGAAAAAGAAAATATGTTATATGGACATGGGACCGAAAACGTTTTGTTCCTATGTTAGAACTCATTTTCTATAACTCTTCATAGTACATTAATCATGGGAAACAGAACGTACCAACATACGACATGAAACTCTATTTTACATGAAATATTCAAAAGTCCCTCTTGCTTACGTCTGGCTAAGTTGTAATTCTTAGATTCACCGCCATTATTTGTAGTTTCGAAGCTAATGCTGACATGCAACCCACTTCATTGCTATTTGTGGAAGCATTTAAAAGCTCTTGTGTGTCGAATCCCGGTACAAAATGCTGAGTCTTCGTGCCCATATTGTTGATGGCTGCGAAATGATAGGCAATTCCCCATAGATACATTAGCGCCTCCGATATTCAATGCGACGGCGGGTTGATGCATGTATCAATGCTATTTTTTTTTTTATTTTGTTTATTTACAGACCTATTTAACATCTCAGGTCATCAGCGTCCCATTCTTTTCACGGTGTGGAACGGCCAAGAAATTTTGCTTAAAGGCCTCTTCTTTCAGGTTTGAGGTTCTTTATCGTGCCGTAAATGTACAACACGGGCCCACAGCTTTACTTCCGTTCCGAAGGAAGTCATACTTAGAATTTTTACGTCCGAAACAAATCCATCGATCCTGGCCGGGATTGAACCCTGATCTTGGGTTTAGAAGGCCAGTAAGGTTACCACTACACCACTAGGACCGACTTCAGTGGTAGTGGAGGGCATTTTGAACATTTGATTAAAACTTTTGAAAATGAAAAAAAAAAAAAAAATCCAGCTTAATCCATGTGAGAACTGTAAAAGCATAAAAAAAAAAAACAAAAACAAACAAACAAACAAAAATCTGTTATCTTCATACCGATTTCTTTTATAAATGACATGTTTTTCGTAGCATCACCAAAGTGTTGCAGAATATATGAAGTACAATTATTCTTCTCAGAGTACAAATCGCCATACTAAAGCTTAAAGCTGAAAGAGCAATAGGGACCAAACCTGAATTAATAAAATACAAAAGAGTCTAGAGATACAAACTTCGTGATTATGTCACACCATCTTCTTGTAGTTCACTATCATACTAGTACATATAATGGAGAAAATGTGGGAGCAATGCATTGCAGATGTGGTAGTAGTAGTAATGACGTTTTAATGTACGATTTACAATACATTCAAATAAATACAACTGTTGCATGGGTCTTACGCTCGTACATCGTTCTTATAACAATCAAAAGGGCCACACACACACACGCAACCCTACATATATACATACATACACACACAAACATACAAATGTACATGCTTACATACAATTGTACAAATACTTCCATATATTTACCTTTTCTATTAATAATTTTAAATACATAAACGTAAATATGAATGGAACCCTTACCCTTGAGCCCTCCTTCCATTTACTCACACACCGCCACGGGTGGCCGAGGTCGTTAAGGCACGGACTCGTGAGCGGGAGGTCTGCGGTTCGAATCCCGCCAGGACCGTCCTCCCTG